>JANIJI010000030.1:10587500-10922500 GCA_024500535.1 Leptonema lineaticorne | reverse complement strand
GATTTTTTTTTAAATTTGAAATATTTTATAAATGTCATTATTTAAATAAAATTATAAAATTTTAAATATTTCGAAATTGTGATTTTTATCTAAAAATTAAATATTGTATAGCAAATACAAAAATTGTATAGCAAATCGAAATATCATATAATATTTTAATTACCATATATTAATAATAATGTTTTACTGATATATTCTTTCTAAATTTTTAATTAATTTTTCAAATTTACAATATCTCGAAATAATTCTACAAGATATAGATTAAATTTTAAAATTATAAAATATTATTAAAAAACGTATATAATATGAATAAAAATAAAAAAAAACATATTTTTTATTATCAATAGAATACTCATGATATAAATTAGTATTTATAATGAAAAATAAATTAATTATTAAAATTTATTCGCGCTATCCTTTTATATATATATATATATATATATATATATATATATATAAATGAAATATTTAAAAGGTTCGCATTATATCTATTAGCATATTATATATTTATGAAATTAAGGATAGACTCACGTATATAAAAAAAAACTAAGTGTATATACGTTACAATGATCCCGTATTGTTTCGAATCATCCTGTATAAATAATACCATTTTGCAAAATTAAAGCCTTATGATTAATATTCTCATTCGTTTGTTTTAATGTCTAACGTTTTCTTTGACACGTTAAATACGAAGGTTTATGCGTCATTTTTACGGTTTGATATTAATTAACCCTCTGTGACAAAATTCAACATTATCATTGTTATTTTTTAATATATATATATATATATATATATATATATATATATATATATATATATATATATTATATATTCACGTTTTTCTCATCGCCGCAATTTATAATAATAATAATAATAAATAATTATTTATTTTCATTTCAAAAATTATAAATTTTAATTAATGTATATTTTATTATAGTATATAAAATAATTTTGTGTAAAAATTTATTAGACTATAAAGAAAATTAATTTGTTTTTTTTATTTTTTTTTAATTTTCTATGTATAAAAATTAAATATTTTATCAGTAAAATTTTCATTGTTATTTTAAATTATTTTATTTAAAATTAATTGTGTTTAATATAAAGCACAAACTGATGTACTTTTATATTTATATGTTACTCAAATTGTATTAAGTTTGCTTTTAAGCCCGATTCTATCATATATAATATATTTGTACATATTCATATGTAGAATGCGTGTAATGTTACTTAACTTCAATTATCAAATTAGTATCGATTTTATCATGCAATATATAATAACTACTGAAAATCTATAATGTTGAAGATTTGAAAAAAAATTTTTTTTTTCAAATTTATCTTATCCGATAACAAACAATAATTTCAATGATATTACCTGGTAACCCAAATATTCTTCTAGGATATAAGGACGCAATATTCTGTTGGAAAAAAAAATATATATAAGGAAAATGAATCGATTTGGAGGCTCACGATCTAATAAATGGTAGGCGGTTAGAGCGTGATTTGTCCTTTTTTTTGCGCCTGCGGGTCCTACTCAGATCCACGGTTTCAGGATATTAATTTACATTTCTAGGAAATTTCTAGGAAGATGCCTGCGATGGAAAATGTCGTCCCGTGCAAATTGGACGCGCGCGCTTTATTATTTCGCATTGCAGGGGAATAAAGATGTCAATAAACGAAAGCGGAACACTAATTTCCTGCCACGGGGAAATTTCAGGGTGGTTTTTCGATGCCTTCGAAACTCCTTGAGATAGCAATCATAATAATGAAGCCTCGAATGTGGAGTGGGAAAAAAAACCTTGACACTTTATAAAAAAAAAATAATGTCATTAGGTGTACACAAATTACCTCGTTCCGATACGAGTCCACTTAAAGGTGTACGTTTAAATTTTAATAAATTTATTTAGATAAAATTTTTACTATGATATTCTACATAATAGTCTATTACAAACGTGGAGAATTTGTAGTCTTAAGTCCACGTGTGGTCTTTAGAGCTAGAAAGTGCGGTTTATTGTGTCTTTTTGGTATATATGAATAAAAAAAAATATTTTTACGAAAGAATAGATATTTTCGGCCTTTGAAAAATGATATTTATGTTTACCATCCCTGATCTATTACGTTCATATCATAGAAGGGAATTATTTTATTTATCTTTATTTTCATATTATTTGTAATAATCATTTATATTTTATTAAATATTTAATTATATCATAAAAATTGATATATTACCAAATAAATTTCCATGTTTAAAAAAATATTAAATTCAACACGTGAATTTATTTTGTTTTGATATAAGTATTATATAATATATTCAACACGTAGAAAACACCTGTTACTCGCAACGGCGAAAAAAAAATGTTTTCATGAAGTATTTTGCAAGTTTTGCGAATAACATATCTTAAAAAAATAGCAATAAAAACAATTTCCTCATAATATACTTTCATTATAACATATATATATATATATATATATATATATATATATATATATATATATATATATATATATATATATAAATGTTATTTAAAATTACATATCAATGTTATTTATATATATTTTAATTTTATATACGTAGATAAATTAACAAAGCGGAAATAGGTTATTTTTTAAAGAACATTTATAATAATTAATTCTTTTGGTCGTAAGTTTGCTTTTTACGGTGTAAATGACCTCGTTTTAGTCGACCTCTGAGGTAGCAAAAAAACGTATATAAATATATATATATATATATATATATATATATATATATATACAAGTTGATATTTGTACGAAGGGTTGACACTGATACTTTAGTAAGTGAAAAAAGAAAAAAAATCGGGGGTGGTCGGGCGCTACGCATAATAAAAATATATGGACCACACCGCGTCGAAACGAGGTGAAAATGAAAAAAAAAAATATATATATATATATATATATATATAAGGAATGAAAAAAAGAAACAATTCAGGCATTCTGAAACGTCAGGGCGTCTTTCAGAAACGTTGGCAGGCGCGAGTAATTCCTTTTTAAAACTATGGTTTATATATTATATATATATATATATATATTCTTTTTTTTTGTACCCGTCTTGTTTTTCTCCCTTTCCCTTAGTCTCATAAATAAACAGAAAAATAAGGGTTGATACATATTTATATGTATATAAGGGTGTTATTTAAAGAAAATGAACGGGCGTTTTGTAATATAAAATAACGAATGTCACGTTTGCCGCTTAACGCTTATTAGTGCTCTCGTTTATTTTACGAGCTTTTTGAAAATGCGCTTAAAAAGCAATCTGAAAATCTTTTTTGCACTCTATTAAATATAATATCTTTCATAGAACAAGCAGAAAATTAACTTTATATATATATATATATATATATATATATATATATATATATATATATATATTGTATATATACGAATATATGAATTAATTATTTTAGTTAATATATGTGTGAAAGCAAGATGTAAAGTTTTCAGTCTCATTTAGAAATAGTATAAACTTAAAACTTTATACACTATTAATCAAGTTTTTAATACGTTTACTGTGACTCGTGTTTATAGACTTTTTATACGAATACAAATAAAAAACTTTATATTTTTTTAATAATTTATGAATAAAATTAGGTCAAATTCTTATCTCATCAAGTAAATGCTCTCGACTGTTACTTTGTGTGAAGATGACTAAAATTCACTAGCTGAAGTTTAAAGTAGGAATGTATGCATTCTATTCATTCAACTTTGGATTTGGAAATCTCAGAAAACTTTTTGCATAATTTCAATTTGACGACTGACTTTTTCTGAAGTATATTAAAAGAAATTTAAATACTAATTATATATTTAAAAAGAAGATTCAGAATGAAATTAAAATAAATTTGTGTTATCTTCATCTGGTTTGAAACTTTTCATCCCATTCACGTACAGCGATTATTTAGTTACAAATTTTTATTTTATTATATTTTGTAGATAAATACTTAAAATTTACTATAGGAAAAATAGTATCAAAAAATTCTAAAATATATTTTATCAAGTGATATTTAAAAAAAAAGTTCACCTTCGTTTTTACATCATAAATTCGACTTTTTTTTCGATTCAATGTTAAATATATGAAAAAGGAATTCGAACGATGAAAATTTGAATTGAAAGCGTAAAACGGTAAATTTTACATGTAAAAGATCCAAATTGAAATAGGAAAACCAATATATGAATACGTTATATAAAATACAAAGAAATTGCATTTTTGATGAACTTGGGTCTCGGATATTTTTTCATTTTCTCAAGTATTTAAAAACAATATATATATATATATATATATACCATATATATATATATATATATATATATATATATATATATATATATATATATATATATATATATATATATATATATATATATATATATATTTTTCAACTTATTCTGAATAATTTTAATTCTAAAATAAGACGACGCGATTTCGCTTTTTCTATACGAAAACATTTTTTATTCAATTTCGAAAATGAACTAGAAATTTTAATCAGAACACGCAATGAACATTAAATATTTTATTTTTTCGGATCGAAAATTTAAATTAAAAAACTTGTCTAATTTGCAACGGACAAAATTTTTTGTAATTAGTTTTTATCGCTTTTTTTTTCTTCTCTATTTAATTCATACTAACGACGTGATAAATTAAATTTACAGTAAATTATAACTTTCATTAAATACAATACAGCGGCATGTTTTACATGATTAAAAAGTGGATTAAAAATGTTTACGACCATCCGACCCCAAAATTGAAATTAATAGCGTCAATTTTTTAAAAGCTATATAACCCTCATATATATAATATATATAAGTGGATCGCTGTGTAAATTCGCACAACGATTTTCTTGTTTTAACGCACAAAGTCGATCGAATGAATTTTTGTTTACTCTTAAAAATTTCATTCGCTCCCGGTGATAATCAATCGATAGGAAGAGTATATTTAGTTATTCTTAAGTTAAGTTTCACTCCATTGTTTGTTTGGTTGGAATTTTGTAATCTATTTTTCGAGCATTTTCCGATGTCAGATTGAGCTGAAAATTTGCATACTTGTGCACTTTCGATGACAATGGTGATATGAAGAATAATAATAAAATGGTGCAGTTGTTATTATTGGTAATACGTTTGATATAAAAATGTGTTTTTCTTTTAGAAAAAAATATTTTTTTACACTTATATATATATAATATAATAGATTTTATACATGTTAAGTAATGTATGTACAATACAAAATTAAATTAATAAATCACGCCGATCCGTCTTAACAGCGCAGCGACCCTAATAAAAATAAATATTGAACAACACTGGCGCGTCTTAAAAACCGCCTCAATATATATATATTAATTTAAATAAAGCTCGGCGCGTTTTCATTAATAATTTTATAGACACTGATTAATAATAGTGAATATAAAACGTACCGTTTCGAATAATGCATTCCGGAAATTTTTCCAATTACACCGGAATGAAATTATCCGATAGCAATAAAAATCGAATAAGAATCGCGCCTTCGATATACACGAATAAATATATAATAAAAATGAAATCCTAGAGAATAGGATACGAAAGTGGCAATAAGAAACGATACAAACACTCGAGTGTACTTTTATACTGGAGCAAGTTTTGAAAGCAACGAAATCTTTTTTCGTCTGTTTGTTTGTTTGTTGCTGTTGTTGTTGTTGTTGTGTTGTTATTATTATTACTATTATTATTATTGTACGTGAGAAATATTCAGACTGAATCTTGAGCGTCTCCTCTCACCTAGGGATCCATTCTTTGTCGTCGACTCTTCTGAGCTTTCAGCGCGGGAAGTCATTATCGTGAAAAAGCCGCAAACGGCACGGCTTTCGGAAAATATATGATGAAAAGCTCGCGACGAACGGATAATATAAGAACATTCATCGTTGCGGGAAAATTATGCATTTTTCCGAACGCGATTCTCCATGTAAAATAATAAGAGTCGTTTTTTTTTTCTAGATACCGCGATGACCTTGGGCACTGTTTTTTTTTGCACTCATCCTAGTTTTACTATTACTTTTATTTTTGAGGTCGTTTTTTTTATTGTGACACCGTCGTAAAACGCGAAATGAAACTTTTTACTATTGGATTCAATTTCGAATTTGTGTTTCGCGTGAGGCTATAAAATGTATATTTAAAATTACAATATTTTTTTAAACCCTTTAATGTACATTATTTTAAATAATATTAATTCATTTTTTTATATTCATAATTAAAAAAATTCAATTGTTTTTTTTTTCATTACATAAAAATTATTTTATATATTTAGTACGATCAAAACAACTTGAAAGCTATTATATTGTTCAATATCTATCTTAAAATATTAATTAAATCTTTAAATAATATATATATATATATATATATATATATATATATATATATATATATATATATATATATATATAATATAATATATTTACTCGGGTGAAACGTCTTTGTCCATTTTTATTACCGATAATAAACAGTGAAAATAATAAACATTTTTTCCCCCCCAGAGAGAATACAATATCTGGCCGTTAATGGACATTATGACCCTTTCAGCGACCCATTTGACGGACCGCGCCCCCCCCCGTGGCCTCTGTTAAAGTCGTAAAAATGATTTTTGCACCAAAAATTAACCGAAATATAATCACTCGTGCGATTTTTACGACACACCATCGCGTATAACGTCGCTCATATAAAGTGTAATTGTAGCTATTATATTTTTTTTTATATATTATTATTATTATCGTACAAATCTTCACTAATATTAATGGGACGCGCTATTAAAATATCCGACTATAGTACGGAAAAATTCTACGTTTGATTATTTTATATATATATATATATATATATATATATATATATATATATATATATATATATATATATATATATATATATATTTAGGGTGAATTAAACGAATTTTAAACTTGATGAATGAAATCAACTGCTGCGTTATGAAAATTGAAAATTGTCGTTTTCAGCGTTTCAAAACCTTTTGTATATATATACGTTTATGAAGAATTTAGAAATTAAAATAACTATTCAATTTTTTACAATATTTTGAAAAAAATAGTGGAATAAAAAAAAAAATTATTTTTTTAGTGATTATTTTTTGATAATTCATTGATAATCAATTTCAATATATCGTGTAGAACATAGCGGTTTTTTTGTATTTTTTAATATTAATTTTATATTGTATTTATTGTTAAATAAATTGAATTTAACTGATTTTTGAAAAACGGTGAAATATCACTATTTTTTTTATGGACGTAAAGTGTTAATAAATCTTTTTATTTTATAATGTGTTGGTAGAAAATTACCCAAAAGATAAATTCAACCCTTTCACTACTATTAAAACTATTTCTATAAATAATAGCGCTAGACTAAAAATAACAATTTGACCTAATTTTATAACCTTTTTATGCATCATAATTTAATAAAAAAAATATATTTAACATTTTTGAGAATAATTTTTCTTCTTTTTTATATATTTAATAAATTGAAAATTGTAGTCTTGAAACTACTGATCTCTTAAATATTCTTCCTTTATCAAAATTACGATTATACATTATTTTGTCACGTGTTCAAGTTTCCTTATTTTAACGGATATTATGACAACTTCTTTTTCAATAGTCAGTTTTTTAAACAACTTTGTCATTCGTGACATTTTTGATATACGAGATATTTAGAATTATTATATAGAGTTCGCATCCCAAACACATCAATTATTCAAAATATGACCCTAATCAATGTCCAATTCTACATCCCATATTGAAGAATCTGTAATACATAATGCAATATAAATAATTTTGTCATGATGTTGATGTTATTAAAAAAGTTTTATCATTATTATATTCAGAACAATAGAATAATATATAAAGATTTTTTTTTAATTTGAGAAATTTTTACATACATATATATATATATATATATATATATATATATATATATATATATATATATATATATATATATATATATATATATTAAATAATATATCAATTGAGTAATTTCATAAAAACACATCTTGAAAAACTGCAATTGCATCCCTTAGTTTTCTATCACTTCGTATAAAATGTAAATATTCCCGTGACGTAATTTCGTCGTCTATAACGAAATTGAAAAAGCAATTTACTGCTCCCGCATACTAGTTTCCCTTATATATACAGTTTTCTATTCTAAAATTTCCATACAAAAAAAAAATAATAAAATAAATTTATATATAATATATTTATATGTATCAAATTTATTGCGTTTATTTAACCTATAATTTCGTTTTCAATTCTACTGAAATTTTTTATGTATATTTTTTTTTCAGGAATAAGTAACGACATATGTTTAACAGAAGAATGCGTGAGAACCGGTAAGTTTTAATATTTTTTATTATATTATAAATTATTAAAAATTATTATATATATTGTATATATTATAGTTGATTTTTTTTCCTAGCAAATTTATTATTTTGATAATTTTTTATCGTCTGCTTTTGAGACTTTTAATATATTTCAAATTAAAATATTATTCGTCTTAGTTTATTTACTTTGTCTTATTCATCTTTGACGAAGTTATTAGCAATCATAAGTTATAATAAAATTACTCGTGAACTTTCTTAAAGAACTAAGTTTTTCTATCATATTTTTGCTTATTATAAATCTTGCGATGTTTATTTTTTAATTCCATAATATAATATAATAAACTCAGTTTTTAATTTTATTATTGAAATAATTTATATATATATATATATATATATATATATATATTTATATATATATATATATATATATATTTATATATATATATATATATATATATATATATATATATATAATATATTTACGTACGAATTCAGTTATAGTTTATATTAAATATTTATATTCAGTATTAATTATTTATATTATCAGCGATCCGAAAATATTAACTTATTAATTTAATTGCTGCTTGTAAATAATTAAGGTGACCAACCGTTCTCATTTAACAAATTATCATATTCGATAGATTTTGAAAATTTTCAAAACAAAAAGTGTTTTTATTTGGAGTCGACCTCAAGATTGAAAACTTTTTTGTGTCGATTACAAAACTGAGGACATTGTTTTTTGGAGCCTTTGGATTTTCGACGACGTTTTTTTCACAATTTAAAAATGTATCCAACCAATTTCAACGTGTCCTCTTTTTAACAAACGATCTTCAACTGTGTCCTCCTTTTTTTTTGTAAAAAGTTGGTCACCTTAAAATAGCACATCTCTTGTTCACATTTTGTTATATCGTCGCTAACATATAATTATTTTCACCTAAACTAAATTGATAAATATATTTTTATTTTAAATAAATTTGATTATTTCATATATGAGAGTATGAAAATTTTAAAATACTTCAATATATAATTGTAAAAAAATATTTTTAAATTTAAATAATTATTATTATATAGATTCCATTATCTCGCGATAGCAAAAGATGACCGATATATTTTCCGACGATTTTCCACGACGGCTCATACTATTATGAATTCGTGCGTAAGTCATCGAAGACGCTACGGTTTCCAAGTTATGCTTCAAACCCCGCCCAAGGGCTCAGGGTTCGGAGTATATTCGTACAAGAAAACGGTCATCAATCATTCAACTGTGCACGATGGATATCCTAAATAGCCACGATGAACGTGCGGCATCCTTCGCGAAATGCCCAAGAAGTCCTTTTTATAGAACACGGACGTGTTAATAGGCCAATATGATTGATTTCCATCTTTTTTATTTATTTATTTATATAATATCATAATATCATCGAAAAATATTTTTATAGCAAATTTCTTTATTTATTTATTCATTTTAAATTTTCATAATAGTGATCGTTCATATCGATATTAATTTGTCGTATAAAATTGATATATTATATTATAAAAATTGATACGTATAATTGAGATAATATAATATGTTAGACATTTTCTCACGTGATAAAATTTTTGAATAAACATTTTAATAATTGCATATATTACAACAATTTAAATGACTATATCATTGGATGAAAAAAATGTTTTCATATGTCTGCTTTAGTATTATATTTTTTTTTATTGAAACAAAATCGATTTATATTAATATCATTTTATAAATGTGATTTAAAATAATCTCAAGTTTATACACATAATTTACTTATTAATCATATATTATAATATGTAAAACTACCATAACTTGATTAAAAAGTTAATTTTGAAGAACAAGAGTACAAAATGAAAAATATAATTGAATATAGAAAAAAATATAAATAATACAATAAATAAAAATCAACTTCATAAACCTATCAAAGATATTAAATCAAAAATAAGTACAAAAATTTTAATATCATATATTCCATATTTTCAAACATGTTGAGTACATATATTCAGTTATCGACGATTATGTTGCTTACAATTATTCGTTTTACGACTTTAATTTACGTAATTACGCTAATTGATACACTAAAATTACTATTTACGAGCAACATTATATATATATATATATATATATATATATATATATATATATATATATATATATAAACATTAAACGATTCCATGGGGATGACAATGAATTACTTCCCCAACGACACCGTCGAAAATAACCCGTTTAATAAAGCGTCGTTTTCTTTGTGTCATATGACGTGACTTTCTCTTGGCAAAAATCGACTCCAAAATTTCCATTAATACACCGACGAAAAAAAAAGCAGAAAATATATATAAATACACACACACACACACACACACAAATATATATATATATATATATATATATATATATATATATATATATATATATATATATATATATATATATATATATATATATAAAAGAAAAGCGGCAATAAAAAGAATTCACTGAGCTATTTTTTTCCCGTCGTTTCCATAATAAAAGCATCATCGTCGAGCGTGTCGCGGAAAGTGCGTACCCGTGATATTGCTTTTTTTTTCGCTTTTCCGGTTTCATTTCGGATCACGTACGAAATGCAATTTTCATTTGCGAAATTAATCGAATCGTTTGTCGGAAGTTAATTATTTTAGTATGCAACGCGTGCGATCTATAAAATTTTATGTCGACAGTTGAGAAACGATCGTCGAATGAGCCAATCAGGTATCGTTAAAGTCGGATATTTCGGAAAAAAATAATTTAATTTTCTCTAATCACATTTCGTAGAATTGAATAAAAAATATTTTATAAAAATAATTTGTGTCATTGTTCATGTAGAAGTGCGAATTTTAATTTGTTGTAAGAATATTATTCTTATTTAATCCTGTCATTTATTTGTGTGTTAATTTTCTTCCATAAAATATTTCTTGCTTTACGACATTAATTATTTCCCTTAAAATAATATAATGTAAATTATGTAATAAGACATCTGAATTCAATAAAATTAAAATTAATCATTTAATAATTTTAATTGCCTTTCGCTAAAGTAATTAGTGGAATTAATTTACATAAAAATCCCTATATTTATTATCGCAAATTTGAATTAAAAAATATATATTTAATTATCTTGTAAAACATGTCAAAATGACTGTTAAATATAAACAATTACGTCGAAATTCATTATTAATTTTAATATTTAATAACAATACGTAATAATTTATCATTCATTTTAAAAAAATATCAAATTTTTGCTATATATTATAAAATTTTTATTATTTGTTTTTTTAATTTTTTATATCGAAAAAAAATTGAATTACTGATTTAGAACTTCAATATCATTTATATTTTATTTTTAAATTATATTAATATTTCAATATAAAATATTCTTTAAAAGATTTAATATCAAATCAAAATTTCAAAAAAAAATGCCATTTTTCATATAGTATTATTTATATAGCAACAAGGGCGACTTATTATTATTAATATAATCATTAATAAATAATTCGTATTCGAATCTGTAAAATTAATAATTTATAAGTATTTCGTTTTCACCACAGTCGCCGATGAATCGTAAATACATTCATCCGATGATGAATCACATAATCTATTCTTGGAAAAGCGGCTTAAAATAATATATATATATATATTTTCTTTGTTTTCTCCGAAGATTTTTCTCCATTTTTTGACGAGCATAAATAAATAATGCGCACGCGAAAAAAAAAGATGGCTAATTTTTATTTATTTTCATACATTATGTCGGACGAATTTACAGCTCGCATTTATATGCCGGTCTAAATTAAAACGGGCGCCCCGAAAATATAATATATTATGTGCACTACTGTGTATTATTTTTATACGTGTTAACGTTAATGTTGCAAATTAAAAAATATATTCCATTTTATAATTATTATTTATGTTCATGCACGTTCATTTGCTACGCTTTCATAACATCATTTGAATTCTGTGTTAAAATTTATGTTCATATTATCAAAAATAATATTCGTTAAAAGCATATACGAATGACTTATATTCACTTACCCATATTGAGATATTTATAATGTAAGAGTATAAATCCATCGAATTATGGTATATTATTTTCATGATATTACAATTATTATATAATATTACTACGAGGGTTACTCTTAAAGTTCTCGAATTCATAAAGAAAAAACATTTTTTTCTATAAAATTATCTTACAATATAATAGTAAATCTTCGTCTCATAAGCCATATTTTTTAGGTTTATAAAATAATTACTTGGAGTTTAATCCGGCGAATATGGCGCATGAGAAAGCACTTTGAATATCACAGTCATTGTTTATTTCTGGGTCTATAAAAACCCTAGTAACTTAAGCAACAACTTTCATTTTTAATTATATCCGAAAGATCGGGAACTCGATTCATCGAAAAATAAACTTTGGATCATATAAATAATATTTGTTCAAAAGTCATCTTCAAAATATAAAACGAAATCTTTTAAATAACGGAAATATCATAAGATTTGTAATAACATATATAATGCATTTTCCATTTAAATTTCTTTGTTTATACGCTGATATTTTATTACATTCAAAATATAACTTATTTATATCCCTTTTACATTTCAACATTTGATATTGTGCTGTACTTTTATATAAAATTCCATTTTCTTTTTCCGATTAAAAATGCATATATTTCGTGAATATATATATTTTTTTGTCACTACATAATATTTATATAATATAATATTATAACCGCGGGTGAATTTGATGTAATTGAACGATCGCGTTATATGTAAAATTTGTCTATTGTATATGCATTAACGGGAAGACCAACGATCGGTAATAGAATTATTGGTGCAAGGCGATGCTTCTTTTTACTTCTCATTGATGTTAAATGACTGCGACGAGGATGCACCAAGATATGAATGGAAGCATTCGACGATTATTTTAAGAATAATCGTGATCTCGATGTATGAAAATATATATATATTCGTATACATATATATATTTATATATTATAATTATAATTCTATTGTCAACTATTGAAAGTATGAAAGCTATTTTTAATAAGCGCAGATTAAAATCGTGAATTAATTTTAGATTTTCCGTATTATACGGAAAATTTGCACACAATGCTTTTTAATTACTACATATTTCTAATTTAATTTTCGCTCACTAAACTTTTCGACTTTATTATTCTTCGCCATTGTTTTTCATTATCCGCGGTTAAACTTTTAACTTTTTCGATTTGAACTTTTTTTTTTCTTAAATTCGGATCGCTTTTATTTGAATTCTAATCTTCTGTGCGCGATAATTTGTTCTTCAAATTTAGTTTTTATCTATGAATTTTGTCTTTCTAATTATAGATTGAACATGAAAGCTTTCCAATTTGAACAAAAATAGTTTAATTGTTGTGTAGACTTAAAAAACTTCAATTAAATATCAAAAATAATGAACGATTTATTACGAAAATGCTTTCAAAATAATTTTTCATGTTCATGTTCTACTAGAACTAATTCATGTTCTTTAAAAAAAACTAGTTTTGAATATAACAAGTTTATTTTAATGTAAAATAAAATTTAAAAATATTACCTTTACACCCTTTTTGTTTTGATAGATCGCTTACTTTTGTATAAAGTTAATATTGAAAACTACAATTTTGTTCATTTGATATTCGTTTTATTCCGTGATATATTTTAATTGTCTGAAACTTGTATTGTATTCAGTTGGAACAATAAGATTTTCAGCTTTGTATTCCGTACAAATTGTGCTCGGACCTCACTGTTGGGAAATTATTTAAGCACAAGAAGCGCTGATTAAAAACTGAAAAGTTACTCCGGTTACTATTTTTCTTACTAGAATAATAATAAAAAGAATATTAAAGAAAAACAAAGAAATATTACTGGGATTCGCTTTTCAAACTTTTATCATATATTATGAACTGTACTCTTTACTAATATGAAAGTTTAATTATTAACCCGTTAAAAACTATATTTTTGCAAGGTCAAAAAAAAGTATAATCTTTTTAAAAATATTATTTTTACTTAAAAATTTAATAAAATATAATATTTTTATTTTTAGTAGAAAAAAATTATTTTTGATTATCTTAATGTTATAATTACTCAAATTTCTAATATTTAACACTATATATGTTTATTTTTATTTTTAATATTTAAAACAATATACGTAAAAATATATTGTATACGATTAATTCTCCAATTATCCACCCCTAGTTTTCTTCAACCCCTTTTTAAATATATAGTCTATATTTTTGTTGCCTGCTTGGAAAACAACTATGCAATAATTTTGTTCTTTATAACCTGTATTCTTCCTCTTAAAGAATGACCCAAATTTATCACAGACTCTAAATAGAATATAAATTTAATTTCATTATATAAGATGTTACATATATTACTGTAAAATATTTTTTTTTAATATATTATATATATATAATTTTTTTTTATTATAATATAATTTTAAAATTGTATATTAGACATGATGAAGTACGGACATTCGGTTACAAAATTTGCAATTTTTTGACTAAAATGAAGGAAAAAAATTGAATTACACACAATTTCCTCGGCCAACTTCATTAGCGGTTGGAGTCTCGAGTAACAAGATTTCTCATATTTCTTAACAGAAAAAAATTATATATATATATATATATATATATATATATATATATATATATACATAGTATAAAGAAGTCGAGGCAATTTTGCTATAATCTTGCATCGCGTTATCTTCAACAATTATAATACTTGTATTTAATTCGCGAATAACTGTGCTTAAAATTAATTCAAATTGGTTAATGCACGGAAATTTCCGGAAGATTTTATCTTCGTTTATAAGGAAACGTCAGACGTTAATGTTTTAATATTCAATGTTAAATATGATTTTTACAAAATATATGTATTAAAATAATTTTTAATTATTACTAATTTTGTTAGTATTAATTATTAAATTTAAATAATGAATATTTATAATTTACATATTGCTTTTTATTATAATATATAATGGATGCACGATTCATCGATGATTATAGAAATAAAAATCCTTCCTTGAACAAAATTCAAATTAATCTTATATCTTATAAACTGAATTTAGTATTATAATATAATTGATATATTGCGATCACTGATTTATTGTTTTGTTTAATGCAACAATATTTTTTATTGTAGTTAATGATTATTAACTTTTATTTCAATGTACAAATAATTAATGCATATTGTCCTAATATAAATAGTATAATTTTTCAATATTTACAAATTAAAATAAATAGATAAATAAACGCTGAAAATGAATTCTCATTCATCGTTGTCTGGCGAAGAATTCGACATAAACGATTAGCCGATAGTCGTCTTCCGAATTCCTCGACGATAATTTCGGGAATTTTCCTATTAAACGAAAATATATGCTAATTTATTTTTCTTTGTGGCCGAGAGGAGTTTTTCGCGTCGTGGAAAATTTTCCTTTCCGCATACTTTTCCACGGTCATTTCTCTTTAGGGCGCGTAATGCCTTTTATCCGACATTTTTCTCGTTACTTTTACAATGCTCGACTTTATCAAAATAACAAAAAAAAATAGACAAAAAAACAACCAACCAGTAGAAAAGAAGTGTTTTGCGCTCGAAAAATTTCACATTTTTTCCCCTAGTTTTCCTTCGTTAAATCTTAAAAAATATACTTTTATAATTTAAGTTTATTTTTTTATTATCTAACTTGAAAAATATGTGCAATTTTATCCACAAAATTCTTCAATTGATATTTTGCTCAAAAAAACATTAATATTTTTTAAAAATAAATGTACTAATTTTTTTATGAATTAATTTTCATAAAAATATCAAAAACATCAAGAATGCTACTTGTTGATTATATTTGATACTGAATATTAATTAGTCGTGCTAGATAACGATAAAACATTACAAGAAGAAATACATTACAACAAGACGATACTGAGACGGAACGAAAAACGGAGCACAACTCCGCAAAAGCGTTAACGATTCCCTTTGTTCGAAACGGCGAAAGATTTGAATAAGTAGTCTTTTGTTCGCCACTTAAATAATAATATTGTCAACAGTAAAGGTCTCTCTTTCTCTGTGAAACTTTTTAAGACTCCCGAAAAGTAAAATGGGAGGTCCTGGAAAAGTGGGAGGCGGAGAGGGAGGAATGGGGTTTTTCCGGGCATCGCAATTTCCATATTTTCGACCCAAACTTCCAGCACCTTCGTTCCGTATTCATAAATGCGTTCAATTTGAAAGTATTTCCCGAGGGAACTCGCAACTCGATGACGAAGAAAAACCTCGACTCTTTTCACATCGACTCCATTTACATTGATGTTTAATGTTTTTATATCTTTTAATTTAGACGTCGCTTTTGTTTCGATCGTTTTTAATCTGCATTAATTTAACGTCGTGATTATTAACAATCTTTTAACATATATTTCGTTAATAATTGTTAATTTATTTGTTAATATCAAGTTTATTGTGAGAGCTTCGCAACTATCTCTTTCTAATTCACTACGTTTTAATATAGAATGAAAAAGACAGCTATATAAAAATAATGCAAATTTTTTTCTTTCATAAGTATCAAAATAATTACGTTCAGTAATGTTGAATATTAAAGAAGCATTTTTTCGTATAATAGAATTTTATTTTGACCATTTCTTTTTTCTTTATAAATGAATAATTTATTTGTTTTTATTTACATAACATTAATTTAACAGAATACTATGGTTGAGTGCATTAAATTGCTACTTCTCAAACTCAATATATGGTATATATATATATATATATATATATATATATATTGTTTTATTTTTTCTAAATAATTTTCTTAATAGAAAATGCCATTGAAAAAGAACTTTATTTTATTTTATTTTACAACACTTTTTTCCACAAATATATTTTAGATGAATAAAATTCGCAAATTGAATCTTAGTTTTACGTCTATAATATTCTAGGAAAAGTGATTTTACATAGATTATTTATTTATATAAAATATGAATTTTGTTTATTTCAACCACTTTTTTTCTTATATATATATTTTTATAAAGAAGAAATTTATAATAGCGTTAGGCAAATTTAATACATATGTAATATTTTTATTATAATAGAAAATTTTTCTTATAAAACAATAGTATGACGTAAAAATACGACTGATTTTTATCAAAAACATTAAAATGTATATATTTAATTACTATCCGTTAAACATTAAATATAATATTGGAAATTATTGAATATATTTAATAATTATCGAATTTTAAAAATAGTTTCATAAAATAAATCATTGATATATTTTTTCTTTTCATGTTTAAAACTTTTATTTACTATTAAATTTAAATCGTCAATTTTATTTAAAAAAAATACAAAGTATTTTTTTTTTTTAGTTAATAAGAATATGAGATATTTGAAAGTGATTAATATAACGTTTTGAAACATTTTTTTTTTATAAATATACATACACAAAAAGTGTATTATATAGTGAATCACTATGAATGACAAATCTTTTTATATTTATACAGAATGGATAGAAATTAAATAAAAAAACATATAAATTCGAAATACATCTAAATCGTCAATATAAAAATATAAATATATATAAAAATTAATATTTGTGTGTATGCATAACAGTAGTAAATACTATCGTATATATGTTTTATGTGAAAAAAAAAAAAAAATATATATATATATATATATATATATATATATATATATATAATAATTGGTTCGAAATTCTAACATAGCGGCACGTTCATACGATAACGTCAATCGGTACGGCTATCAATATTTACCACTCGTATTTCGTTTTGTTATGACATGTTGATCGGTTTATCGGGTTGATTCGACCCCGAAATTTCGATGAAAATTCACAAAACGTCCCACTATACAACAAATAATGTCATACTATAAATATATATATATATTATTGTATATACAATATATATATATATATTAAATATAAAAGCGTGCCTTAAACGCGCAATTTCCAGTTTTGTGATGTTATTTATTTATATTTTTCATGTTTAGCGAAAGTTCATCGCGTCATCTTTATCTTGTTTTAATTTGAATGAATTTTTCGGTTAAAAAAAAATTAATATAAATTTAAATAATATTTTTAAAAAAATTATATATATATATATAAATGAAACGAAAAATAAGTTCATAAAATTTCATTATTTATTAAGAACGTAAAAATCTGAATGGTAGCTTGAAATGTTGACGACGAAATGTAAATAATATAAATAAAATATTTATTAAAGTTTTGTTAAAATTATTTTAAAGATGTATAGTCTGTAATTGATAAGGATGATAACATTTTTATTGCCAGTATTATTTTTTATAAATATTATTATATTGTAAATTATTATTTTAAACTAATTTATAATATACTTCACTCCATATCAAGTTCTACTATATTTTTTATTTTTATCTAACATCTATAATATTCTATTTTCCACCAGATAAACATTCAACAATTTTCATATGCTGCCTCAAATATACAATCATTAATTAATGATTAAATTCAGATATTCAGCAATTTACATCTCAATGTTTGTCTTGTCAAACAATGATTTAATCCATTATATATTGATTTGCATAAAATTGTTATTTATGCATCGCGTTTTATATAATATATTGCATATATTCAAACACTTTTATTATAACATAAAATATGGAAAATTTCGTATAAAGATTAATCTGCAAAATAATTGGATATAAAACGGAGCAAATGAAATTGAAACGTCAGAGAAAATACGTCGTTAAAATCACTTATGCCTTTTGATCTTCGATCGCGTTTTATAATATTTAATATCGGCGGAAAATTGAAAAGGGTGTTGGAAAATTGAACGAGAAAAACAGTAATAACGGAGGTTCAACGACGAATATTTTTCATTACACTGTCTATTCAATATATATTTCGATATATGACATATTATATTATATTATATTTATATATCATAAAAAGAAAAGTCATAAAATATGTGTCTGACATTAATATATTTATTATTAAATTTTTAATATGCAATCAAAAGTTTTCATATTGATTATTTTATGTATATTAATCTAAAGTGGAATGTTATACTGAACAGACCAGGTAAAATATAGATTAAAACTATTTTTATAGATATGTTATATTATTCAGACTGTTATACTAAACGGATTAGATTGTTAAGTATTTTTTTTTTATAATACTGTCGGAAGATTAAAATTTATTTTCTCAGGTTTAATTTAACTACAAAATTTTTATTCACATTTATAAATGAAATTCAATTAGAGATCTCTAGCGGTGAAACATTTAACTTTTTACCACAAAAGTATTAAATGTAACAGTTTATATTTAAAAAAGATCCCTAGATATTGTCTTTATAAAATATAATTCTTAAATTTTGACCTTAAAACAATTATAATTTAACGAAAAATCTAAAAAAAAAATATTAAATCAAACGTTTATTTGACCCACCACAATTTTTTCATTAGAATTACAACATTTCGACTCGAGTAAACAAAAATTATCTTCTATATATCAAAAATGATTGATTCACATAAAACCGACGACAATATCACAATTTTACAATCATTTTTCAATGTTAAAATTAAATCTAAACAATTACACGATTAATATATATATATTACTTGTGTACATTTCACGTTTTCCAATTAAGTTTTTAAACAAGGATATGATGAAATTCGAAAATTTTAACGTCTGCAAACTAATTAATCTTCGTTGCGAGTAACGCTTCATAATCAAAATTAAATTTTGAACGTCTTAACACGTTAAATAACGGCTAATATATCACTGAAATAATAGAAACGTTCTGAAATATCTAGGCGCTTGTCGCTAATTTTCATGAAAATATTCACGCGTGAAAACAAATGGAGCAGGTGTTGTTTTATATATTAAATTAATTTAATTTATATCTTATTATATCATTTGTATTTAGAATGAGAATTTTTTTATACATTTATTTATTATCTCGCGATCTAAGTTAAAAAAATATACGCGTTTCAGATTAAATACTAATTTTAAAAAAGAGTTGGTTCTTTATATGATTATAAAAAAGTCTCTTCTCTTTCTAAAATGATTATTTTTTCTAAAAGTTATTTTTTTTAGCTAAATTGATTCATTCTAAGGTGGATAACAAAGTGTCAGTGATAACAAAAATAATATTGATACACGGTTCTTTGAGAAAAATGTTGGTCATTTAGGTTAGGTTAGGTTAAAAATGATGTCCTCATTTTTGTAATTGTTCATGTTTTATAGATTCTATTTTTTTTAATTGATAAAAGGACTTTTTTTGGGTTGTTAGAGTTTTAACGACCTTTTCTTTATAATTTGAAAATTTCGTTTTGACAAAAAAAGTTGAGTCAATTTATTAATTGTTTTAAAATTATTTATTTCTTAGCCGCATCACTGATGGCAGGAATGGATCTGTCAGCAGATCCTTGCACAGATTTTTTCCAATTTGCATGCGGCACCTGGAATAAAAAACACGTGATCCCAGAAGATAAGGCTTCAATAAGTACATTCGAAGTTCTAGCCGATCAATTGCAAGTGATACTTAAGGATGTCTTAGAAGAACCATTGAATGAAAACGATAGCGAAGCGACTACTAAAGCAAAAACATTTTACAAATCATGCATGGATATACGTAAGATTCATATTTTTATCTTTATTATTGTACTAAGATATGTATATATTATATTATATATTTAATTTTGATAATTTTAGATCAAATGAGTAAACTTGGCGATGTGAGACTACGCGAAGTGTTAGCGGCAATGGGAGGATGGCCGGTAACCATGTCTGATTGGAAACCACCAAAGGAGCCAGTTGAAGCAATTTTAGGTCGAGCTCGTCGCGATTACAACGAAGGCGTTCTTGTGGAGATGTGGGTGGGACCTGATGATAAGAACTCCTCTGTGAACATCATCCAGGTGCGGACAAAGTAAGAAGTGGTCACGCACGTTCCCATCAGACCACGTCACACGATTGTTGAATGCGATTTTTTTTATTATTATACTATGTAATTATGACTATTCATATAAAATATTAAAACCAGAAAAAATAATTTGAATAATCATTTACTTTTTATATTATTATATATTATTGAAGTTGTGTTTCATTTTTCATTCATTTTATTAATATATGTTCGAATTATAAGGTGACCAATCATCCTTCCTTTGAGGAATATAGTTCTTTTCTGAAAAGTGTTCTCCTAAATGACCTCCTTTTTCATAATGTCTCATTTCATCTTTGTCAAAAAAATGAATAAAAAGTTTTTTTTAATGATATATCATTATTAAAAGGTTGGTCACCTTAATAATTAGCGTTACAATAAGTACGTTATAAAATATTAAAAATAAAAATGATATAACGATCAATATTCGATATCATACAAAATTTTGTATTATTTTCACAGATAGACCAAATGGCTCTGACACTTCCATCGAGAGATTATTATTTGAAAGCAAACTCTCAGGGAGATATGGAAGCTTATCATCGTTTAATGACGAGAATAGCAGTTTTATTGGGTGCTAATGCAACAACTGCTAGTGAAGAATTACAAAGAGTAGTAGACTTCGAAAAAAAATTAGCAAACGTATATTCTAGATAATAGTTCAACGTTCATTAGTGTTTTAGATCTACATTTAGTATCAAAATATACATATATATATATTTTAGGTGTCCGTGGCCGAAGCAGATCGTCATGATACAAGTTCTATATATCAACAAATGTCATTGGCAGAATTACAAAAGGCAATTCCTCATTTGAACTGGGAAAAATATTTAAGATCGATACTCGATGTACCAATTAATAGTTCAGAACCAATTGTTAGCTATGCTATGCCTTATTTAAAAGGAATGGGCAAAATACTAGCTGATACTGATACTAGGTAATTTATATTAATTTATATATATATATATATTTATTATATAGAAATTGTATAAAAAAGATATAATTTTATAGAACGGTTCATAATTATGTGATGTGGAGATTAGTCTATGCAATTATTCCACATATGATCGACGAATATAATAGAGCCAGCGTCGATTTTCGTAGAATTCTTCAGGGAATTTTGAGCGAAAGACACAGATGGTCTATGTGCGTAGAATGGACTAATAAAAAATTCGGAATGGCCGTTTCTGCACTTTTTATAAGAGATAATTTCAATCACGAAAGCAAGGTTAAAACTTAACAATCTCATAATTGTCATTTGAAAATTGTAAAATGTATCTAATCATTACATTTTCAGGAAGTGGCGTTAAATATGATTCATACAATACGCGAGGCTTTCAATGAATTGTTAGCCGATAATTATTGGATGGATGATGAAACCAGGGCAGTGGCAAAAGAAAAGGCGGATGCGATGAACGAACGAATCGGTTATCCTGATCTATTAAAACAACCAGTGGAATTGAGTAAAGAATACACGATGGTATAATTATTTGATATTTCAAATCTGTATAATTTACATAATTTATTTGTCATAGTATTATTTTTAATTTTTAAGCTCAATATTACGAGTGATGATTTTATCCTCAATGTTTTACACGTACTGAAACATGAAGCTTATAAAAATCTTCAATTATTGAGACAACCTGTTAATAAGGATAAATGGAGCACTGAACCAGCTATAGTCAATGCATTCTATAATCCAAATAGAAATGATATAGGTATGATAATTGTTTTATTTTTCCATAATTCAATTAAAAATATATTAAATTATTAAAAACACTTCAGTGATACCTGCTGGAATACTACAACCACTTTTCTACAGCCAACATTTTCCTAAATCGCTAAATTATGGAGGAATCGGCGTTGTAATTGGACATGAAATTACTCATGGATTTGATGATAAAGGTATTTTTTCAGTTGTATATTGATTCTGAAATTATTCAGAAGAAGTTTATTAAATTAAAGATAATTAATAGGTAGACAGTTCGATAAAGACGGTAATATGATGCAATGGTGGAATAATGCAACTGTGAAAGCCTTCAGAGAACGAGCTCAATGTATTATTGATCAATATTCAAAATATAAAATACACGAAATTGGAATGAATATCAACGGTAAAATGACTCAGGGTGAAAATATTGCAGATAACGGTGGATTAAAACAATCGTTTAGGGTGTGTAATCTCATTTATAATATCACTAATTAAAAAAAAAAGATAATTCTGATATATATATATATATATATATATATATATATATATATATTTGTTAATTTTAGGCATATAAAAAATGGGTAGCTCATCATGGACCAGAACCCAATTTGCCAGGATTGAATCTCACACATGATCAATTGTTCTTTTTAAATTATGCTCAAATATGGTGTGGATCGATGAGACCTGAAGATGCTCTAAATAAAGTCAGATCGTCCGTTCATGCTCCAGGTATATTGAAATAAATCAAATTCTACGCAAAGACAAATATCGATATTAATAAACATTCATATTATTAGGTCCTGTGAGAGTTTTGGGTCCACTCTCAAATTCATTAGACTTTGCCAAGGCTTACAGTTGTCCTTTAGGTTCCCCGATGAATCCAATCAATAAATGCAACGTATGGTAACCTTATGTAAGTGGGGAACGTTCACTATTTTACAAGCTGTGCTAAATAATACATTTTTGTAATTGATTTTTAAGATTTTATAAAAGTGATAAAAACTACTTTTAGTATTTAGCGACATTATCATTTTGCAAACTTAGATAATAAAATCACATTTCACAGTAAAAAAATATATAAATATAATAATATATACTAGCATCTTGTAAACATTGTTGTACATAGATTTTAAATATTTCAAGTTGAATGTATGGTATACTTCATAATGTTATAATATACTCATTATTTACAAAATTTGAAAAAAATATATATTTATTAAAAATTATTCTAAATTTGACATGTATCACTTGACAATGTATTTATATTTAAAAGTGAATAAAATAATAATTTATAATTATTTTTAACATGTTGTGTTGGTATCTCAAGAGATGGCGTTGTTATATTACAGACAACAACGCCAACGAATGTTAAAATATTTAATGAAGTATATTATAATATATTTATATAGTCAAATTTACACCACTTTTATTATCCAATCGAAAAAATAATATTTAAGTAAATATATAATTAATTATTATACAAATTTAATCTCATAATGTAAGTTTTAATTTATTTATTTAAATTAAATTTTACTATTTGTGTATCATATAGAATTTGTTAAATATACTTTTTAAATGGTGATGGAATATATTAAAAATAATACATGAATAAAAAATCTGACAACCATTGCTTTTTGATACAAACAATTAATAATTTTCAAATATATATATATATATATATATATATATATATATATATATATATATATATATATATATATATATATTATATATATATATATATATATATATATATATTATATATATATATATATAATATATATATATATATATATATATATATATTATATATATATAATATATATATATATATATATATATATATATATATATATATATATATATATATATATATATATATATATATATATAATAAAAGTATTTATATTAATTTTTTATACATATGTGTATGTGTAATATTTTAAATCAATTCTGAAAACTATGTATATATAATGTAATTGTGTATTTGTGTGTAAGATGTTAAGACACTGATGAAACGCTTTTACTTCTATATTATGTGTAAATAATTTACGATTAGTTAAGGATATATAGAAAAACGAAATGTTTAATTTTTTTAAATTGACCTTCACTGAAAAAGAATTGTCAGAGCTTACTCATACAATGATCAGATATAAATGGTAATTTTTCAATTTAAACAATTTTACGATAAATCGAATATAAAAAAAATGTTTCTTCAATAGTGATATAAAATCATAAATGTTTTAATTCTTTCGCAAATTTTTGGGCGATTAAGTTTGACGATCAATATTCGGAGTCGATTCTTATTTATTATATTTTTTTCTTATTATTAACTACATAAATAAATAAATAAGAAATTTATTTTCTTTTTTTTTTTGGCAAAATATTATCAATTTGCGTATAATGTGTATTTTTAGTTGATTTTTAAATATTTCATTGCTGTTTGATATGATGTGTTTTATTATAACTATATATATATTATATAATAAATAAATAAAAATATTAAGACGTATGTTGGCATTTAAAAAAAAATACTACTCATCTGTGTGTGTAAAACTTGGTTGTAAAAAATGTACGAATAAATTGTAATAAAAATATTTATTGTTATTTTATTCAGATATAAATCGATATTTTAGAATTAAATATTTTTTTACAAGACAAAGATTTTATTGTTTATTTTAGTGTAATTTTAACTGTTTAATTTTTTTAAATATGAATGTTTTATATTATTCAACGTTGGACATAAAGCTGACGACTCGACATATTCTTAGTCCAAATAAAATATCATAATTATTTTGTCATTTATTAAATATAAAATTTTTCAATAAAATTGTATAAATTAAAAGACGTCATAATAATTTTAAGTTTCTTATGATTTTAAGGAAATGGGATAAAATAAAAAAATTGCATTTTTTTTAATATTATACTTTATGTATAAAAAAAAATCATGAGAATTTCTACAGAAATCGTTCAGTATAATAGTAGTATAATGCTTTTTCTTCCATATACAATCATATTTATATTATATACGTATATATATAAATATAATTATATATTTATAAGTATACATATATATAATGTAAATTAGTAAAATTTGTACATATTGCACTCTCCAAATATTAAAATGTCTATTTAAATGTAAAATTATAATGGTGTAACAAATACAATCACACAATCATAGGATTTCTTATAAACATAAAACAAAAAAAAAGAGAAAAAAAATCAAACCGAAATCGAACGACAATTCTCCGTCACTGAGTTGACAAATAATTTTCCAGTGGCGGAAAATTGTTGTGCGTTTCGTTTATCCACTTTTTTTTTTCTTCTTCACGATTAATTTATCCCTCACAATCCCTATTGCTAAACACAAAAAAAGTACAAAGTTATTTATTTACAATGAGATGCAATTTATAATTAAAATAAAAAATATTATAAATATTATATCGTGTGTATAATTTGAGGAATATAATAAATACTGAAATAATAAAGCCTTAAAAATAAATCCGCGATGAAGAATTTTGAGAATTCTGATAAAAAAGAAAATATGTATATAAAATTACATTCGAAAATTTGTTTTTTCCTTTCGAATTAAAAAATGATAAAATAGTCAACTCCAATAATAAACTTGATTTAATTAAATTGATTGTGTTAATCTTTAAAATATATTATAATTTAGATAATCTATTAACGGAGTTAACTAAATTTGATTAAAAAAATAATTATTGAAATACAAAGAACCATTATGACAAATAAAAAATAATAAATATTGCAAGATAAAAACCGAAATTTAATTTATTATATATATATATATATATATATATATATATATATATATATATATATATATATATATATATATATATATATATATATATATAGAAGAAATGTATGCAAAATTTACAGATATTTACATTATATATTTATATATTTAATTTATATAAATATATAATAACACATTTATAATAAAAACTAAAGAAAAAAACAGATCTTTGATTGCCGAAAAGTTAATATTTTTCTTTAAATATTAAATACACGTATATTATTAGTTGATTTTAGATCCAATAATATATATATAAAAAAAAACTCTCAACGATTTGAAAAATCCAACGTTGTAATTTAATTTATACAATTCAATGTTTTATTTTTGATAATAAATACACACACATATATATTTTCATTGATCGTATTTCATGGCAATTATTTAACTGGTAAGCTGTGTCTCATATATATATATTTTTCATTTTTAGATTTAAAAATACAATTTAATCGATTAATTAATTGATTAATTAATAAAATAATAACGGCGTTCTTTTGCTGATTACTTTTTTTTTAATAAAATGGTTAACATTACAATATACGTATAATGTATTATAAAAAATTACGTGTTTACACTTCGTTTTTATAATCTTTCTTGTCAAAATAACCCCCATTACTTTTACTCGTGAAATCGTCGAATCTTTTTTTCTTTTAATTTAATTTTACGAATTAGTGAAGACTTATTTTCAACTTATCGATGATATTTAATTCAACTTAAATATCTTGCATATATTGCACAAAATACGTGTACAAAAAAAAAATATTTTAGAATGAAAAAATAATATACTAATAAATACAAGGATCAACCGGCAAAAAATATAATATTTATCATTATTCGACCATAGAACATTGATTGAAAATTATATTTATAATATAAAAACACACAATATTTAATTTAAATTGTTTTGAGTCTAAAAATTGTCATATTCATTCATAAAATGTGGGCGTTTAAAATATTCATAAATCATATTGAATTGGCCGATCTGCAATGATAAAAAAGCGTTTTTTTTTTGGTAATTTTCAATTGAAAATATTGCCATTAGCCGATGTTTTATATAAAAATGAAAAATAATTGAACGAAGACTATTTATATATAATATATCACACTTCGAAAGACAATGAAAAGAAAAATCTGACTTAATTCTTTCATGCACAACATCTCTTTTTTTGACCGCGTTTTTTACATGTATATATATTTTGATTAATATATATATAAATATAATTTTAACACTTTTACAATTATCGAATAGAATCACAATTAAAATTACATTGACATACATGTATGAACTTTTTTTAATTATATAATTTACTCATTCATTATATTCGCAATAATTTGAATGGATTTTTTTGTGATTGTATTGGCAGTAAGTTTTAAATTTTTATTTTTAATCGAAAAATTCTCATTTTATTCAATAATTTATTACGCGTTATGTAAATAGTACGTCGCACTTTTTTTTTAATTAATTTAGTAATAATATAATCAATAATTACAATAATAAAAAATGTAGTAATAAAAACGTATGTTCGTAAATATTGCAATGTTTTACACGAAAAACATTCATCTTAAAAGTATACAAATCAAGTTGTTAATAATTGTACGAATCAAAACATTATCATTATTATTTTTCTATTTTATTTCAACAATGCGAAATACACATAAATGCTTAACGTTATCGTTCAAATGTATTTTATTATCAATAATAATAATGTGACATTCTCGTGTAATTGTTCTTTATATATGTTATTATTTATATATATGCACATATCAACGAAACAATACAATAACAAAGCTTACAAAAAGAGATTTGGCAGTGACATGTAGACATTATATCCGATATTATGATGTTTTCATTTTGTGCAACTAGAAAGGCTATTTTTCTATATAAATTGATTAAAAATTTAACGATACAAACATTTTAATAGATCTAATGAAAGCGCATCGAAAAGAAAAATGAACGAATTAAAAAAAAAAGAACACAAAAATCACTTTAACAATGTCTTCTAATCGTTTCATCTTTTAAAACTTGTATTGTGAAGACGAAAGCTTTAAATTTCGCACATTCTTCTTTTTATAATATAGGTCTATCAATATCAAGAAAACTCTGAATGAAATAGATAGACTATATATATATATATATTTTTATATAATCAATAATTCAGAAGATTGACAATTTGTTTTACGAATTTTAAAACTTTCATACACAATATAAGATTGACGCATTCTTTCGTAAGAATATTTTTAAAAAGATAGAACAATTCTAGAAAACTACATTCGCTGTCGCATAATAAAAAATATGGACATCGTAGAAAAGACGCCGTTGAATTGTTGTAATATTACTATTATTATTTAGATAACATTTAAAAAAGTATTAAAATCGCTACAATATTCCGTCGCCTTTATCAGAATGTAGTTTTCAGAACACGTTTCGCATATATTGAAAGTACAAATGGGGATATTTGGAAATATTTAGACAAGTTTATTATTTTTTTTTTTCTTTATATAGTTTGCCATCACTGGCCGTATACACAAATTTCTGATCATACATATTCCATCTGAATTTTCGACCGCTAATTCATACGTTTATATGTATGGTAAGTAGTGCGTTTTTTATGTATGTATGTGTGTGTGTGTATGTATGCTGTGTGTGTGTATATGTTTATATATGTATATTAAAATGATTTAATAATTTAGAAAAATGATCGATGATTTAATGGAAATGACTTTCTATCGATTTTCTCGAATATATATATACAATAATTGGATTTATTTGGAATGAATGGATTTTATTATTATTATTATTATTATTTTGATACATCAAATATTGAAATTGTAAAAATATTCTTAAAACAGAATATAATTATGAAAGCTGCCATTAATGTGAAATAAATATATTTGACGTATATATAGTATGTATAATTAAAATTTCATTTAATTAAAAAAAATAATAATTAACAGATATAAAAACAAACTGAGAATTTAGAATATAATATAAATGATTAAAATTGCAATATTGTAAATAAAATTCGAGGATATGCGATAAAAAGACACATTTTCAACGTCCATCGTATATGAATATATGAGAGATTTTCTTTTCGGTCACATTGCAAATTGCATACAAATAAAAATATAAACAGTATAAAATTGTAATATATATATATATATATATATATATATATATATATATATATATATATATATATATATATATATATATATATATATATATGAAGAATAAAAAAGCTGAGTACGTTTACGAGTAATGATAATGAATAAAAAAATAACAACAACGATAGTAAATCGATATAATAATAAGCGATATAATCGAATCAACGGAATTTGGAGTGCAAGTAAAAAAATAATAATAATAAAATAAACATAACAAACGACAAAGCTACAACACTTTTTTTTTCATTTACGTCCATTATTTTTGTGAAAAATAAACTGTGATTTTCATTTTCTCTTTCTATATTGTGAAGGTACATGATACAGGTACCCCAAATTAAGGCAATTTTACTGTGCTAAAAAATATATATACCGATATTTAACAATGGAAAAATATATTGGGATTTACAATAATACACTCCGCCATTTTATAATCTGTGAAAGTTTGCAAAAATAATTTCTGGCAGTTTTATATAATTATATCTGTCCACTGTTAAATACTATAAATTTCTGTTATCAGAGAAAGCTCTCCATCAACTAAATAATAATTACAATATTATTATGGATAATTTCAATTATTCGAATACATTTTTCAAACATTAAAATATGATTTAAAATACTGATTGCATTAAAATTGTATCGATAGTTATAAAAAACTCAGAAACTATCGAATTATTAAAAATTTTTAATTAAAGAAAGTTTTTAATAAAAATAATAAGTAATATAGAAGTTGAATGGTAACTTTCATCTTGATAACAGTTTTCTTTCGTCTGTGTTATAGATTTTTCCTTTGTATGTTATATAAAATAAAACAACAGGTAAAATATGAACCTCTTTCTCTGTTTTTTTTTTTTAATTTAATATAGAAGTATTAGAAGATATCTATTATTATTATTTCATTTTTTAAACGATTTTGCACTCTTTTTATAATATGACCACCAACCATTCATCCTTTAATAACTATTTACAATCCCACCTAACGTGATCTAATTAATCCATAAAAGCGGCTCTTCTACAATCTTTCACCAGATTCTTTGCTTAGATAAATCAGTACAAATATATAAAATTACAAATCTTCGAATATATATAATTAAAAAAAATCGATCACAACACAATATATTAATAATAATAATAAATCACATAAAATCGCACTGGGAAATAATCGTATAATATATATTTAATCGGGGATGATAAAGCAAAGAATCCAATGTGATAAACATTGTCAGTAATGGCATGATTCGGCGATAATTAAATACTGATCTAACCCTTTCAAACTGATAACAATATATCTTGGGGATATGTAATGAAATTTATATATGGAACGCATGAAATGGATGATGATCCCTAACAGATTATTACAAATGTATGAATAATTAATTATTTTTACAGTGTATATTATGATTTTTTTTTAATATATCTATAGTGTAACATTCACATAGAATAGGTAGTTGTGTTTCAGTGTATTAATTTTATAATTATATAAGTCACATTTAACATTAAAAAGGCTCATTATCAGAGTAAAAAGAGACTAAACGAAAATTCAGATAAAGCATTCTTTTTTGTTTGTGTATATATATAAATATACTATTTACACATTAAACATCATCAAGTTAATACTTATCGATTATTATTATATATATATATTTATTTTTTATTTTTATTTTTTTAATTATTTTTTGTAAAAGTACGTATTTTAATTTATGTACTTAAATATATATATATGTATATATGCAAACTTTATTGTAATGTTTTTCTAATGATACACATTTGAAAACACTATGCAGAGCATTTCTTCTTTTAAATTTATATTTATATATTACAGTGTACTAATTACTGGTACTTGCAACTCACACTACCTGATGACATTGTTTTTTTTTTAATTATTATTATTTATGTGATTCGCATTCCGATTTATCGTGTTTATTATTATAATTATTACTTTTTTTTTTAAATTTCATTTAATAAATACGAGTCTCCAAAATGCTTAAGCTCTCTGAAAAATCAAGTCACATTAAGAAAACCTGCGTTCGTTTCGACGTCATGATGCCGAATACGGTTAAAACGTTATACATATAACGATAGAACCGTTATTGAAATATATATAAGGCTCATCATACACCGAATATACTCTTGTGCAATAATACAAGTATGATACTTTAGTCGGATCTTTGAGATTGATAAAGTTCGCTCTGAGTAAGAATACTTTTACATTGAAATTTTAGATAAAAATGTCTTAAGATATCAAAAAATCTATAGAGTTGATAGAATATTATATTATGATTTTCATTAGTGATTATAACTCCATAGTTTCTAATTTTAATTTAAAAAAAAACATGTAACTAAAGTCGATTAAAAAAATGATTAATATTCCCAAATATTGGGGATTGAAAAAAAATGTATTCTTACTGATATCGAAATGTTAAATATCTATTATCAACCGTATCATAAACTCATTTTATGTGCAAATTCGTACCGGAAGGACGGTTACTTCACACCACACGAAAACCGATACTAGAAAAGAAAAATTGCTAATAATAATTGTTATGTCACATTTAAAAAACCACGCGTAGTACAATGAATTTTTTATTTATTTCTTTTGAAAAATGAGCACCAAACTTTTCGCAATGTATAGAATTTTCTTTATCATCGGTCGAATATATAATAAATATAAAACATATGAAAAAAACTACAATATTCATGTAGAGTAGTAATATCGGATTCCGGAGACCAATTATCGTGTCCCATTATTTTTTAATAAAGACTATACTATAAGAGCGAACGCGTTGCTTATAAACTTTTTTTTTTAAATCAGACTTGTGAGATTGTTTGCACCAGCCCCCAGTCTTAAAAAGGCACCTCTGTTTGTAAACATTCTTTTTGCCAGGTGACGAGTTAACACGCTCGCCGCATGGTATTGCCATTAAAGGATGTGTTGCGCCTGATAAAATATACTCTTTTCATTTTTCTATTTTTCCTGTGCTCTATATAGACTCGAAAACATTTTTTTTTCATATCAATACGAGTTACCATTGGCCATATAAATCAGGACAATCGTTCATATTAACAAGATCGATAAAAATAAAAATCGTACGTCTAAATCATGATAGAAAAACATTCGGCAGTAAATAGCACAAATATCGATAAAAATTAAAAATAATGATTTAGACATAGATTTAACACCGACTGCTGATTTAAATCACTGGTATATTAAGCAGTATAATGATGAGCATATTTCATAAGTTAAAAATAAAATCAGCAGTAAGCGTTATAATACAATCATCGAAATCTCGTTTCACATAATTGATAAATGAATGAACGTCCTTAAAATTTCATTATGATATATATATAGCACAGGAAAGAAAGATCCTCGTTATACTAAACCTAACTAAAGACATCTTTCGTTCAACTTTCAGTGCAAAATATAAATTAGATAATGTGATAATCGCACATATTTTGTATGGAACACACAATATCATACAAAAAAAAAAAAGATTCGTTCCTTAATATTAAAATACGTAAACATATACAAACTAATCTTACTTAAAATCTACACTTGACATTATATATCAATAATTACATATACGCAATCAATATATTTCTCTCTAAAGTTCAACACTTACATAATTTCTAGGCACGAGTGCAACAATTTGCACCATGACGCTCATCTTTTCTAACGAAAAATTACAAACTTATCATAAATGTTTATATATTAAAGTAAAATTATTAAAATTTTCACAGCCATGGCAGCCCCGTCAAAATGGCTGCCAACTTTCCTCTTTTTTTATGTTCATAAATTATACATACATATATAGATATTAATGTGTCTTAAAATATTTTTAATCACTCAGGTTAAATGCATAGTGGCATTACTACTGACACGAGGGCGAGGGTTAAAGGGGCATTTCTGATACAGCAGGTACTGGCGGTGCAACTTCCGTCACATCCCATATCTCTTCCAAGAATCTTGGTAACTTTCGATTCTTCAATTTCAAAGAGATGCACATATTGGAATTTTGATTTCCAAGCGTACGCAGTTCCGTTAATATACCGAGTAATTTTGCAAATAAAGTACAACACTTCGGTTCACCACTATATCGATTCAATATATAACAACGTAAAGTTTGAATGTAATAACTTTGAATTTGCTCAACTAATTCAGATTCTTCGAGGCCGGGCCGATCTGCAAAATAAATTTTCTCATTATAGATTTTTTGTAAATGAAATTTGTACCATATATATAATTATTTTAATGTACCTGAAAATATTACAATGGCTGTGAGAAGAGCATACTCAACATTGTCGACAGACATGGAGAACATTAATCGACAAAAATGCAATAAATCTTCAACAATTTCTGCCATACCGGCCATTTTATAACTGTCTCTAGTATAAATTTGGTTATTCGCAAAGAGAATAGAATCTGAGACAGAATCGTATCTTCTTGCCATTCTCAACATCATTACTTCACTAGAACATGCCTATAAAAATAATAATCGTTATATGAAATATTTTAAATGAATATATTTATAAATTGACATTCATAGAAAAGACTTTAAAAAACCTTTAAAAGCGTGATCTGGTCCCCTTGTGAAATTTTGGTGAAAGCGGGAAGACCTTTAGCAAATTCTACTATAAGTTGGACTGTGAGAATTGTAATCTCTGTTATGTGTTTAAAGGGAGAATCAATATCATCGTCTTCCATTTCCATTAATGACGATTGCTATAAAATGATAGAATAATGTTAATATACTAATATAAAATCAATGAATTATGAATTAAACATATTTTACCATTATCCTCTTTAAATCGTCGTCTGAAGGTTGTTCATAACCATCTTGATACCATACAAGTCTAGCTATAACATATTCTTGGTTCGAAGTAAGTGGAGGGATATTTTTTAACCTATTTTCTGCTAAAAGCTTTTCAGATAATAATTTCTGAAATAAAATAATTTTACATTGTAAATAAATATAAAAAATGTGCATATTAATAAGCAATAAATATAATTATGTATAAATGCGATAAAATACTTTTACACTCACAAATCTGGTAGCTTCAGGGGGTAAAGGATCACATTTCATAATAGCAGGTAATATATCAGGCTTAGGTGAAGTGGTGCTTACTGGGGGTTTATCTTTTTCTTTTTGAGCTTTCTTTTCTTTTCTTTTAATTGCACATTGATTTTCAGGCACAACACATTCAGGCCTCATGCCCACCGCTAAACATTTTTTAAGTCGACACTCTTGACATTTTCGTCTCATATACATATCCATTTCACATCCATGACCGAATTTGCAAATATATACAGCATTCTTGGTAACACTTCTTCTAAAAAAACCTAAAAATAATAATAATAATAAATAATACGATCGATAATTATATAATTGAAGTAGGACAATTAAAATAATGATCGTATAAATATTACCTTTGCAGCCTTCACAGGTAAGAGCATTATAGTGGTAGCCAGAAGCTCTATCTCCGCACACCAGACATAATTCTTCTTGCTGTCTTGGAGCTGGACCCTTCTTGGCCCTTTTATTAGCTTCACAACTGTCGGCACTGTATCCATTTACACTACTAGGAGGTGACAAATCTTCTCGACCTGCAATTGTAAAAAAAAAATCCGTTAATAAAAAAATCATACACTGAAAGGACATTGTGATTTGAATTTAAATTGATTTGTTAAAAAGTAGAAAAGGAAACAATACATCCGGTATTAAAAAAAATAGCAGTAAGAATGGTACAATGTTGCATTAGTGAATATTAAAAGATGTATAGAATATTAAAAGATGTAAATATATTATTTATATTAATTTAAATCAGACGTTAACCTCGTTGAAATATAGATCAAATAAAAATAAAATATAAATATTTAAATTATTAAATTATTACGGTAAAATAATAAATATTAAGTAATCATTATTATGTTAATTAATTCGACTTCGTTACTTTTCTACGTAATCGAGTTTATATATAAATTATTTAATAACGCATATTAATGATAATTAATATTCTTCCCTATCAACACAACTATAATATATAATTAATTATAAAATTTACAATATGACTGAATAATTCGGAAAGTTTATTTACATTAGGCTTCATAGAAAAAAAAATCATGAGAAACGATCGCATTAAGCGCATAAAAAAAATTGAATAATTTATGGCCGTTATTAAATTAATAATATTTATAAAAAAAAATTAACTGGTTCGCTGACATCGATAAAAGAATAAATATTTGTTTAAATAGAAGGCACTACCTTCGTTCAATGTATTACAGTTCAATTATGGCCATGGTGCGACTTCACACAAAAGCAATTGCACAATTGCAATAAACCAGTTTACGATCTCACCGCCTGCAGGAAAAGGCTATATATAAAACTTGAAAGATGCAACGGCAGCATAACGAAGCTGCAGCATCGTCTAACACCGAAGAATTTGCACCGCAATTCCTGCATTACTCATAAAAATTGAAAATAGTGACCGACGACACCGATAAGCTTTCGAATATATAATATATACTTGAAATTTTAAACATTTTTTTTTTCAAACAAGTAAGAGGTCTAAAAAAAATGACGACGTCGAATAAGTCATGAATCTTTCTACTTGAAATAGAAGAAGAAGAAGAAGAAGAAGAAGAGAAAAAACGAGTTCTAGAATTACAATAGAAGTCACGAGAGCAGTGTCAACATAGTCATCATCAGATAGGCGTGGGCGACAATGTCAACCGCGAATAAAGTGGGAGTTTTGTCCTAGGTCGCGAAACAACCCAATAATACACATTATTATAGGTAAACATAGTTCAGTTCTGACATAAGAACATGAACATTTAAATCAATAAAAAATAAATTTTTAACTAATATATATATTTTTGTAATAATGTCGCATTATTTTTACATAGATAATCAATATTATTTGATTTATGATGTTATACATTAAAACTGCAAAGCGGGCGTGTAAAGTGATCAAATAAACACATTAGAAATATTTTATTAATTTTAAATATATTTTCATTCAGATAAGATTTTAAATAAATATTTAATTTTTACATCAAATGATGATAAATAGGTTGAAAAATATTATAGCAACTTTGTAATCGGTTCTGATTCAGTTTAGAAATAAGCAAAAGCAAATGTATTTGTGCCACATAATTGTTAGAGCAAATATGCCGTGAACAACTTGGAAAGCGGAGCAGATGTGGAAAAATTAAGTTTATTTCTGAAATATTAGAAATGCCCTGGAGTGTTGGAAGCCCAGGAAAGCGCTGTGCATTTCCTGGGTTAAAAATTGGCACGAAGCATTGTTCTCGCACGTGCGAGACGTAAATAATAATATCGACCAGTGAGGATTTTTTTTTCTAGAAACGTTTTTATTATTATTTCATTTTCCATTTTACTGCTCCATTGTTCCTCTGGAAATGTTCTGGATCGTCGTGACGATTTTTGCAAGTCAACTTTTTTCTGACGTCTCGTTTTGTTTTTCTTCTTTTTTTTTTTAAACTATTATACTAGAAACGTTTGTGAGAATGCGTATTTTATTATTGAGCGATGTAACTATGTCGGAGAGCCGGTTCTGCAGCTTTTGCCGTTCTTGTATAAATGCTGCTGGATCTTGTTGATGATGCTGATGATGACGACGACGACGACGACGACGACGATGATGATCATGCTGCTCCGCTGCAGTCACGGCTCTCGCTCTACAAATCACAAACTTGACTTTCACCTAGACGCCCATTTTATTTATAGTTTGATTATATTGAACCAAATACATAACAATTCCATTTGTTATATTTTTTTTTATATACAACCGAATAAGATGTATTCTCACGAATGACGACAAATCATCTAACAGTGTATTTTTTTGTGTGTGTGTAACTATAATAATTTATTACTATCTCGCTATTTCAAGATTTTAATTAACCTTTTAACCCGTAAGAAGGCACATAGCGGCACTCGAATGCCACAATTTGAAACTTTCGTGGTTTCTTCAATTATTCATCAGAGTTTGGAAAGATCCTAAACATTTAACTAAACGAAGAATAAGATCAAAAGTTTACGCAATACTTAATGTTCCATCGTCGCGCATACATCATCGAGCAAATCATATATAATGTAAATTAGTATCCAGTTCGTGTTATGTCGCAATTTAAACATGTAAAATATTTGCAATTAGAATAATGTTGAACGTCATATAAAACTAGTATCTCTTCAGCTTTATAATCATTCGAAATGTAAATGCTAATACATGAGAATATAAAACATATTTAATGCACCGCTTCTTCAGAAGTAATTCAGTTAATACACGTGCATAAATAACGAGTGCGCGTATATGTAAAATAATACTTGAATATTCGTGACTATAATTAAAATCGGTTTTATATACATTATATATCTGCAGCGAGTGAAGGGTTGTAATAGTTATAATTATTTTGTCGATTGTGCAACTTGTTCATTATCAACGACATGTTATTAACATTTATTGCTCGTATTGATAAATATATAATATATATATTAAAAAAAAACGATTTTTTACATCGGTTATCGGATATTAACCTATCAATTCAACTTTATCATAGTCTGAGATTAGAAATCTATGCAATTATTGAAATAAACAAGTTTAATTTAAATTCGAGTGTAAGGCATTAAAGGGTGAATGACATTTTTATTATTAAATAGTTTTGTGATTTGATATAAAAAAATATGTTAGGTGCGTAAATTGTTAACCTGCAAATTAGCAAGTAATTAAATTTTATAAATTCTTTTTGAAAATATTTTTTTTAATATTGTCTATGTAATATATTTACTTATTATATATATAAGTCTTATAAAGGATCTAAAAAATATATAATTTAATTAAATTGAAAAGGAAACTTTTTATGCGCGTATATCATTCGTAATTTTGTAAGCGCTTCGATATCACATATCGCGTATTATATACGAGAGTATGAATTGCAAATAGTTGCAACAAAATATCGAAGATCGCGTGTTTGTTGCACAGTCTACGACCGCAAGTGAGGGCACTGAGCGGCCTTGACTTGCTGATGCTGCATCGTCAGCACCAACCCTCCTTCGTCTTCTATACATTTTATTTGACGTCGCCGTTTGCAATTCGTGACGACAACGCACACACATAATTACCAGAACTGTGTACGATAAGTGCACTTTTACAAACTAGATTTTATTTTTTTTTAAAACAAATTAAAAATAAATAAATAAAATAGAAACTAGCCTCGTATACTTTTGCATGTAATAAATAACGTTTGTGGCGAATGGGGTACATAAAGTACGTGACTCTCGATGGACATCGCTTATATGGACATATTCACTTTTTTTTTTTTACACGGTTAAAACTACATATTTATATAATGGAACAAAAGAGTCTTCGTCACGAAGTAACCGACATACTAGCAATGAAAATTTTCAATATATTTACCATGCCTATGATTATCAATTCGATTTCGGCGTGAAATAAAATCACTATGATTATATTTCGACACGAATCAACGCACGACATTTTAACACTATAAAATTAACAAATAATAATAATAATAATATTTACGCGATGTGAAAAATCAAAGTAATTTCATATTTATAAACATTGTGTTGATTTGTTTTATATATTTATTTATGCGTTGAGTCACATCAAAAAAGTGCATACAGAACGTAATTATGAAAAAAAAATTAAAAACAGGTATTAAATAATTATTCTTACTACACTTACGTTGTTTGAATACTGATATTCCACAAATATACATAATAAAATTGTGCTAAAATAACGTAATAAATTAATACAAATATAATGATTTATTATATAATATTTTTAATTGACTTTTTGAAATATAAAGTTGGCGTCCTACTGATATTGATAACATTTTTTTTTGCCCTCGCTAAACGTGAGAGATTTAACATTTATATGTCGAAATTGTAACGAAGTTAATCATTTTGACGCGTTAATCACGAATTTAATTAAACATTATGAGCCATTAATCATAACGAAAAAAAAAAAAATATATATATATATATATATATATATATATATATATATATATATAATTTTCAAAGTTCGCATATTCGAAATATGCAATGCAAAAAAATCGTAGTGCCAAATATATTTTTAATTTTAACGCTAGCATTTTGGCAAAGCGTACGTAAAAAAATAGAAGCAACACTTTTATACACTTTCTAAATGACCCACATATACTTTGAGAACCAAGTACAAGTGCACAAAATACACTTTCGAAAAAAAAATGGCTTCCGAAATTTATAATAATAACAGGTATATTCCTAGAGCGATTCGTAAAATATGAGAAAAATATAAAATACGTTTATTATTTATTCGTGTCATTGGAACATTTCTAACTGGGTCACAAAAGTTTTATTTCTTATATATAAATGATAAATTAGGTCTTTCAGATTCGATCAAGTTATATATAAAGGCTTTTTTTTAATCAAAATGATTGATTTCATAATATTTTTGATAGATTTATGTAAAAATATCATGTATTTTGAATGGTAGAGTGAATAAGTTCATTTAGCTAAATTGAGTTTTACAAAATTGAAGAGTTACAAACTGTGCTGTCGCTAAAATATTGTTAATATTTCACTTCAAAAATATATATAATTTTTTTAATTATAATCTTAAGAATAAAATCAACGTCTAAAAACTAAAGCGTTAATATTACAGAAACGGTAATATTTAGTCATATATCAAATCTTAAAAACCATATAAAATATAATCTAAAGTAACGGATGCATTAAAACATTAAATGGTTAATAATGTGATGTTAATCTAAAAGAAAATTATTAAAGGAAAAAAAAGCTTCTGCACAGAGTCATCAAACCAGATTAACCGTTATTCGCATTTTCATACTGAATATAATTTAAAACTTATTTTCATGACTTCTAACCGACTTGTGTGTGTATAATATAAAAGAAATGCCTTTTAAAGTTTAATAAGGCAACAGAAGAGAAACGTGAAAAAAAATAAAAAGAAAGCAGAGAAATAAAATTAACGGCCTTTCCAGATTCAGAGATGACGTCAATAATATCTTAAAATATTTTCCTGCATCGTATCGTCAATCACGAATGGCGAATATATTACATATATATAAAAAAGACGAATAACGGACCTTTAACCCTTTCGCTGCGAATAAATAATGTTAAGTAAATAAAATGCAATGTCTTCAAAATCAAATAACAAGTACATTATTGAGAAATAGTGGAATTATCGAAAAAAAAATATGCACTCCCTTTTTTTTTCCTTTCATTCTTTTCGAATAGATAAGAAGGTTAAAAACCTCGGAGACTAAGAATGACGCGCGCATTGCCGGTGTTGATTTTAGATGCATATGAAAACGAAGAGTGCATAAAAAAAATGTTTTAAAAAAATAAATAAATAAATAAATAAGCAGTACCAGACACGATACGAAATAGTAAATAAACAAAGTTCGACGACACGACGTTTCGCAAACAGAAAATATATACTGATCGAATTTGTTCAACGGCAACGCCGAAAGCTCGGCCAATAAATGAAAAATTCGATCAGAATTTTTGAAGAAAACAAAAATAGCAAAGTAATAGACAAAAATGCATAACGATGTATATATATATATATATATATATATATATATATATATAAAATGCTAGAATGTCGATAAGGCGGCCGTTAGCTAAGCGTTATTAAAAGGTGATGATATTTCAAAACGTTACCAGGAATTTTTAAAAAGTATAGATCGTTATATATTGTGATTGTCTACAATATTGTAGTCAAAAAAATAATAATAATAATAGGAGCAGAATTGTTGTAGGATAAATCAAGGATATCAAGTCCGTATATATTTACTAATATGTATTAAAAGAGAATCATAAAAAAAAATAAAAGTATTGAAGGTTGAAAACATTTATCTGGCACATAAACAATTTTATAAAATTGTTTTATTTTTATTTTTGAAAAAGATTTATTACTACTGAAATAAATATACAATGAAAATTAATTATAGAATGTGATTAATAATAATTTTGAATTAAAAAAAAAAATCATAAATATTATATTTACTAACTATATAAAATAATATAAAGTCCAATCGTCAAAATCGAACATAAAACGTTCAAATTCAAATTTTATAAAACGATAAACTATAAATTTTAGAATAGACGCGCATAAATCGTAACACTGTATACATATGCAGAATTTAAACAACACGCGATAATAATTATAATAGATAGATTTTCATTATTTTTTCATAACACACACACACATAAATAATATTATAAATATATAGAAGACTAGTGAGTTATATACGATCGTATATTCCTCAAGGGCATACGAGTGCATTGCGATTAATTGCGGCTGCGCGCGGGCGGCGACTCGTACTGCAACAGACCAACGTTCAAGTTCAAGGCTGCAACTGCATCAGCAGTCTGTTAGTTCGCTACATTCGTCTTTTTTTCCATTACGATCCGTGGTTCGATTCCGGAATTTTTTTTTTTTTTTTTTGTATATTTCGATTATGTGTATAAATCGATTTATATTTGAATTAATTAATTACATTAGAAAAAAAAAGATCGAATAAAGTTCAATTTATTTTTGAAGTGTTCATATATTATATAATCAATATAAAAATATTTTATTTTAATAATAATTAATATATATAATATAATAATAATTAATACGTGCTATATTCGTATAAAATTAGATGAACTTCAATATTCTTAAATATAACTTTTTGCACTTGAAACGTTTCGGCGAATTTTTTTATTCAAAACTTGAAATTATTATATAAAAAAAATAATTTAATAAACAAATTTCTAAAACAAAAACAAAAAAAAATAGTTTTTCGTCAACATTACAGAAATATTCTTAAAAAGACAGTTTATACAAGTATACTGATCTACAAAATTTGTTTTATCGTTTCGTGTATATAAGGATTACAATTTTTATTTTTTAATAATCCTTTTGACAAGATTGTTAAATTTGAATCAAAAAAATTTTCAAAGTTTCAATGCCGCGGTTTGTGGTTACAGACTTATTTGAGATAAAAAAAAAGTCTTTTCTCTATTTAAAAGAGTATCATTTTACACTTCATAATATTATACAGAAAGAGAATGAAAATTTGTTACAAAGAAATTAATAAAAATAATAATAGTTTCGCATTAATCTAAGTAGTGACCAAATAAATAAATCAATAAAGTTGCAAGTCTATACTACTTTTTAAATAATGATGAATCGTCAGTCTGATGACTAAATTTAATAAATTCTCATATAATTTCAATATTTATTATTAATTTAAAAAATAATTATTATAAAAAATATTATAATTATTTAATAAAAAAAAAATGTTCAGAAAATTTCACGTGAATTCTTCGTTATACATCAATTATAAAAACGAAATTTGATATTAATTAAAAAATAATGATTATTAATCCTTTTGTTTTAAGAATGCGTCACACATTAATTAATTTTCATTATTAAAATAAATATTAATATACTGATAAATAATTTTTAATACGGCGTTAAGACGATTCGCAGACAACGTAAATACGAACAAAATTGTTAAACAAATTAACATTTTATATCGTGAAATGGAACGAATTCGTTTATTTTTAATATATAATCGTCTTCCTGTAGTGTTAATAATAATTAAAATTAAATTCATATTCTAGACGAATATTCAGATAAATATAATGTGAAAACGGCGTTATAGTAAATGCAAAACGATAATCATCGTTTAATTAATATTTGAAACACGTACGCAAATCCTTGATCCAGTTTTATTTACGCACAAACATATAATATATTCGTAAGGTGTATATGACAAAAATGCGGGCCTAGAAAAACATTTAATTGGCAAATTGACCTCCGTGTATAAGGTCCGGCGGCCCGTATCTGTGATGGTTTTTAAAAATCGTTTCGACAATGAAGAGTTAAATAATAATAACATATATAAAAAATTGTATCGAACGACACCTGTCGTTCTATGCAAACTATCAATCATGGTTTAAACGGTCGTAAAATTAAGAAAAAAAAATCACGCTAAATGTATTATTTTGTGGTATTAATGTAGATAAGATGCGAGAAGAATGGCGACGATGACGAAAATCGAAATGTGCCCTCGCAAAATATATTATGAAAAAAATACACGATTGAAGAATTGCTGCACCTGCTTATGGACAGGTGAGAGCTAAACAACCTGCCGTGGGTGGTTCTCTAATCGGTGGGCGTCGACGAAGACCAGCACTTGGACAAACCGAAGATGTTGGATTAGAAACGTCGTCCAAGGTCAACGTTATTACTGAAGATGAAACGTTTCGACACATCGCATGGATGGACGAAGTATATTCCGTTACCAAGTATGGACATGGACGATAAACTTTCTAAAGAGAGGACATTTTGAGGTGGATAAACAAGAATTTTAAACTATTATTCAAAATGAACCATTTAAAATTTATTAGGCAAGAAGAGTAGTGAGCCCTAGTAATGTAAAAAAAACGATGGTTTTGTCTAAAAAACGCTTCATTAAGAAATATGGTATTGGACATTCTGCATTTTTAAAGCAATTCATATCGTCAAATATTGAGTACAACTTTCATCCGGAATATTACATTACATAAACATGTATATTGTCGAATATTTTGAAGATGCATCATAATGAAAAGATATGGTGGAAAACTCAGCAATTCAAGAGAAAGCGGATAAATCATAATTTCGTAGAAATTTTTTGACAAGATGAACAGATCAATTACAACACAGAAACTGTGGGCAGTTGATTGGACTAAGAAATAAAAGAGAAAAAGTAATGATGAACACATTTCCAATCAATTACATTATAATTTATTAATTTATAGAGTTTGATTTAAGAAAATTTATTTTATATATATAATTTGTTAACGTCTTTTATAAATGAATATTTACAAAGCACTTCATCATAATAAAAAGTCTAGGTAATTCATGTCCTTTATTGGAATCACAATTCTGACCAGGTTTTGGCCTTCAACAACAACCTCTTTTGTCTTCTTTTTCTTACGATTCCACTTGGTAAAGGTAAATCTACACTACAATATCTTCAGTAAAGAGTAATATATTGTGCTGAAGACAGTTTTACAATATAACAAGTTTTTCTTAAGGTATATAATAATAATATTTATTATTTAATGGTTAAATATTTTAATTTACTGCATGAATTCATGAGTTACTCATATAATATAAATGTAAAAACTGATAAATTTCTTTTAAAAAAATATGAAATTAAGTACTGCAATTAACAGATAATTAACTAATTAGAGATCGTGCGCTCGATACTAATTCATATTTTGCGGCGATTGTTAGATATGTCGAGATAAAAATGTGAAAGAGACCAAAACTGACACGCGATTGCCGCGCGCGTTCGCTGTGACCGGTGCCTCGTTCGTGAGAAGTGTAGAAAAAAAAAAGGAAAGAAATGTCAAGAAATCGAAAAGCTCGATGAGTCACATGCAAAGCAGCCTCGCTTTACGTGTAAAAGAAGATTACATTGCGCGGTTCGGCGAAAATATGCATAATTTCGAGACCCTGTCGTACCCAAAACAAAATTTACACACCTTCGATCTCGACTTTTGTCTGGAGATGACCATCGTTAAACGTCGCTATAATTTTGCTCAAATGCCATAATTTATTAGGCACTCGTGAATAAATCCAAAATCGCTCTTTTGAAAATTTTGAAGGCTTTAATTTATGCGAGAATGCCTCGTTCGATGTGTCCGCGGATTCATCCTTTTGAATTTATGATGTTGATTTTATTTCCTTAAATTCATCTATTAGCTTCGTAAATTCGGAATTAAATTCCATTTTAATGCAATAATCCTGAAGTGTAAAGCTTCGATATTATCGTGGTGAAAAAAAGAAAAAAAAACAAGTTAACATGGTATATATCTTAACTAACAGCGAAGGTTGAATATAAAATAGCTTCCATTTAGATTGGCAATTCAACTAATAAACCGATAACAACCACTAATAAGAATCTGAATACCAAATTAATTTGAAATAGATATGAAAACAAGAACACGATTAATTGATTATCATAAAAGAAATCTTTATTATATATCAGTATAATAAATCAGATCAATATGGATTTAAATTTCTTTTTCGAATTCAAAGCACTGATTTATTTCTTAACCTTCAGACGCATTATTTTTGCGAAGGATTTGGCACATCGTCACAAATTAATTATATCTCAAATGAGAAATTAGTTTAAGAATTTTGTAATTCAAACTCCAAAAGCTCAAAATAGCCACTTTTGATAGGTAAAAGAAGAAAGTGCTCTGATTAAAGTTTTTAATTGATATTTCAACTATGAAAATAAATCTGAATATGAAAATAATTACAATATTGATATCCCTAACCGCAAACACAAACAAAATAATACAAGTTAAAATAACAATAAAACGCTTACGCATAGAAATTAATAAAATTTTCCCCGTTCAAATAAATGATTACGATTAAACCGCGCCAATATCAAAGTTGCCAAATTCAATTAGTGATTATGCGTTCGCATAAAAGGTTTCCGGTTCACTGGAATGTCATTCATTTTACGTAGAATTCTATAACAATAACATGACGTTTAATAATTTAATCTTGACTAATACGATAATCTCAAAATAAAAATATAACGCTATAATGAATAATTTATAAAGCGGCAACGTACTGGAAACGAACGCTTGAAATTAGATAAAAATCTCGACATTATTAAGGCATGCGATTAAAAATAAAGGATTATAAGCGAATCAAGGGAGATGCTATCGAAATGAGACAAGATCGCATAAGTGGAACAGCGTGGACACTAATGAACGTTAATTGTTCAATCCTTGATCTCGGCAAACGACCGTGCAAAGTGCAACAGCAAATGGCGAATGCAATGGCGCCGTTCCGATGCTGAACAATCAAGTGATAAATCTACCGGTCGACAATAATGAACAGGATTAAAAAAAAAAGGATACAAGAATCGTTTTAGCATATTATATGCGAGAGCCAAGTGAACAAGAGGGATATCGAGAGAACAAACCGAGTACCTGACTTAGAGTTGCCAGTTGGTCAGCAAAACGAGGACATCTTTCATTTAAAGTTTGGCAGGTGTCTCACGAAATATAATTTTATTCTTCGGTTGGCATTCAAAGCTGCTTATACCACTAATACATTAATTATATATTTAAAAAAAAAACAGTCGTCGAATAATGTTTTCGTATATTAAAACTAAAATCTTTTAGCTCTTAAGTATATAAAATGTTAGGTATATTTAAAATATGGTATATTAATAATATAGAAATTTCCACACAAGATTACACAGTTTTTAAAATGTGAATTTTTGATAATAATTGTGAAATGGAGAAACACACTAAAATAATAATAAAAAAAAAGACGTAGAACCGCTTGATAAAGGGTTTTAGTGCTTTCAGAATTATCAAATGAAAGTAGAAGACCTGAGATTAGGGAACGTGGCAACGTTTGATCTCAGGTCAAGGATTATTGTGGGTCTTAAATAAATAATATATCGCGAAATTTAATCTGGATATTTTGAAATATAATATAAAATAAATCGCTTTCGAAACAATTCATTGTAACGCCCGCGTGGCACCGGATTGAAAGTTACATATTTTCCATTCAATGCGGCAAAAACATACAAATGAACGTATTATTAAAATGGAAATGTTAAGTACTGAACGCTACCTCACGAACCAAGTGAATCATACCGATGGAAGGTGAACGAGTTAAAAGCGTACAAAGTCCAGAAGCTACAAACGAAATAATAGATAAAAAGAAAAAATAACACACCAAACGACGTTTTAAAACAACGGACAAGAACAAACAACAACAACAACGTGAACCTATTAAAATATAATAGCGACAATTATGCGTCGTGCGATCACTTTTGCAACGATTACGAGAAGAGGATAGGATCGAAAGCATACGTTTTAAAAAGTTTTCGATTATTTATTTATAAACTTCTTGGCATTCTTCTGAGTTTCAAAAATGGTTTCAGGTAATTCGGTTTAAAATGCTATTATTTTATATATCATCAGTTAACTAGATTCGCTAGGAAATTACGAAATAGTAGCTCGTCGACGATTTACGAGACGACAATCAAGCACTGTGCCTAGGTACGACAAGAATAAGGCAGAGTGAGGTATAATGAGGGAAAAAAATGAGAAACAGTGCTATTGTTACGTTCGAGTGAGTCGATTTTCAACGTCAAGTGCGCGTCTTTGACCGGCCTTCACCATCGAGTTTCGTTACAGCGAACGGTCAGCAGCAGCCAAGAGTTTTAATACTGCGATGATGTTGCCATTCCATCGGAATTAAAAGAAATATATAGATATATATATATATAAACGATTTATTTATTTCGTCGAGAGAGAGAGAGATAAATCCAGGATTTGCGCCGATTTTCAGTCGAACGTGTTAAGAAGATAGGAAGCTGCACGAGTTTGTGTAATTCTCGAAATAAATCGGACAAAACGATTCTTTTTGTCGATAAATAAATGAGTGTATTTAAATCATAATATTTGTGTATAATAATTGAGTTTAAAGAAAATTAAAAATATTCGAAAATATGTACAGTTATATTAGTATGAAATATGTACTCTTTCATTAGACAAACAAAGGAAATATAGTTGAATTTATATTTTATGTATAATAAAGTTTAAAAATATTGCAATATTTTTTTAAAATATATCATTATATATATATATATATATATATATATATATATATATATGTGTGTGTGTGTATATTATATAAGCTAAATTGTAGACGATTTTCAAAACAAAAATATCCTTCATACGCAAATCTCTACGCCTTATTTGTGGCATCTATCCTGTTATCTTCATACCGTACGACCGTAGAGTGCACATTTTGGGGGAGGCACCAAAATTTTTATGAGGATTTTCCTCGACGTGACCCCAAAGCATAAAACCGACATACGGCCGAAATGTTCGCATAAATAGATATCATTCTATATATATTATATATTAAAAAAAACACGGTCGCACGGTCCGACGACTCGGTATGCTTTAATTGTTTCGTCGGTTACTTTATATATATATATATATATATATATATATATATATATATATATATATATATATATATTTATTTATATATAGTTTTTTTGCTCGATATTCCCATGGAGACTCGCAAAGAGACTGTAGAGATTGAAGCGAAGCTGGTCCAAGAATGATTAACCGCGCGAAAACGCGCCGATTATCATCGCCACTTTTAATTCACGACGAAAACAATGGACGACGAAAAAATTATGTACACACGTACATATAAATAAAATAATAACAAGAACAAAATTAAAATATAACAACAACAACATGGCAACAAAAAAAAAAAAATACCAACTTCGATATACACGTAATAAGAGACGAGCACGATTTATTATAAAGCCAGCGAACTTCCTGGTGAGATAGTATCGTGATGGTTATTTTTTATATATTATATATATAAATATATTTATATTAACACACGTTTGTTCGGACATGCGGCTTTATAATCTTCACCTTGAAGTGAGAATTTGCACAAAATTGCCATTTTGAATATTCAAAATGGAATGTTTGTGTGTATATATATATATATATATAAATTTAGAAACTGCAATCGGCTGCCTATTTTACGCTCGAATCACTATTTCGATATAATTACGTGTTTTCGCATATTTGTTTGTACCGTTTTGTTGAAAAACGAGAAAAGCGATAGGCGTCTAAAATTTTTTAACGTTGGTTGCACATTATGAGCAAATTTTTCGCAGAACAATTAGCACTATTATTATATTTGAAAAGATGTCGATTATTATGATCCGCTTCAATAATTCTCAAAACGATTTTTTTTTATTTGAAAGTAACGGAAACCTTTTTCCATTCAGCGTGAAATTTATTAATGGAAAAATGTTTCGTAATTTTGAAAAGATTGAGAATTACAGATTTATATGATTTAAGGTAGCGCATTACTGGTTTAATCAGATAATAATATAATTTACATTTTCATGAAACGAATATAAAATATAAATTAGAATCAGAAAATTGAAAGTAGATATATAAAAATAAAGTGCTACTGATTTATTTTATGGAAACTGCTAGATAACAAAATTTATAAATGCATTAATTTATAGGTTATATCATAAAAGGAAAGCGGAAACTAAAACAATGTAAATAAATAAATTATATACTAATAATATGACGTACAAAATTGCATATATTGTACGCTAAAGTATTTACTGGTTGTGTAAATAAAATAATAATTAAGTTTTTTTTTTTTGAAAAGGAAAACGTTAAAACGGACGACAGGAAATCGTTCTGGTTATATATTATTCTAGGAAAAGAACATGAAGAACATTTGATAAAGTTAGGAAGAGACCTAATTTGATAGACCTAATAGGGCAATAGAATAATAATAAAAAAAATGTATTTCCAAGAATTAAGGAAAACCGATTGAAAAAATAAATAAAACGAGAAATAGTGAATGATATATTTATATTAGAAAAATCAGATGAAACCAGATAAAACAACAATTGTTTATATTTATTCCTATGTGCAAATAATGCAGAGGCAGTAAAGCAATCAATTAAAAATGAATCACAGATGTTTATTCGATGAATAAATTCACATGTCATTTACCCTGAAATATCTATTCAAGATTCATCGACATATAAAGCGTTTACGACTGATAAGTCGTAACTCAATGATATAAAAAAAATATCAGATTAAAAATATGCACCATAATTTATATGAAAATTTGCGAAAAAAGGTGCGAAAAACAAAGGATACCTCCGGTTAAAAATACGCGATGATAAACGGAAGTAATTATGTCAATTAATACGGTGGTAAAATCTAATTAAGACCCGTTTCAAATATATGTGTTTTTTTTAATATATACATATATATGGCAGAAATAAATTTTTCAGGCGGCGCATTTATGGCGTGAGGCGATCGTTTTACGACGTTTAACCAAAACAAAACCGAAACGACGTTATCTGACTCTCGCTTTATTATTATTATCGTAAAACGATGTTTCAGAACGCGAAAGGGCGTACCTTTTATCGCGTTTGATGCATCGGTGCAATTAGCCCACGGCCATATTAACCGAACGACGTACAAACGGGGTGGGGGGGACACATACACGAAAAAAAATACACAATTGGGGGGGCGAAAATGAAAAATAAATATGTAAAAAATATATGGGAAAGATCGCGTGCAAAAGTGACGGAATTAATTTGGATATTAAAACGTTTAGTGTGCGTGTGTGCATCATTAATTAACAAATTGCGATATTTGGGAAACGCATCGTTAACTTTTCCGAAGAAAATTATGGTAGGTGTCGAGTGTTGCGTATAAATTTTGCAAAATTATATATAAATGGTTAACAAAAAATATATATAAATTATATACATAGTTTATATATATATATATATATATATATATATATATATATATATATATATATATATATATATATATATATATATATATATAGACTATTAATGGGAAGAATGTAAAGATAATCGATCTAGTAAAAAAGGGATCGGTTAAGTAAAAAACACAATATGGAACATAAATTGAACATACATCATTTCTTGCTTTATTTATTTTTTCAGTAATTATTTAAGGTAAAGGTTTAAAATTCTTTGTTTTTTTTTAAGTAAAAATCGGTAAACTGAGTAAAATTAATATGTAAAATATAAAATATCATTAGTAAGAGGAAAAACACATAATAAATAATTATTTTTTTAAGATGATTCAAATTTAACTAGAACTATTTTGAACAGTACTATTTTTTTACAATCGCGCATGTCGACTACAGATAAAAAAAACATTAAAAATGTTTCATATAAAAAAATCACAAAATTGACTCGTTTAATCCGATGATGATCCGTAACAAGAGCAATGGTGCGAAAGAGTGGAATTTACTCAGTGCAATCGTTATACTTTTTAGACTGTAAAATTATTAAGACGGCGTCTGAAGAACGATCCAAATTGGCAGTGAACGCCTCCACATCCGTGCAAAACATGTTCGACAACAACGATGATGATGATAATTATGATGGTCCTGTGTTGCAGGCAAAAAGGATATCTATCGTGCGAATTTCAACTTGCACGCATCAAAACCAATTTTCGATATGATGCGTTAAATGATTGTGCATATTTTTTTGAGAAATCAGTTATAAATTAGTAAAATATGTTTATTCATTTAATAATTAGATGTTTTCTATAAAATATATATTCAAACATAAAAAAATCATGAATTACATTAGAGTGGTAAATCTTTTTTATAATATAATACATTCTTAATATATTATAGTGGATCGTTTGTGACATTTTACAACAAAAACTAAAAGATAATAACCGTTATTCAATATGCAAATTTAGAATCAATTAAATAAACACCTGAAATTCAGATAGTAATAATTCAATACTAAAAAACTTATCGGAAGATCAAATCTACGTTTTAATAAATAAATACATAACACCTGCCATTCACTATTTTTAAATTGTTATATGAATTATAATGAAATGTAATATCCTTGAAAAATATGAATATTTACTTTTAATATTAAATAAAAAAAATTTCTGCGATAAAATAAATATTTAAATTAATAAATAATGGCAATATTAAAAAAAATAAAAGAAATTAGTGCAATATTAAAATATTACGTACCATGTAATAAAAATTCATTACCCACGAATATATCGTGTAAATTAAAAACACATGCACACATTTGACGTGTTATATAAAAAAAAAGGTTGAACACATGAGCCTGCGAACATTTTCACACTCTGGATCCGGACACGCTTTGACCTTCCGGCCCGAAGCGGGCAGCAGAGCGGAACCAGCGGTTCGCGAGCGCACAATTACGTCATCGCACTCATTACAACGCACCGCCTGCCACGAAAAATTATTGAAAAAAAAGTGTATTAAATTTAACAAGACGTTCTCGACGAATCGAAAAAAAAATACGTCATGGCACATGAAATTCACAAGTACACGTGTCCATACCATTTAAAATCGACGTATGAAGTAGGGGGTAAGAGAATAATGAAGAGTGTAAAAAAATTACATTGTGCTACAGAGCGTTTCATTACACAATTTTCAATCGAAAAATTTGAGATTTATATACAAATTTATCGTATGTTTCAAATTGACTAAATAATTATAGTAGACTTTGTTATATTTTTAACAAGAATTACGACAGAACGAGCGCCACGATTACGTTAAAAAGAAAAAAATATATCTTCGATAAATCGAATTTTTTCGAGTTGACTAAATCGCACAAAAGCCACCATCCACTGCTATATAACTACATATTTTTGCAATTTGCAAGTCATTACTAAAAAACTGATAAATACAAACGTTGAGACGTTCCATACAATAGTATATATATATACGGACCAATAATACGAGGCCAGGTTTCCATTTTGGGCACTGACATGTACATAATGAAAAACAACGCGTTTCGTACATGGGATAATATCACCGATGTGAGTTTGGTAAGCGAGTAAAATTGAAAAGTTCAACAACAGCAATGTCTAAGATTGGTACGATTGGTTCCAGAGTCTTGCCATCGCTTTGCAGCTGCTGTTTTCTAACACCTAAGCGTGGGTTTGACCTTCGCCAAAGCACATGTGAATACTAATTACTCGACAATTACCCGAAGTTACCATAAGGCGAACGTCGACGATTGTTTTGTTTATATATATGAGAACACATCACAGATAGTAAAAATAGATATCATATAAAAATTATAACAGACAAAAAATGAAAGTAATGATTATTTTGTAATCGATATTTAACGATATTTAGATCCGGTCTATATTAAATTAATTTGGATCACATATGATAATTTTATTATTGTATATATAATAAGCATATAAGGATATTGAATGTAGGTCACGGATTGGATTTTTACAAAAGTCAGTGTATGTACGGAGAAGTAGAAGCGTTACTAAACCAACGAATTGACAGTTAACAAGTGCGTCAGCAACGGCTCGGTTAGAATTGAGGTCAACGTCATACGATTACACAATATAGCGAAACAAGAACAATAACGACGATAGTAGTAGCTAAACAAAAATGTCGACGGCGGCGATTTCAAGAGCGAGCACGGTTAACGGTTTATTATGGCGGTAAATAAGGAAAAAGGCGTCGATCCCAAATGGTGCTGACTAGAAGATGAAATTCGCATGTATATATATAGTATGCAAAAAATGGGTCTTCAGACCGCAAAATTTTCGTTAGATAATGTGTCGGCTATTCTAAGAAAACTCGATTCCGAGAAACGGCGAAATTAACAGTTATGCGACTGATTCAGGATGTGGATCTTTAGGATGGTATGTGAAAGTAAATGTATCGGAAAGAAAGAAGGGAACAAATTTTATCTCCAATTGAAGTTCCTTTTCTGATTTATTTATTCATAATGGACCGACTAGTGTCAGTGGGTCATAGCTGCCTAAAGCGGGGGCGGAGCGCCCGGAGGCCCCTGGCTCACATTATTACTGATCTGTCTATGCGCAACGTAGCAGCATCACGTTTTTTATCTGACCTTGGCGTATTGATTGCGATTCTTATGGGAACTCAATGATGCTTAACAGAAAAAAAACTATAGCTCACACAGCAGGTGTTTTTAACTCGAAGGAACAAAAAGGCAATTCCAATACGAATCATAAAAGGCAGAAATCGAGATTCGAACAACGATTATTACCTAATAATAAAAATTAATAACCATAAAAAAATAGATCAATACACATTAAATATTATATTTGTATTTTGTACATTCAATATTCTAAATTCATAAGAAAAGTTGGTAAAAATCGACCTTCCACGGAGTGAATTTGAGGAAATCTAGTCACCCAAACGAACGAAACAAATTAGTCACATGAAACGAGGAGAGCTAAACCAATCTAACCAAATCCCATTACAGTAAAAATGTAATAAGAAAAAACTACGATTTTTAAAAGCTGACCGCAATGCGGAACTGAACTACACTTAAAAGAGCTATACAAACTAAAATTGAGTAAACCGGTCATTAGTTGGTTTTTTGAAGACACATTTACGAAAAAAAAAAGAGGTAAAACGTAACAATAATAACAATGCGATTGCGAAGAAACGGTGATTTAGCCGAAACGATTCCTTAGGATATTTTCAATACAACTTTGACTAGATGAGATTCATAAATTAACAGTTTAGACCTTTAAAGTCTATTAGGCAAAAAAAAAAGAAACCGCTGGTTTCATAAGAAGTATAAAAAAATCTACTAAATAAGAGGAAAAACTGTTCGATACCAAGTATATACCATGTAAAATGGAAATTTTATTTTATATAGTCATTTCTAAAGGATATTCAGTAAAAATTACGAGCAGTAAAGTAGAGAATGATGTACATCTTTTTTAATATTTGATCTATTAAAGTAAATAATAGAAAAATATATGTAATAAGTTAACAGTTTGAGACAGGAAACATTTTGGTATAAAATATTATGGTATATTCGAAAATAATACTAGTGACATATATGTGAAACATTCAACCGGTCGCGGAGGCTAGCGCTTTCGATCTGGCCAAGAAAATATTGATATATGTCAGTGGACAAAAACGATCAGAATCAACAATTTACAGAGACGCACAAATACACCAGAAGGAGGCTTACGTTCACGCAAGTCAATGTTGTAAAACTGGTTCTTTGGACCAGAAGACAGCGGAAATTGATCAGGATTGGACCGGAGAAATACGCAGGTAATCTCCACACGATTTTGACATTTTAAAGTAGGTGGCAAGTGAAACTCTTACATGGTAAGTACAGATAGATGAATACAATTCGGATAATAGAGTGATTCCGATTCGAATTCGACCGGCCACTGTTACATTCTACGAATAACCCAATAAAATCAACTATAATACTAAAATATCCGGAAGATTCCGAACGGGGAAAAACGAGGCAACGAAATTCTTCTGCGTAATAAGGTTTTATATAGGCATAAAGAAGATTCGAATTCATACATAAAACAGCTCATAAAAACAATGTTTAATCTGAGATATTTCACATACGCCATACGATTTCATATGGTCGAATTGCTCTCTGGAATCTCTTTTTAATCAACCGGTTCGGTCTTTTGAGAACAAAAATGCTCAATTTGCTCAACTGAGTCGAAGAATGATGATGAAACGAATCCTGCATTAATTTTGGACTTATTTGACAGACATATTTTCATCCTTAGGACACAAAAATTTAATTAAATAACGATGGACGCTATTAGAAATATGTTATTCCTTTAACGATATCCGGAATAAAGTTACAGTAATTCGAATAAAAAGCAACTTAAATTTAGTGAATGATGAATATTAAAAAAAAAAAGCACTGAAAGGAAGAAGAAAACACTAAACTAAATTTTTCCGTTTCCTTGGGTCAAAATAATGATCGGCCTTTGATCAAAATGGCTACATGAAGCCGTTGGTCACAGAGTACAATCCGCAATCAGATCACGATTTTTGGCAAAACAATGGCCGCGGCCATCGCGAGGCAAAAAGCACACCGCCTCGACTCCGGTCAGGATATCGTCTTGCGATCCTTGCATCGATATCCTCATTCAATATGGAAGACGCGTGCTGTCAGCGCGGCGAAACCGGCTCATTTGTAATTTAAGTGCGTACAGGCAAAAATTATATTTTAACATTACATAAAAATATGAATGGACACTGTTTGAGAATTACGCGCGCTTCTCATATCCGATTAAAAACAAACATTAGCGAATTTTTAATCATACTGGAAACTTTTTAACCGTTGTATTATTATTTGTCTATAAATCTAGAGATATTTATATTTGAATAAAAATACCTGAATAGACGAATAATTAAATTCATTCTCTTACAAGGAGCTGTTTAGGACGCTAGAACTTAAATCTTCATTGCCGCCATTTATTATTTAAAAAAAAAGCCAAAAATTTTAACTGCGTCTATAACATCAATAACCGGCAAGCAGTTTTAACGACAAATATTCTAAAAAAGGTTAGTGACTTTTAGTTTTCATAGAATATTTCTATTACATTTTTATTGCACAATTTACATCGATCGATCTTCAAGTGCGTGGGAAAAGCGAAAACGCCTCATTACAAAAGAGTATGTAATTCTAATGGAAGAAAAAAAAGAGAGACGCCGCGGATATATTAATGAAAATAATATGTTAATTTCTATGTCGTTTATTATAATGACGTTTCGATATGCGGAAAAAACCGACTAACGAACGCAAAAATCGAAAATCCTACGCGCAATTATCGACACTAAAAAATATATATAATGTATGTATATGAAGAAGACAGCAATGCGAAATAAAATAAAATAAAGATCGTATTCAATAAACAATTTGTCGATGTAAATCCGAGATTCGTATAATGCAAATTATCGCTGCGAGGATCTGATATATAAGGACGAAGAGCCCACACAAAATGCATTCTGCTCGGAGACGCAATGGTATTATAATAATAAGTAATAAACGAAGCACGGTAACGAAACAAAAGCTGGAAGTGCATCTCTTAAAAAAAGAAACTTAGATATCCTTACAAGGATTAAGAAATGAAATCATCACGTGGTCGTGTGTAGGTGTTCCACGGCGTATGGTCTCGTATCGTATAAGGAATGCGGTACACGGTCGTCCGTATGTATCAAAAATAATAATTATTTATTTGTATTCTTCCTTGTTTTAATATTATTATTGATCTTATATAGTATATCAAAATTCGGTATATCTCTATATAAGGCATTTATAATGGCCTAATAAACACTTTGATGTAATATGCGACAGGTTTAAAGTTCAAAATTCTATATATTATTGTGAAAAATTTATTCATAGTTGGTGTGAAAATTTTCATTGTAGATAACCAAAATTTAGAATCAACACGCAAATAACAAATTATATGCATCAGTTATTTTGGCATCGATGTATAGACTTGTCATTTTTACGAAAACATCGTATAAATTAAAAAGCTCAGTTGTTCAATTCGGTTTGTTTAGAAATGCTGTCAAAGTCTTTGACAAACCGAGATTAAGCCAGTTAAAAAAATAATAACAATAATAAGTTATTTTAAAAATTCGAATATAAATAATGTTTGAAGTTAAAATATTTGAATATTCCAAACAACAAAAATGTTTTGAAACGGCGTCAGGCGTCAAGTGAAACAACCCCGACTTGTACAATATTTATGACGTTAACAAGATAATGAAATATTTAACGAATAAATCTATATATAATAAAATTCGATTTCAAATATGAAATGTATATAAATAATATGTAATATTAAATAATTTTTAAATATGCTAAAAGTTGATTTTATTTATTGATAATTACCATGAATCATCATAAAATATTATATAAATTTCGCACAATATTCCAATGTTGAGTGTATTGAACATGAGATGTTTTGGTGTCATATCATACGTGTATCCTTGCACGAAGCTGGTTGATAAATATTATGTCACGGTGTGTGAACAACTGAAATTAAATTCGCAATAACCGATAATATAAATAATAAAAAAAAAACTTTTAATGACCCAATACGTGATATTCGTGGTGCAATACAATATATATATATATATATATATATATATATATATATATATATATATATATATATATATGCACGAATCAGATTCAATCGTTTAATTCGAGAATCATGAATTGCATTTTCTCATCGCTGAAAAGTAATAGCGGCGAGTGAAAGTTTGAAATTCCACAAACATGAAACTCGCTGTCTGTCATTACAATTTCTTTTTTTTTTATTTTCATTTCTTTTCACTCTTTCTATATATCGATTACAATACGCATATATCGCATTCAAATCGATTAATGTGATAACAATCATATAATTACAAAATTTGTTTCGCTATATTTACCATAATATAAGTATTTGCCGTGTTCAAATTGGTACTTGTATATATTATGAATATATTTAAAACGTTTAAACTTTGTTGTTTATTATTATAACACATACTGATCATTGTTTTTACATGAGATTTCGTAAAATATACTCAATATAATTTATTACAAAAATAAATTTAAACAAATATTTAAAGGATGCAATTATTCAAAAGTACGGTAAACACTTTTCATGATTCATACGATATATTAAAAATTATTATATTTTACATTATATATATATATATATATATATATATATATATATATATATATAAATTCGTTCAAGGTAATATAAAAATTAAAATGTAATATAAATCATTTATTACATTTTAAAAATTCAATATTCTTGACAAGTGATTTTTTAAAGAAAAATCATCTACCTACATTCAATTACTTTGCAAATTGCATTCATAATTGCTTATAAATTATATTTTCCCTTATATTGCCATAAGAATTATTAAAAAAATATTCTTTTAAACTAAAAAAATACAATAATTAATATATTATATTGTAAATTTTTAACGTATTATTTTTGTGATGATATTGATTTATATATTATTGAAATCATATCTAAATTGCATATAGATTATATGTATTAAAAATGATGACGTTATATATATATATATATATATATATATATATATATATATATATTCTAAATGTCCTAGAAACGAAACGAACGAATCGAAACGTCAATTTTTCAATCGTCAACATTACCGCCACGTCGAACGAAAGTGGTCACATTGCGGAGAAAGTAGATACACGTCGGGCAAAAGAAGAGTGAAATAAAAATAAATAAATAATATATATATATATATATATATATATATATATATATATATATAAACGAAATAAGAACCGACGGCGAAACGTCGGCAACATCGTCGACATTGTTGCCGAACGACTATGCAGATTTTGACCGTGATCGAGTATTACGCTACGCAAGATCGTATAAAGTGGGCACATGACACTGGTTGCGACACAGTTTCGAGTCATTCGCATGCGGTGCGTCGCGCTCGATTTCATTACCGCAACGACCTCCGAGTTCATCACCGCCAATATGTATATATAAAAAAAGCATTACCATATATACTGGGATCGACTGTCGTTATTGCAAGACTCGATACTGAGTCATCGGCTCTATTCGAACGATCGACGAATCGGGTCACGGATTCGCGAAAAACTGTGACAGAAAAAAAAACAACAACACCTGTGACTTTCTCGCGTTGATGCGATTCGTCGGAAAAAATATTTTGGCGGTCGTTTTGGCGACGATTGGAAAATTGTGATGTATGTGATGCGATTGGCAAAAACGTTGAAAACGTGCGCGATATAATTGCATAGCGCTGCTTCTTTTTTAAAGCGCGAAACCTCGAAAATCTGACATTGATGCGAATTTACATATATGATTCGAAATACTGTATTTGAATCGTTTTATTATATGCTGAAAATATTATAAATTATAGGTTGATTTTACTATTTTATATGATGTCATTCTTTAATACCAAAATATACAAAAAATAAAGAAAAATATATAATACGATTGAAACAATTATATTTCTACTTTCATTCAAAATGATTTAATAAATCAAACTAAAAAAAATAATATATGACAAATTGTCAATATATTTGATTATAAAAAAGTACGATCTTTTTGATAAAAAAATTAGATAAGTCTTAATCAATCGACTAACATTTTTATTAAAATATAACAAAAATAAAATCTTATATTTGTAGCGATAAATTACAAAAAAAAGGTCAAGGTACTTCTATCATATCGGTAGTACTACTGATTTAGATATTTTTACTACAATATATTTATAATACATAATAATATAACGGATGTTGGTAATCATTGTGGTTATCATAATTCAGTTAACCACTATTTTGATAATAAACTTAAAATTTGAACAAAACCAAAATTTTACACACCATATGATTATTCTTCGGAATACGATTGAAAAAATATTGTTATATCGATGATGAAATATTTTATCGATTCATATATAAAATAAAATAAAAATGAAGTTTAATAAATAATTTATAGAAATAAGTACAGCTACTTTTCGTATGCATTTATTGTAATACTTGAGATCGAATCTATGAATGTAATTTTTTTTATTGACAGTTGTAATGCAATATCCGATAAAATTCATCACTAAAGACAGATAGTATGAAAAAAAATTGAAAACAACATAAAAAAATAAATAAACTGTTTGTATTGCAATTCATATATAAATATAAAATCAGAATGAAATCGAAACGTTACATTATATGATACTATTAGCAATGTAAATTGAAGTTTTCAATATTTCATTTTAGTATTCTTCAATCGATATATGTTGAAAATGTCGAGAAAAATATAATATTTAAAATTTAAATTAATTATTTTAATACACAAAATTATATAATTATAAATCTGATGATGTAATATTAATATAATTATATAAAATTAAAATATATCGTGATAATTTTAGTGCATTTTTAAATATGTCACGAATTAAAATGAAATTGAAAAATATGCCATATTTGAAACAACAATAAAAAAATCAAATTCATTGATGTATCAAACAATGAAATTTATCATAGTTGATATAGAAATAAAAAAAACATGATGACCCCGTGAATGTCCTAAAAACACTAATTGATCTAGTCTCGAGATAAAATCGAAATATATCGGTCAAACGTCCAAATATATCCGATAAAAAAACAGATTTTGTTTAATGATGATATATGCTACTGATAAGACTTAAAAATTTAATTCGCATCAAAAATAAATAAATTCCAATAAATAAATATTACAATTTTGGTAAATACATTGTCTTTAAATTATTATTTTTAATATCGTGTGCAAAACAAAAATAATCAAATAATTCTTAATCTTAAAAACTATCAACGCACATGGTATTTACAATATAATCTATTATGACGACCCGATTTTATATATTTTCCTATCATTATCAGTCGCTTCGACGTTCAAAGTAACCTAATTGACTTTGAACGATATAAATATTACAAAATAATCTATTATTTATATCGTTTATCAGACAAAATCATAAAAAAATAAATTTTCTAAAATATGGTAAAATATAGCAATTACATTTATATGGTTAATATAATCAATATTCTTAATATAAAAATAATATAACTTATTTCAAACTATGAGAATCAATGAAAATAAAATATTATCACAGTGACACCAATGAGTAATCAGATAATAGCATGCAATATTATAAAAAATCTAATATACAAAAATACCATAAAAATCGCAAAATTATAAAACACATAACAATTATAACAGGAAATTCCATATTGATTTAACCTCAATTCTATGCTACACGATTTTTCTCATGAAATGATTATATATTGTTTTAAAAATCTGAGTATAATCAACGACCATATATCCAGCATGACACATCTCGATATAACAGGAAAAATAAAATATTAATACCGTAATTAAAAGTCTATTACATATATAATATAAAAAATCGCAATGTAACCTGTAAAATAAATATGAAATACTTAAATTAATTTTTAACAGTTAAAATTTCACGCTAGACAACCTGGTTGTTTGACAACATGCGACATCAAATTACACATATTATACTGTTTTAACTGCTATCGAATAACAGGACAATTATTAATAGAGAAGCGGATAAAAAAATATTCGTCTAGTAAGCTTTTCAAAGTCTGTTAGACGTTTAATATTTAATAGATAAAATTTTGTACTAATCAAATTACAACATATAAAAAATTAACTATTCTCTAATATGAATATTATTTATTTTAATTTTAAAAACAATATTAAAACCATATGAGAATGTACGATAAGGATGTATCTATGGTAAATGCATGTTGTGACAGTCGCAAACTTTACAACGCTCGCCGTTTTTGTAATTATACGATGCGAAATGTAAAATGTTGAGAACCGCTGAATAATAACACACCTCGTATGTAACATTCAAGTGTCACCGATAACCACGAAAGCGATAAGCAAATGACGACACGAACAGTAAATACATAATATGCATGTCTGGACATTTAGTGCCGTTGCAGTTTTTTGGCGTCTGCAAATTCCTTATCAGGTGTAAAAGTGCATCGTGTACCGTATATATATATATATATATATATATATATATATATATATATATATATATATATATATATATATATATATATATATATATATATATATATATATATATATATATATATATATATAAAACGCTATCGAATCGTGTCATCGGACAGAACCGTAAACAAATCCTGACTTGTATTATTACTATATATATATATATATATATATATATATATATATATATATATATATATAAATATAGGCAAGTATATAATAATAACACGAGACACAGGTGAGTGAGAAAAACACCTCGACGACCTCAGTCAAGTCAACGTCCTCAAACGAGATACGAGCACTTTTTTAAAAATGTTTCGATATATATGTTCGACTGCCTTCAAGAGATCGACGCAGAAAAGCGGGTTTTTGTTTTTTTTGTCTCACATATATGGTATATATATATATATATATATATATATATATATATATATATATATATATATATATATATAAAGTGTGCGGTTCGAAAATAATCGCGAGAGGCCTTGGTTTGATCGAAATTGACGATTGATTCGTTTTTGGGTGACGCAAAACGGCGAGCACTTGAACTGGCCTCAGACGCATAGCGGGTGCAAAACCGGGTGCTTAAAATGCACATATCGAATACGATAACGAGACTGATATTCGCTTATAAATAAAACGAACGATCTGCATTTGTGCTGAACGATACTGAAAAATGAGTTGCCGTAAAATAAATTCGTCTTTTCAGCGGAAAAAAATAGTGAAAATCGAGTATAAATAAGGATAGTAGAAAATATTTTTATATATAACGTGAAATTTTTTATACGCGTTGAATGTATGTAAATCGAAGATAAATGTGTGAAGGAAAGTAAAAAAAAATAAAATTCTTACAGAAAAGACTTATGGATGAACTGGAAGAAAAAGATTGTACATATAATGTGATACGATCTTGAAAGATGTCTTAGATAAAATCAAATGTAAAAGACTATCAAAAATGTTTCTTGATTATATATAAAGTATATAAAAAATACAACTATTTTTAAATAAATAATATAATTTGTTGATTAATTAATCATAACGTAATCAAAAAAAAATCTGTAATTAATGAATATAACTAGAGCTAAAATATCAAATGTTGATTAGTCAAATTGATGGTTATGGAATAATTGGGTATTATTTTCCATATTTTAGACATAGTTACAAAGTAAGAAAATAATTAGACGTTTATTTCTATTTTTTTTTTCTGTCCATAATACAGACTGAATACAAACACGTCCGTTCCGAGACTTTCAGTTAATTCGAAACGACGACTCTATATATTCCCGACGTTATAAATAAAAATGATAAATTATTAAAACATGTACAAATAAAATACGAATTCTCAGAAGGAATTCTGAAATTTATACCAGACGCGACTTTATTTGCCTTAAAAAGCGCAAATGAATTATTAAAAGACAAAATAAACATTCAACATTGAAATACAAGATGAATTGTTTTGCGAAGTAGATTCGTTTTCAGGCAAGGTAGGCGTGTTTATACTATTATTATTATCATTATTTTTATTATTATCATATTGTTTATATATATATATATATATATATATATATATATATATATATATATATATATATATATATATATTATTACAGTTCTGTACAAGGTCACCATAAATTTAATAACCATAATGACATACATATTAAAATATATAAATTCGTCGAAAGATCGCGTTCGAAGAATGCGGTTTTAGACGAAGAAATCAGAGCGACTGCTCTAAAGGACGACGGCCTTGCTTGGCAAAAAGCAATGGCTTCGGCGACCAGGTAAACGACTCACAATGATTGGATTGAATTAATAAAAAAATAAACGAATAAAAATAAGAATAAACAGAAGAAGCTATATATATATATATATATATATATATATATATATATATATATATAATAAAAAAAGACTTCTATAAAGAAACGAGTCATTTGCCTCGTATCCTTGAGAGAGCGAGTTCTTGACATTTCAATTTCGAAAGACATCAACGCGCGCGCGAGAAAACTAAGCGCGAAACCCGGTTACGGTTCAAAAGATAATTTTTCAGAACGCACGAATACGTTGAACGTCACCGAGTCGTTTTCATACATTTTCAAAATACTATTTTTTGTAGTAAAGTTTGGTTAATATAGATAACGAATATGAATCAGAATAACGGTACAAGTAATTGAAGGAAAAAAAACAGACGTATTTATCGTCGAATAATGACCGAAGAAATGAGTGGTTTACCTTTATAATGGATCGACATTCGTATCCGCATTCAACCTATATTAAGTTCCTAAGCGTTACATTTATATAACTAACTAATAACAATTAAATATATAATATATTTGTTAACGTTGAATATCATAGTAAATTTGTGATAAAAATTTTCAACTAAATACGATATCATTAGAAATAATTTAACGTAAAAAAAATGTTAAAAAATACCAGTTCAAGGTATGGAAAAATTGACGATTCTTATTGTAAATTTTTGCATTGGAAATGAAAGCCGTCGAAATCGAACGAAAACGCGACATAGATAAAAATAAAAAATAAATAAAACGGTCTGAAAAAAATATACTATTATTGTAAAACACTAAAAAATCGATGTAAACGAAAAGAAAAAGAAGTGATATTAAAATTTGTAGAACAAAGTGGAACACTATCTCCGCAAAGCAATGTCAGTGAGAGGTTGGCGAGACCTCAGAGGTTCGCAAGTGTGTCACGAGCCAACGCCACGCCACTGGCAAACAAGAGAGACTCGCCGGCATAAAAAGCGACAGCTCTTCGACTTTTACTTTTTTATATTACGTTTCTTGCAAATTTCTAGCTCAACGACACGAATCTATACTTAAATCGACTAAAAAATATATACAATATAATAACTAAAATATATATATATATATATATATATATATATATATATATATATATATATATATATATATATATATATATATACGTCGAAAAATAGAACTTTTGTTCAGCGCTTTTCATGCGTGTAATATATCGAGTACGCACACAGCGGCGCCGCACTGTTCGACAGAAGTTTATAAAAAAATAAAATTTCCGTACGAAAAAATATTCAAATTAAACGGAAGGTGTCAAAACGCAATTCACGTACCAACAATAGCCAACTTCAATTCACAAAAACCGAAGGGGTGAAAAAAAAGGGTAATCGGAATTTTTGTACAATGAATTTTTCATCAGCAAATCACACCGCCGGCATTATGTTTCTTCACAATTAAAATATATATAGCGCGGTTTTTTTTATTGTTCTCGTTTTAAATTCGTCAAAAAAAATAAATTAACGATTAGTGTAAATTTTCAAACATTGACAAAAATTTAAATCTTGTTATTACATATTTTTATCAAATCGAATGCGAAAAATGTGATATATGGTATTTAATCTATCAAAAAGAAATAATCCTTATGAAAGCTAATGATCCAATATTAAAAAATAAAACTATACAGAACATAATATAGATTTAGTATGCAAGTATTCGAATATAAATTATAACAACGATATCAACATCAGTAATATATAGTTACAATGCAGCATAAAATAATATTTGTCGTAATCAACGGTCCATTTTTGATGCCCTACATGATAACGACTATGATTAAACATTTAATTATACCATATATATATATATATATATATATATATATATATATATATATATATATGCGGTACTCGCACATGCAGAACCCCACTGTACATGTCATAACAGTTAATTTCGCGTGTAAAAGTTCTATTCGACGATATTTGCGAATCCGTCGTTAATTTTTTTTTCTAAAAAAAAAATGCAAAAATGGCGCGAGGTTACGTTGAAAAACTTCGACATTGTTTGCAAATCGCCACGTCTTTTTACCTATTGAATTCATACATAGATGCGAACATACACAATTGTGACGAATGTGAAATCATCGTTTTGCGGTAAAAGTTGCGAAATCGAAATTGCATTAAAAACGATAAAAATGCGCCGAAATTATTTTAGATAATTATAAAAAAAAATCGCACGCTTTCCACGATCGAAATATCGCATTAAATCAAAATTTAATTAGGCATATATAAAAAAACTATTAGATATAAAAAGAAAAATAGTTGCTATAGAATTTAAAAGCCTGTTATTATAGCTATGAAGATACATACGCACTATTGTGTCAAGGTTCGAACAATGTGATAAAATAGCAAACAAGGCCACATTTGAAACTGTGCGTCTAATGTTTACATTGCAAGAAATTAAACTTGTTGTACGACGAACCGACGACCGGAGGCTAAAATGAAATCACGATATTAATTGGGTTAACAGCGAAATATTGAGATTTGAGAAGTAAAAAAAGAGGCAAAATCACGTTTAAAATCTCAATGGTTATCCTTTGAATGAAATCGATGAATTAATATTATTAATTAAGATTATTATTGAGCACGTGCTCTGTTACAATGTATCATATTGTATATATATATATAATATATAAGGACACAGGCTCGTTTGTTCGTACAATTGAGGACATCTTGGTTAGATGGAGACAACAATGTGTATAGCATTAACATTGGAATACGTTTAACACAATTTTGGTCGACGAATGAAACTTCCGATCGAGTTTTCCTTGACAGATTTTTTTCGGATATGAATGGATAAGGCTTTACGTACGATAATTTACATATATATATATATATATATATATATATATATATATATATATATATATATATATATATATATATATATATATATATATATATATATATATGGTATATATATATATGTGTGAGTTAAAATAAAAAGTTTGATGATCTCTGCTATGGAATATTTACCATACTGAAACAGGTGGCATAACGATAACCAACTATTAATTAACACCAGCAACGCGGAATGAATATATTAAAAATCGTTATATAATATGAAATATTTTGATAAAACGACTTAAATTTTGAAAAATGAACTCGTATTAAGTTCTATAATTATTATATGGAAAATATTAATGTTAGATAATCTAAATTAAAAGGTTTTCTAAGTACTCAAAATTATATTTTACAAGTACGATCATCATATTGGAATGGATTTAAGCATGTTAAGAGCATAACCTTGCATTTTTCTAAGCATACATCGACGTGAACTTTAAGGGAAAGGCTTCGTTAGACGGACAGTGAAACGAGGAGCCGGAGATATCGTACTAAAAGTAGGCAACCTCGAACCGATTTTTTAGAACAAGATGAAATAAAAATGAAACCGATCGGTTTTCGAGGGTTCCCAAATGTGAAAATCGGCGACCTCCAACATCACACACAACACACAACATGGCACATTCATTACATAACGACCGCGTTTTGGTTGTGACCATGGCCGTTGCTGATCTTCGTGACTCGATCGATTTCGCCTCTAATTCTCGTCCGATCAGGTCCACTGCTGCGAATAAAAACTAGTCCTTTAAAAATTCGCTTCGAGCGAATGATGTAATTTGTTATGTGGATGCGAAAAAAAAACGGTCTCATAGGGTATAAATATATGTGTATATATATATATATAGATTTGAGTGTTTTTGTATATTAATACATGTATATACAAAAATCGTATACGTATACAAAACCGCCTATTTTATATTCTGATCTGTGTTGGGTGAAAATAAATTAAAAAAATCGAAACCGGACCACTAGGAAGAATGTTGAAACCGAACGCAAAGGAACCAAAAAGAAAAATCTATCCGATGTTTGTGTACAATAGATAGAAACGTGAGATTTGCATATCATCAATGAAATTAATTCGTCAATGTATTATAATAAAAAGTTAACTGCATACATGCTTAATTATTTCAACAATTGTGCAAATGAGACAAATATCAACGTATAATAAAAAGGCGGGAAACGTTAAAAAAAATATTACATCGAATATCGATTATATTATTTTGACCGTTTTCTTTTTTTAGAAATAATTTTAATTTTGAATACATAACAAATTTAACGTTATGTATTATGGAGCCCGTCTAAAATATGTTAATCGAAATTATAATGCTAATTTACATAACACTACATATATCAGAATATACTTATAAATACAATGAAAAATCTTTATAAGAAAATCGATATAAATTTTATTTAACGACATGGAATTATAGAAAAAATGTTTTTAATGCGTTCGTTTTATTTCGTTTTATTGAAACGCATTCCAAAATTGAAAGCTTCGAGCACTCCACAAAAAGTCCATCAAACGCTTCACGATAGATAACATGACTATAAAATTGACCACAGTAATAAGACGATCATTGTCCTTGAGGTGGTTTTTATTTTGAAAACAACAGCCCGAAGGAGGTTCGCAAAAAACGCATGCGACAGACGCATCTTCTATAAAACGACAAAAAGATTTGTACTGCGAAGGACTTCGAAGGAGAAGACAAAGGGGTTTACGATTTCCTTTAAGTTCAGATTTAAAACTTAGTATAATATACATTTTTTTTAATTTTAGATGCAATTTGTACATTGAGACTAATTAAGTTTTGTTTAACGTTTATGAAAAATAAACATCCGCATAACTTACACGAAATTTTCATTCAGCTAACTCTCATTATTAAACCATTATTTAACATGATTACCACAGTAAAAAATGGTTCTAGTCTTTAAAGGAAATAACCGAGGTTTTAGCTGGAAACCAATTTTTTGCCATTCGGACATTCTGTTAAAAACCTGATTTTTTTATCTAAAATTATACAAAAATGAATCACTAACAGTTATAATAGGTTTTAACGAAATGATATTATAAAAATATTAGGATCTTTTGAGTTTACACTTGTTCCATCATATATACTTTTAGTCCTTTGCACTCGAGACAATTTTCAAAACGTAAAAAAAAAGTTTTTACCACCATTGAAGAAATTTTCTTAAAAAACTGTATCGAGGTATAGTGACCTACACAATTGTTAATAAGTATTAAAAATTTTAACTTGAGTAATTCTTCTGGTAAGATTGTCAAATTTGAACCAAAAAAGTTTCAAAGTTTCAATACCGAGAATGCAGTTCGTTTTGTGGTTTCTTGGCCCGAGAGTGCAAAGGGTTAAGAAGTCGAATTAAAAGTATAGAGATTCCGCAGCCCTGAAAGAAGAAAGGGTTGGTGGCTGGCGATTGTTGTTGAGTTAGATTAGCCGCGAGGGCAGGTGCATCCGCTGCAAAAGTGAGAGCACGCAAGGCCCGAGAAAAACAGAAAACGAAAGGGCCAACACACATACCAGAAAGGGTCCGGTTCACCTTGAACTGTCGCCGATTTTTTGTTTGTTTTTTATTTATATTTTTTGCCGGACGACACGTGTGCCCTCGAAACTGGCGCGAAGGTGAACATGCATATGTGGGTCGCCACAGCTGTATTATTATATACATATATCGTGCATTCGGGGAGCAACAGCAGAAAGAGCGCATCGACCATTTTTTGGGGAAAGAGGAAACTTGCTCGTTGACGATGCCCAACTAAAACTGTGCAACTCTCCCTTCTCTCGTGAAGGAAACCGAACCTTGTGGAGCTTCGTGGACTCGAGACGATCGAATTACGTCAAATTAAAATTTCACTGTCATAGTACACCGTGCGTCAAGGACAAACATTGAAGGTTCAAATTACGATTTTGACTCTCGATTTACCGGGATGAAACAACATTTTTTTCCTGTTCGATTGATGCGCTGATATATCAACGAAAATTGCAAACATAATGACGAACCATTACACACATTATATAATCGTGATATTACAAACGAATATAACAATGGTAAATTCGATTTTTTTCCTGTACGGAATTTTAATTTTTTTCTAAGTGTTTGAAACTGCAAAAAAAAAAAACGATTGCACTGTACGTTTTAAAAATAACAACAAATTTTAAAGTCCAAAATATCATAAAAAAAAAGTCATTCAATCCAAGCATATTTTAGTTCAGCTGTGATCTTGACTTTCCAGCGTACGTTATTTCAACATCGTCATAAATTACCATACGTCATTTCATCACATACACAAGAATTTGACACATCACAATAAAGAATATTAAATTATTATATTTATATAATCACAAAATACGAAAAATATTTTAATATGAAAGTATTGATTTAAAAAAAATATTAGTGTTTATGTGAAATAGTAAAAATCTCAAGTACTCGTAAATTAAGTAAGAGAAAGCATAGTAAAATGTGTAAGTAGAAAAAGGTATATAACCCAACGGCTTGCTTTGAAGTAACCATAAAATGTCTATAGATAATAAATTACTTTCGCTGGATTGAAATATATATATAAACATTACAAAGTCCAAATTCATCACTGTTTTTTCGAATACCTTGAAAGTTGTGTAATAATGATGAAAGATTATTTGAATCGATATTATCTAAAACTTGATAGTTTATTGTCCATTTTAGAAAATTTAAATCTGAATGAATTTTAATCAAAAATAATAATATGGAACATGTTGACGAGTGGTAGTATAAAAAATTAATTTAGCACAACATTCACTATAAAAAATGAGCTTGATTTCAAATTAAAATCAAAATGGAATAAATAAGCAGGATTTTAAAAACATTTATACTGCGCGACGTGATTGATATACATATATATAATATATGTGAAGCTGGGAACGACTGTTATATAGAATACATATATTTTTTTATTTAGAAACGTCATTTAGCTCAAGGGAAAGAGCGAGGGACCGATCGCATAAGGGATGAATAATATAAATAAAAATCGAGGGATACGAGTTCACTACAATTGTGAACCAAAAGTGAGAGAGAAAGGGAGTGAGAAAAAGAGAGAGAATTGAACAAAAATGAACAGCGATTCGAATATATATATATATATATATATATATATATATATATATATATATATATATATATATATATATATATATATGGTATATGCACACGTTTGTTACCCCAAGTTTATAATTACCACCAACGGTGTAAATAAAAATTGTTTAAAAAAATCTGAAACACGTGCGATTGGGGTAAAATATGAATTTTAAACTGTAGGGAAAAATATTTAGAGTTGTGTATAACTTTTTTTGTATGAATATAAATGGATCAATTATAAAATATTAAAGTTATTCGTTTATCACGATTACAAATAATACATTTTCCGATATATAAACAAAATGTTTATATTTACATAATATAAATATTACTCAGTTTTCAATATATATAAATATAATATGTGATGGAAAATCAATGTTTTTTTCAAATAACCCAAATCAAGTTTGCTTTATTAAAATTAACAGAATAAATGTAAATATGTCAAATTAAATCATGAGAGATCGTGGGTGGCAACCCTTCGAAAGGTTAAAAAAATAATATTCAATAATTCCATTAAATACAAAAGATCCGTTTTAATGAAAATTTTATTATATTTTACCGAGAGAAAAAAAATCAAGCACACACACACACACACACACACACACACACACACACACATATATATATATATATATATATATATATATATATATATATATATATATGTATGCGTATATCGAATAATTTTTTTAACACTTGAATAACTACATCGGATTTACAGACTGCATTTTTTGTGCATTCAATCATCTGTGCTTCTCTCTCCCCTCAGAGCGTCCATCCTTATATCGTGAGCGTGAGAATGAATTAGGAAATCGAGAACACACGAGTGGGTGTACAGGGAAAAAAGGGTCCCAAAAAGGATATTTATTAGCTTATGTACGATGTCTTTCGTCGACAACTTATAATTCCCTTCCAAATTATATTTACGACGCGCCGACTCTTTGAATGAATCTCGAAGACGACATACAAATAAAAAAAAAATGAAATGAACTATTATACAGAATATTTCCAAAATGTGAATCCATAAATCTAAATTTACTGCAAAAATATATTATATTACGTGTAAATTTAATTTTGATATAATGATCTATAAATAAGAGGCGTATATAAATATATATTTTTTTACAATACACCTGTATATATGAAAACAATGAATCGTATCGACGTGTAAATTCCCATATAATCCACGATAATGATATATTAGAAAGTGAAAATGTGTCGATCGCATCGAGACAACAAATCGAAAACATTGGAAAGTCAAATGAGGTCAAACAAATCAATGACATTGATATCGTGGTTGAGACAAGATATTTATCATTGATATGTGTACGCGTGTGTGTGTGTAATAGTGCAATTATGTGTGTATGCGTGTCGGATAAATTTATCGGTCTAATCATTGATAAGGTACAATAAAAGCGATGAACTACTTTTTTTGTTATTTATAAAATTTTAAATTCCGATAGTGATAAAACAAATGTAAGTGATCGATAAAAATATTTATATATTATTGATATTAGATGTTGAAAATCTCTGAAAAATTCATGCGAAGTTGAAATTCTGAAATCTATCAAATCTTTTAGATTTGAATAAAAAAAACAAGCTGTTTTAGAAACTGTCGTTTGATATAAATTTTCAATAATGAAAACAGTGACGGCTTTTCTAGCATTAAAAACATTTAAGAGCAAAACCATAAAAAAGAAAACAACCCGATAACTTAAAAAATGTGAAATATAAAAAAAACGACAACATGTGTGTGTATTAATTATTATGCAAGTTTCGACCCTTCTAAGAACGTTAATAGTCAAAAAAATCCATCGAGCGTGACGTAGAAAAACTTCAGCAATAATATTTTTAAGGACAAAATGTCACAATAAAAATAATATTTCATTAAAAAAATAAATCAATTTTAAAAATCGAAACGATTTACTTAAGGCGCGTCCATACGAGCGTACTCGTCTACGTTATAAAGTCACGCATCATTTCGTTTATTCGATGTCAAGTTCATGTGTACAAATATAGAATAAAATAGGTTATAATAACAAAATCAATATAAATTTTCTTTGAATACATCTTTATAACAAATGTTTACTTTAAATTTAACCCCGATTTTAGTTTAGATACTTTTAAATGAGTTAATCCGGCGTTATAATTATTATTAATAATAATAAACAACGCTTATCGCTTTAACTTTATTAAATTCGATAATGCGGTAAACTTTTAAAGCTTGTTTTCACATTTTTAAGAACTGGGTTAATTGCAAACTTTTTTTTTTTAATATAAAATAGATGTGTAAAAATATATATTCTCGCGTTGAAAATGTAATATAATTTTAAAATTATATATGCTAGATAATATTCAACATACGTTTCGTGATAACTGTAAATCGCTTCGTGTTAGGCATTGTTTTTGTGTATACATCGCCAAAATATTATTTAGGAAAAAAAAAATTCGAATCGTACGATCGTTTATAAATAAAATTTCATATTTACATTATATAGAAAACACGACCGGAAGTGAGGTTTTATATTAATCGTTCCGGCACAAACCTGAAGACACAGATCCGTTTTCCGATTTCGGAGTGTTGGGCGTGTGCGGCAACGTCATCGGCGGAAGTAACAGGGGCAAAGGCACCAAAGGCTGAGGCGGCGGACATCCGAGATTGGGCTGTTGGGGCATCGCGTGCTGATGCTGGGGCGCAATGGGAGCAACGGGCGCAACGGGCGGCAAAGCCGCAGAACATCCCATGCTCTCCTCGTACGCCCATAAATCCAGTTCGTTGTATTCGGGCGATCCCAGAGACTCCGGCGACATGATCATCGCCGGCGATATTAATGTGGACGACGACGTCACTTCCGCGGAACTATCTTCTAACATACGAAGGCTGAAACCGCCGTTGTTTGACCAGCGACGCTTCATCTTATATTTATATATATATATATATATATATATAAAAGTTTTTCACAAATAATATTAAAAAAATAATAATCACAGAACACTGAATGACAACAACGACGACCCACTATACACGGTCGCCGTTGTTTTCACCGCACTAGTATGCAATAATAATAATGGTGGCACTGTTATTGTTGACGATGGACACGCGTTATGTTGGTACGGCATAGCGCAACGCGACACGCAACCGTCATGACGGATAACGACGCGCGAGTGAGGACAACACCGGCATACCCCCACCAAAAAGCGACGCTATCCCTCCACACCCTCCCCACTCTGCCCCTAGCCCGCGCTTTATACGCCTATGAGAATGAATGTGTGTGTGTGTGTGTGTGTGTGTGTGTGCGTGCGTTCGTGCCGTTTTAGTTCTACGCCACCTGGAAATATGGAAGATCAGCGCCAGACGTGCTTATAAACCGTATGCAACTGAATCTGAATGAAAGCTTCGATATGCTATATATTGACGCGAATCGTTTGTTACAATCGTGTTTGAAATGTACGCGTTTCGTTCAATATGTGAATGCGATTATAGATCTTATATAATAAAATTAATATTGCACTCGTCATATTAATGTCAAACTTATGGCGTATTATAGGTGGCGCTACGCGTTTCATTTAATCAGGTGAATGCGATTGATATATATGAAATAAATATTGCATCCATCATATATACACTAGCGACGATGCACAATTCATTGTCAATTGTTACTTTATATTCACAATTTAATATTAAATAATATTTACAACTCAAAATATAGATCCTTGTCATGCCGAAGTTCAACTTATTTCTATACGAGTTCATGTAAAATATTTCAGCGTTTATGCTTCGATTTTGATAGCCGGTATTCTATAGTTTTCGCTTCACGACTTTAACGCAACAAAACAGTACTTCTTGTCATCATAATTGTATAATTTTTTTTACATAAGATTTTAAATTTAATATTTTTTTCTATAATCATAATTTCAATCAATTAGAATTTAATAATTTATGTTTTTTATTTTCAAAGTGATTATGTTTTATACTTTTATTTTTATAAAATACATAATAAAAACGTGTGTACTTCAAACAATCTAACACCTCAAGTACACAAGTATGTATATATATATATATATATATATATATATATATATATACACATATATATATATGTATGTATGTATGTATGTATGTGTGTGTGTGTGTGTGTGTGTGTGTGTGTGTGTGTGTGTGTGTGTGTGTGTGTGTGTGTGTGTGTGTGTGTGTGTGTGTGAGTATAAATGTATCATACAAAATCTTTTACAAATTAAAACGATATTCCAAAGATTCTATCATTAAAGTTCTAACTGTATTAGTAAATAAATAAATATTCTGAACATATTTTGTACAATTTGAAATATAAAGTTCTATTTTAATTTAAACTTTTTTTATATTGAAACGCATTAGAATTTTTACCATTTCATATTTATAAAATTCAATTATATATTCGTCAAATTCAGATCTCTTTACATTTAATCTGAAATATGAAAAAAGATCAAAAGCATATTTATTTTTTAAATTTATAAAATATTTAAATTAAAATACGGATATTATATAATAAATATATAAACTAAAGCACAATAATAAAAACAAAAATATTGAATTCTTACATTTGTTACATTTATTATTTGTAAGCAAAAAAAAGATTGCCAAATTTATATATAACGCCAAATTTGCACCACAAAAAAATAGCGTTGAAAAACCATATCCCTTTTTTATATTATAACATAAGACCACTTTTTTGAACAGGTATATTTTAACTAGGTCTATAAAAGTGAAAGAGCAAAATTCTTTTAAAAAATTTAACAATATACAATATGTATTTTTAAGTAAAAATTCTAAATTTAAAGATTAATCATAGAATACAAAAATTAAATTTAATTTGAAGCATTAATTGCATTTAATTTATACAGCAATTACATACAAAATCTTAGAACTGATGACTCAATTGAATAGACTAAACAATATGAATAAAATAATTAAGAAATAAAACAACAATTGTGAAGCGATTAAAAAATATATGATATATGATTATTAATATCATTATTTAAAAACGTTAAACGGAATAATGACCTCAAATCAATATCGGTGGACAAAAATTTATAATTTTTTTTACATAACAACGACGAATAAATAAAAACATCGTATGTACGCGTTAAATTCTATTACTAAAACTACGGAACATTATAAAATATAAAAAATATATATATGTATATACACAAATATGCATGTCATTGACATGCTTAGTCAATAACACGTTTAAAGTCAAATAAGAGATAGTTTTTTTTTATCGCGAATCAACTTTGAATTTGATTCGAATCTAGCGAGCAATATTTATAATGTGCAAGAGAAGGGGAAAATTCTGCGAAATTCGAACCCCATATTTTTTCTGTAATAATCATTTATATTCCGTTTTACGATGGCAAAAATTAGCATAGACATTATTATTATTATTATTATTATAAATTGTCTTCATTACTGAGAATAGCGGATTTAGTGAGTTTAAATTTTATAAAAATGTATAAAATATATTTGAGTATTGAAATATGATGAGAATTAAAGTAAATTAGATGTGTAACTACATCAATGTGACCGTCACCCAGATATGAACGACGAAACACTTGTTGAACCAGATAGTTCCATATTAACACGTTTATATTCGCATGAAAGCGAAATAGAAAATCGATCGAAAAATCTAGTTCGATAAGAAAAAAAAAATAGTCGATTGTGAACACGAACGAATACTTTGTATATAACTCATTTTCGATAAAATAGAAATAAAAAACAATTCTTTTCTTGGAAAAAAAAAAAAAATATATATATATATATATATATATATATAATATGATACGTGTAAATATGCATATGGAAAGCTTTCCCCAAGTTTTCATCGACGATCACGAAAGGCCGTGGGAGCGTTTAATGCCATATTTAATATACTGCATGCGCTCTACAATTATATAAACCGATTTCCACCTCTTTTCAACTTTCAAAGGCGATTAATGAACCGATAATGATATTGCAGAAAATGGTACAGCGAAACGTGTCCAAGTTCAAGGCTCGGCATTATATTAAAAATCGAACGAGTACAAGTAAAGTACGCCCAAATATATATATATATATATATATATATATATATATATATATATATATATATATATATATATATATTTATATACTAATAAACTATATTCAAACGACGTACGAAAATCGCAAGGAATAAAAAAATGTTTCAAAGCAGAAAAAAAGTCACAATCGCGTTTGTGTGTCAACGGAATTTTAATGTGAAAAATTTCGGAACAGAGTCCAATCTTTCAATCGATCTCGTTAAATAATAAAAAAAAATTGATTAATGTTCTGTACAAATAATTCGTTTAATATCACAACGTTGACGTTGGATTAAACGAATATTTTAAAATAATTATTTTCTAAAAAAAAAAAAAAAATGTTTATTAACACTTTCGCTGTTATGTATGTCAACGATAATGCGATTTCAATTTTTATTTTAATATCGCATAAATTATTCGATATATAAAAATTATGTATTTAATTATATATTTCGTGTTAAATATGACGAGAAAATGATTTCAATGTATACAATTAAATATGAATGTTGTATTTATATGCGACACAACATCCATTAATCAAATTGAACTGTTTTAAGTTCAATAACTGCTAAAATCATTTGCTGACAAGCTAACGTATTAAAATTCATTTATTTTTATTAAATAAATCTGCAAATATATATATATATATATATATATATATATATATATATATATATATATATATATATATTATTTAAATTAAAATGAATAATAGAAATCAATTTTTAACATTTATAATATTCAATAACTAATAATGAAAAAAATGCGTAAAAATATTTTAAAGGTCCATTCGCTTTGATGTAATCCGTGAAGCAAAGGCAGCAGTTGCGTCAATCCGGTGGCTCAAGGGTTATATTATACTATATACATACACACAGTAAGGGATAAAAAAGGGTTATAACGTCATATGACGGTTGCCAAGGTCAGCTATTGTAATTGGTAAAGGTGGGCTTCAAGATTGAATGCCCGTAAAGGAAATGGGCCTCGAATTATCTTGCGGTTAGGGTAGTGGAGCTGCTGCGATACCTGGAACCAACATGGAACAAAAACTCGCAAAAGAAAAAACACATTATATATACACGAGCACGCGTTATATATATATATATATATATATATATATATATACATTACTTATTATATATGTATGTATATTTGTATAAATGTGTTTACGCATTTGTACGTATATAACAGATAAACATATTCATGGTCGACTATAAAACACCACCTAGAAGCTTACCATAGTAAATCCACATACCTAAAAGGCCATATATCGAATAAGAATAAAAAAAGAACATAGTAAGAATAAAGAACTAATATTGCGAAAGAACAAACACACCTCGTACATTAGGAGTTTCCGTCGTAAAAATGATTTGTTCGCGTTCTAAAGAATGAAAGGAAAAAAAAATGAACGCACTCCAATGTACGAGTGAAACAACTCACTTAATGATCGATTCGAAATTTATATTCATACGATATAAAATTGTGATTATTTTAAATTTATAATTCAGAATAAAATCTTAATTTAATATTATAAAAGTGTTCCATTTTACATATGTGTTAACGAAAACATGTCGTGATACAAATATAATGATAGGTATATAAAATAACGCTTTTGAGTATGTTTAAGTTCAAAAAAATACGCCTCGAATATTTAAAGCGTCGCTAATAACAGACTTTTAAGACACGTTCATACAAAATTACACATTACTTATATAAAATTCATCCTCATTAAACTCTATATACTGTGACTCGAGACTATTTTATTCAATATCCGGAAAAAATCGACAATTGGTTACGGCAATGTATATACGAATGTGTATTCTTTCGTTACTCTCCCTCTCCCTCCCCTCCCTTCCTCCTTACGAAATAAAATCTTATTTAAATTGATGGTGTCGAAGATGCGCGAGTGAATTAAAAAGGAAAATCAGAATTTGGACGAGATGACGATGCAACATTGAAGGATGGCGGGTATCGTAAAAATTCGATCGTCGTATAAGTCTCGAAAAACCATGAGGAAATTCGACACGGACTCTCCTCCGTCAGGCTCATGTGGGTGGAGGACAAGGACGAGACGAGATGCATTCGAAATGCGATGAAATATTCAGTGGCAGCTCGTGTTCGTTTGCTGTAAAAATATTCAATTCAATTCGCAAACCGAATTTTTAATTTTAGCGACGAATAGAATTTATTCGATCGTAAATGCGATGCTCGTACATGAAAATAGTAAAATAGAACGAATGAATGACAAAAATAGAAATACAACTTTATAAAATTTATTCTTTTATTTGTTAAAAAAAATAATAAGTGAAACTCATTTTATATGTTTCAAATTAAATAATCAAAAGATTAATAGTCGAATTTTAAAATTATATAAATGAAAAAATTCGAACGATATAGTCGATACTTCATTTTGTTTTATTTACTTTTATTCATGATAATAAAATGTTGTTATTATCTTTAAATAGATTTTTGATAATTTTAGATTATAATTATTTATTCTCATTGTGTACAAAATTGATCAAATATTTAAAATTCAAAAATAATTAATGCAATATTAATAAATTAAATAATCAACGATATTTCTTCCTAGTCGTTTTTTTAGAGTTTGTAAGCTAATGCAGATTTTCTAAAGAAAATAATGCTATAAATTTCAAGTCTTTATGACCTTCCTCTTATTGCGAAGCCAAGGATTTATATACAGACATTTTTTCAGACTCGAATAATAAATGTGTGTATAATAAATTGCTCATATTTATAAATATATATATATATATATATATAAAAATGATTAAATTATGAATATTCATTCATCAATAATACAGATTTAATTTACGTTTTATATGAACGTGATACAGTTTCTGTTTTGCCCGTGAACGAGTTGCCATTGGAAATGCGCCGATAAAACAAAACAAAACGAATGCATTAAATAACGGATGCCAAATTTAGTCATGATGTCGACGACACTCGACGTTTAATATCAAACACCCCATCGTATTTGCACACTGAAAAAAAATTATATATATATAAATACTATAATCTGAGGATGTCGACACAGTGTTCAGTGGCTTTGACCCTAGCGACCGATACCGACGATGCAAGGTCGCAAAAATAAAAAAATAAAAAAACAACAAGCAAAAAAAAAACAAATATTGCACTAGTTTTTATCTGACGTTATCGCAATCGATAAGAGTGCATTATTTTCCGGTCGCTTGTATGTCTCCGTATATCAAGGTTCCACCAACAGGTGTTACGGCGTTGAAAAATACAATGGAAAATATATTTCCCCTCACGATTTTAAATCGAGACGTAATTAACACCTCTTATTAATATATAATATGTACGAATGTGAAGGGTGTAAATTGAGAGTCGTATAAGTATTGTGAAGGTGTTTTAATATATATATATATATATATATATATATATATATATATATATATATATATATATATATATATATATATATATATATATGAAGGGGTACGAGTATTTTGCGTGAAATGAATTATATAGAATGTATTTGTATGTTATGTAGAATTGTGTGTAACGACGCAATATGGCTATTGCATTATTGTGAATAATTTCGTGTAATACACAATACTCATTCTCAAGTCTAATAGTACTCAAGTCAAAACATGTTCAAGGTAATAATGTATGAATAAAAACGTAGTAACATCGCTGGATAGAAAATAACTGTGATAGTATTATAATAAAATATTGAATTATAGTGTTAAATTCTATTTTATAATTTATATAGTCTAATTAGGAAGGTCAATAGCATTGTAACCTATATATTTGATATATGAAAAGTTTAAAACAGTTAATCGTATAAAATATTGCTTATAGTTCTTAAAAATAATAATAAAAAAAATATATGGAAAATTAATTTAACTAGCTCGTAAAAATATATGTCCAATTAAATACTTCCCTTTATTAAAATTTCACCAAATTTTCATAATCGTGACTTTTGTACTACGATATGACGAGTTCGTTTACCTAAAATACGTGTAGACGTTTGATTTCGTGTAAAATTGATGTGCTCGCACGCATAACTGTCAAATGTGGTCAAAAAAAAAAAAAAAAAAAATATATATATATATATAAATTCAACACTAAAATCTACGACGTTTTAACGACGTATCGTAAAAGTGACGAATATTTATTTACGATGACGAATACTCGACATTTTCGTCATCTTTGTCACGGATGATATTGAAGAAAATTACAGCCCTTCGTATCATTTCCATATCGAGATGCGTCTCAAAAATATAATTTTAATTATTTAAAATCGATGTTCGATGTTTCTCAAAATTATATCAATATATATTTTAATTCAAAAAAAAATCATAATTTATTAATTTCATATGTAATATAATGTATAAACAGACATAAATTGATAATAATTATTTGTTGATAAAATAAATATTAAAAATAATACAAACGAATCTACAGCATAATATAGAAAAATATATTTAGAAAACTTAATTATTTTAATAATATATATTACTACATAATTTACAAAGTCAAGAATCAAAAGCATAATAAATAACTCCAACATAAAATAAAACAATAATAAATAATATTATACAAATATTAAAATATAAAGATATTTACAGAACAGTTTACCTTGTCTTATTAAAAAAAAGAGACATTAAATAATAGTTTAACTAGAATCTTATCTATTTAAAAAAAATATTTAAAAAGGGGAGAGTAAACCAAAACCATAAAACGAACAGTTAGAAAAAAAATATGACAAGCACTAAACATGCGCAACATATAATGAACTGAGAGTTTTCTCAAATAAAATAAAAGTAATAAAAAATAGATTTTATCCGGGAGAATGAAAAGAAATAACAGACATGTTTTATGGAATATACAAACAAGCTATGACAAAATAATAGAAAATCGTTTGAATTTGAGAAATGTCGAATCAAATGAATTTGAGAAGCGTAGATCATAGATATTCGGACGTCATGGAAATCTGTAGATATTTCGGAGACACGAACGAGCGGGCGAGCGAAAAAACCCGACACAACCCGCCGCCATATTGGTCTGTTAAATCGACAGTGTAATGTATTTATTTATTTATTTGTGCTTTGTAAAGTCTTGAGAGGATTTTTTTCTACGTTTCGTTGTCGTTGATGTTGTTGTTGTTGTTGCTGTTCGTCGACGTTTCATATTTATTTAATCGATAAATGCCACGAAAAGATCGATAACAATTAAATGTTATCTGTCATTTTAAAAGTCGCTGTCAAACGGATGTGACGGAATATACATAAATGGAAGCTAAAAATGTCAGTTTGTCAAATATATTACATGATAAAGTGTATATTTTGTGAATAATTATAAAAAATATAAATAATATATACAGTCGACACAACGAAGATCGCTAAGTATCGATGAGATAAAATACAATCAATACAAAATTGTCAAATAACATGAAGTTAAGCAGTATAACACATATGACTTGGTAATAAAATATTATAAAATTTAAATATAAAAATATTCAATTTGTTGTATAGATATAGCATTAAAGTAAATTAAAAAGATGAAGAAAGTTGTATGAATTGCAACACGCGAGAATGAAAATGAATTTAAAAGTTCAAATTTATTACATTAACAAAATTATTTAATCTCGATATGCATCGATTAGACGTAAAGAACTGTATATAAAATGCCTAATTTATTAACATATTTCGACGAAGATTTCAGAATAAATTAGAACGAACTGCACGTCATAAAAAAAATCTAACATAATTACGATTACGCAAAACGGGCGTTATAATTTATTATGTAGTGTACACTTTTGAATCGTAAAATGTAACGATTAATACCATATATATTAACGACGACACACGTGTCCAATGCAGAAACGAAAATGAAAAAATAAACGGGTTGTTGACCGACGGAAAACACTATCGCTACCACAAAAGCAAAATGCGCTACAAACACTTTAACTAAGGCAAGTTTAATCTGAAACTCACGAAGTGTAACCAAACAATTCATACATTTCCAAGTCAATATCGCTCAAGGTTTGAAGGGTATTACGTGTATATATTTTTTTCCAATACCATTTTTATTTCATTATTTTTTTTTTTTTGAAAATCGTATAACAAACACGTTTCGATAAATTTGGCGAACAAAGTCACCGGGCGAAACTAATTTTCTACGTGGCATTCGCGTCGATTCGGCGCGAATTTGCGAGACAAAGATTCAAAAAAAAAAAAAGAAAAAAAGTGGAATAAAATCGAAAAAAGTACAGCGCGCCGTATGTAATGAAAAGTATGACTCGACACAAAACGTCGTATGACGCCGACGTCGTATTTAGTCGTCGACGTCGTTCTAAAATACAGGTATTATGTGAGAATTTGCATGCTGGCTAACCTGCAATGGGAACGACCGACCCATCTACAATAAGGCAATAGGAGACCGTGGATAGCAACACGCTTAACTGACTGTAACAAGAACCATGCGAGCATAACCGGTGTTTGCAACGACTACTATGATAATGATAAAAAAAATACGACTGACTAAGAACGTACGAGGAATTGTTCTATGCGAAAAAATACACAATGAGAATTACAGTAAAACAGCTAGACGAAAATGTTTATATATACACATTAATATAATGAAAATTTCGTTGTATAATTTGACAAGAGATCTAGGAGAAAATCCTGGGTGTGAATTGGAGAATAAATATATATATTAGATAGAGAAGAATGGAGATAAACCTTGAAAGCATCAAAGACCCACCCCAGATTATACGACTGTGAATGATGACGATGATGATATGTAGTCGGATATTTTAATCGTATTCAAGATACGGTGAAGGTGGGGCTCGTTTATCACTTAGGGCAAAATTAAATTATGTAATTTAAAAAGTACATACACACTCAAGGTTGTGTTTAATATTAAACGATTGCTCATTGCATCATCGAATATGACTTATATTTTTCTTTATTTATATATATAATATTTTTATTCATATTTGAAAAGTAGATTTCGTATATTTTTATAACGCTAATGTTTTAGATTAATATTTTTTAAATCTGACTAATTAATAAAATAAATAATATATTTTTATCAGTAGAAAACTTTTTATATATAAATAATATAATTGGTAAGAATGAAATTATATATATATATATATATATATATATATATAAATTATAATAAAAAATAAGATAATATTAGATAAATATCGTATGATGAATGATTATTTTTTTAATTTGAAATTTAAAAAAAAATGATAGTTAATTATATTTAAATTGGATCAATTAGAAATCAAAATTGAAATATAAGTCATATTTTTAAAATGAAAACGCTAGCGTAATACGAAATACAAAAGCATTTAAAAAAAATCTGATAAAACGACATTACACAGTACTATGAAACGCATACAAAATACTCGGCCATTAAAAAAAAGTATTTTATTGGAACATTGATAAGATAATCCGCATAATATGACGTCGATGTCACCGACGCAACACACAAGGAAACCAAGTGCAACCATTCAGAACTCGACATAAATGATATAACAACAAGGACCGTTGAGGCAAAGAATTTCAGTTCATAATTGGACAGTGATAATCATTTTTTAAACAAAAAAAAGCACGCATGTAAAAAAAGTGGAAAATGGTGTACTGATTGTGAAATACGAAAACATAGATCAAAAATACAGGAAGACTCCGCCGATATAATAATATTGATTTTGAAATCATGACTGAAATTATAGAAGTTGTAGAGTGGATATGTGTGATTATTCTATATAAATGGAAGTACATATATATCATGTTTTGAAGTGGATAAAATCGTATAAATGAATTTACTAAAAAAAATATATCTCGAGCAAGGACAAACATCTGGAAAGAATTTTTGAAAAAATCCAAGAATCGTAACGATCTTTAGACAGACAAAATTGTAGTGTGATTTCAAAAAAAAACACAACATTTTACATGACACGTCTGTATGAATTTTAATCAATTGCGTTGAAATATTGCGCGTTAAAATATTTATAATGAATGAAAATATAAATATCAAAATTTGCTGTTAAATACTACAAATATAGAACACAGTTATAAACATGAACGACGGATTTCACGAACAAAACCCATTATAAATTCAAAACACTTTCACGAACGGATGTTTCAACGGTCGAAATTCTTTGATCCTGACCAATGTCGCGCTTTATATTATATATATATATATATATATATATATATATATATATATATATATATATATATAATAACAACGAGACACGTGTTGAACATGCTTCATTAATTCAGATTTACCGGTATCGAACGAGCGAAAACGCGTCGCCCCACTGTATTCAACAAAAGAAATTCCTCAGTGCGACGTCACGGACTCGCGTGGGATTCGATCTAAATATTTGTATTGCACGAGAGATGCATCTATGTTTGGACGATTCAGTTCGTAAATTCGTACGTATTTATTTATAAATTATTTGTACGAAACGGTCGATGATTAATGCAGACGATGCCGAGTCAACATTCGACCTTCACACGAGAGATTAACGCACTCGGCGAATGCACGCCATCATACGAAATGCAATGATCTTTTTTTTTAATATATATATATATATATATATAATGTATTTGTCGACAATTTTTGCTCATTTTTCGATTTATGTTGCACAGTCTGTGTCGTCGTAGTCGAACAATTGGCATGTTGTATTGGCCGTGACACCGTCGGTACGGAGTCACGGCCGACGATTGCACTCGCGAATGCAAGCGGGTCAATGTGTCCCTGACAGAACGAGCGAACCAATTATACCAATTCTCATACACTACGCATTTATACTATATATCGTTCGACGCAGGAATATTTAAAGCTAGAATCGCGTTCGCTCATAAAAAAAAATTTGATTTTAGAAGTAGTCGAAATGATCTGAGAATTATTGACATAATCAATCGTAATTTTCACATTATAGATATTTTTAATACAAACACTCTTAAGGATTATCAAATACAAAAAAATATATATGACAGAACTCATTAAAAAGGGTAAGGATTTTTTTTAAATTTTGCTTATATTGAACTATATTTTAATATTTCATATAAACTTTATTTATTATATAGACGTATTATGTAAATATTATTCACAGACAGAATCGTGAAAGAGCATTTAGCAAAAGGACATTTGTCAAGGGTGTGAACATTTGAAGGACGCTCCGAACGCAAATATAAATACATACGAATATGATGAAAGATGCAATATAAATAATAAAATTATAAAATATAAAGGATATGAAAATATAGAAAGATGTCGTATATTTATTATTTTTCAAGAACGCCAAAATTATATACACAATTCAGTACAATTTATAATATAAATATGTATATAATTTTTATTTCCTTTTAAAATAAGATATGCATATGACAACGCGAGATAAGATTAAAATTCATGGCGAAATTCAAATCCACTTATAATTCTAAAAATAATATTAGTTTTCTTTACAGTGCATACACTCGTATATTGCGAGATATCACGATGTTATTCAGCAACAATGCGAAATTTCTTGTTAAATAAAGACACTAGCAATTATCTAGGAGCCGATTCCTTATATCCAGTTTCAACAACATATAAAATAATTTAAATATATTACGTAATCCGTTTCCGATTATAAATCAAGCGCATACCTTTATTTAATGTAATACACGACGGACTAAAATTACGCGTAACCCTCCCAAGTGTGACTGTACGCATTTCCATTACGTAAAAACAACTTTTCATCGCGAAAAGTTCAGCGACATGTCAAGACCTTCAATTTAGTTCAAGGTTGGACATAGAACGGTGATTCAACCCTACACAATAACTAACGTCAGATAATCAAAACACGACTGTACAAAAAAACCTCAAGTGTTGTGTTACGATAAAACAGACGTTTTTAAGATATGATAAATTCAATTGTTTACGATATGTGTACGCAGTCTGATAAATAAAATAAATAAATTTGTCATAATTTAATGAAAAACTAGTGTGCGTTATAATAAAAAAAGAAATGCACAAGACGCGTTGTTATAAATGGATATATTTTGCGAGCGAATAACAAATCCACAATCGCACACTAATTGTAATGGTTATTGACCCAAATGTCAAATAACAAAATGTCACAACGTCATTACACCAGATTTTCACGAAGCGATATGTCAACTTGTTCTTTTTTTTCTTTTCTTTTTGATAAGTGAAAATACTATACACCGTTTGGCGATGTATTCATCATTAATTATTGGACCGATTAACATATCGGCCTTGGCATTTTATTTTACAGCAGAATGGAAAAAAAAATTCAAAATGCAAAAATTTACGTGTTACGTAAATGGAAACAGAATGTAAATAAAAAATAATTCTATAGTCGAAAATATTTTATTCATATTTTGTCAAAGAAAACAATAGGATATTACATTTCATAAAGTTTAATGTTGAATCGTAAAATATGATTTTTTGTTATTTAAAGGTTGTAAATTATTTATATAAAATTTAATACAAAAATTTTTAAATACGCATTGGAAGCTCAAATTCCAAAATATTTCAACGATCATTATTATAAATTATTGGTAGATTAGTAAAATAAAGGTCAAAGCTTTTCTTTAGAATTTATTAGTGCTAAATTATATATATAATTTTTAATTGAATCGTCAGCTTTACGTCCAATCATCAAATTTATCTTTTCTGAAGAATTTGACTCATCGACGTATTTTTATTAATATTTAAACATCTTGATTAAATTAATTTTATAATTAGTGACAATACAAGTTTAAATAATCTCAATTTATCAATATGATTATCAATTAATAATTAATTAACATCAATCGTTATCGACGTCATATTTACACGTACCATCGTATTTATTCGGAATCGTTCGCGTTCAATGAGTGTTGACCAAATGACAACGGAACGGACGAGGATCAAAGGAATAATGGATTACGACGACGGGAAGAATTGGAGACAAACATGACGTGCGACAGAGAGGGAAAAGCAACGTCGGAAAGAGAAAGAGGAATGAAACCATCGAAAGTAACATCGGCAACAACGCACAACCTGAACTTGGCCGCGCTCCACTTGCAAACCGGGCGCGAACGGCGCACACGTTCGATATCGTTTTGACACACATGCCTACGCACACCGTCTAACGTGTACGGTCCATCGGGGAAAAAATAGAAAAATAGGCGGCGTGTGAAAAAATCTAATTTACAATTTATTCAAAATATGATTTATATCGATACATAAAAATTCGTGCTGATTCTATGATTAACTTTCACGTATATATTGATGATTTAAAATATAACCAATTTCATACTTATAATAAATAAATAAAAAAATATATGTATATTATTAAAATTACTATAATACAGAAATTGTATTAAAATATTAAGCTATCACTTTTACGTATATAAAAATAAAGCTACGCTTGAAAGCGACAGCAATACAGTTCTACTTTTATAATGACGTCACATTCATAGTATAAAACACGTGTAATGTTGATATATAGTTTTTCGTAACAAAATTTATAATATCAAATCAATCTTGACTCAAAAAAAAAAAATGAAATTAAATATGTTCATTATATATAATATAATATAAACGTGCAGATCGATAAACGAGTTTAACTTGGCAAAATGCGTATAATGAAAAAGAAAACGCAAAGTAAACGTTAATTAATTGACATTTTTGTTTTATTTAAATGACAGCACGAATAAAAATCGCAAACACGCACTCGATTGACTGTAATTAAATTGCAAACGACAAGTGCAAAAAATATATACGAATTCGATAATTATTAATTGCGACTTGAGATGTGTGTATAAATAATAAAATAAGTTTATTAAATTTAAGATATATATATATATATATATATTTAATTAAAAATTTGCATATAGTTTTGGAACAATGTGTATTTTGAAAATACATCGGTGCTACGAAGCGCAACATTTATGAAACAATGTTTCGTCATTCCGGAACCGCGCCGATGCGCCCGCACAATTCACGGTTAAGGTTTAACTATTACGAAATCACGATAGAAAAGAAAAAAAACACTATAAAATAATAGTAAAATCATAGAAGAAAAATAAATATTAAAAAAAACCAAACGACAGACGAAAAACGATTGTATACGGCGATTAATATATATATATATATATATATATATATATATATATATATATATATATATATATACACACACACATACTGTTGTAAGACGTGCATACAATCGCCGATGTTGTGCAATAGTAATGATGATTCGTCGCAAGTACCATATGTCGGTGATATTTGAATATTTATAAGACGCTTTTTCTTCTATGTGTGTATGTGCGAGTTTTACGCCTAGATATTTTCGCTGATGCTGAGAGAACGTGGGCGAATGCGATGAGATGAAAGTGAATAGAAGCCTCTAAGAAATGTCGGACAATGCCGAGTGTGTGAGGCTAATGAAATTCAATGCGAACAGTGAAAATTGATCGATGCGAAAATCTATTATAATACAATATATATATATATATATATATATATATATATATATATATATATATATATATATATATATATATATATACGTTTTATTATTCAAATTTATATATAATATGTATTTTTTACGATCTCACAGAATGATATATTTACTCAAATTTATTTGGCCTATCGTTTTCTTTCCAGAAAAAAATGCTACTCAATGTCCCTTGGAAATTATTATTTTTTAATTTTAATAGCAATTAAATAGCCCATAAATGCACTTTTAGCTATCACCACATCAATCTCTATAATTTTAATTCTAATGTTCTTTATATAAAAATAATAATTATATATATATATATATATATATATATATATTGACTAAAAAGACAGAAAAAGTTACTGATTATGAAAAAAACGTTTCATGATAATTTACTTTATTTCACGGAACCCCTATGTGTATATTACACGTAGACAGATGTTTTAAAATATATATTAAAAAAAAAATAAAGTACCGTAATAAATAGATAAATGAATATTTTTAATAATAGATTTATAGAATATATTTTGTTGAATATTATATATCGCATAAATATCTTAAGACGCAATAAAATAAAAATCAAATACGGTATTTTTGTATATATAATGAGGTAATAATACACACGAAAAGTCATCCGTGACGTCCGTCAAAAAATATAAAACCCGCAAAAGCAGTTCGGCAAACAGAAATAGTGCACACACAAACCTACAAAAATCGTTTAGCACATTTTCCACAATGGGTTTTCAATTCGAACGAAAAAAAATACACACACACATATATATATAATAATATATATAGTAAATGTGTAAAGGAAAAAAAACTGAAATTCTCAAGAACAACGGTAAAACGTATGTTTGTCGAGCGCTCCTTGTAGCGCGAATATTTCGTCGAAAGGAGGGAAAAAAGTTTACAGTTAGAAGTGTGAAATTGGAAAAGCAAACATCGGCCGTTAAAGCGAACCTCAGGATTCGAACGGCTAGACACAAACAAATGTCAAAAGTTCGTTGACGCCTAGAAGAGAGCCGGTGTTTGTGACATAGTGAGCCGGTGAGCCGATGAGCCGATGAGCCGATGAGCTCAACATAACGAATATACACCGCGTAGCCAACGGGGACAACCTTTACAAAAAAAAAATAAATAAAATAAAATAAAAAAAACGACAAACAAGGTTCTCGTTTTACACGTCAGAATCGTCTAATCCCGATAAAATTCTATTTAGAATTTAGATTTAATTTTTTAGAATTTTTTCAGTTTCACTTTTTAATTTTTTTTTATTAATATTTATAGACGATTGTGTCACTTGAAAATAATACGGTTCCAAGGTTTTAGAAACATATAAAAATTACTTATATTAAAAAATTCAAAAATATTTTATATTTAGAAACACATACAGTACATATATAGAACAACATAAAACAGATTATTATAGGAATTGAAAAGAGTTATAAAGTGTATATAAATGTGTGACGAAGGTTTATGAAGACTTAAAATAGTGTATAATTACTAGAAATAATGTATAAATATGTCATTTCTACTTTGTCGATTTTTATTTATCACGGATGATTCTGAAACGTAACCTCCGCAATAAGTGAGAAAATTATTATATATAAGGAAAACAATTCAAAAACAATCTTCTAGAAGAGTGAACCATAAAATATTAATATATTATGTTCGATGTTTAATAAGGTTAATTTTTCAGTAAAAATAATTTAAATTCTAATAAAATTAAAATAGTACGAAAACGGACATTTCGTATATAGGTATGCGAATTTGAACTAAAATAAAATAAATGTTCAATTATGAAATTTTTAAATTAATCACATAAAATTTCATCAAAATGTTATTTGTTTTGTATATTAAATATTTTTTCAATGTTATAAATAAATTGTATTAACCATTAATTAACGTACATTAAATATGAAAAATTTCAATATTGCGATGATGAAATCGAATGCAAAACAGCACATGTAAAAATTCGAAAGCTCGCATTTTTTCAAAAAAAAAAAAATTAATAAATAAACAAAAAAAAGTTACATAACCGGAATGCGGCAAGTAACAACAGAACGGGATCGCGGATCGTTACTTTAATTGATTGAGCGATCCGATCTCGTGAAAGGATCTGAAAACTCAAAACGACCGCGAAACAAAAATCAAAAAAAAAAAAATGAGCGAACGATTTATAACGAAAATAAAAAATAAAAAAAACAGTAAAATATCGTTAAATCCTGATTGAAATCGTATTAACGATATTTCGCAAGCTTGACCGACCTTCACCTGAGCAGCGCGAAATAGTTTTCCATTCGCTTCGCGCCGCACACAATTTCGAACAAAGCGGTCACGTGAAAAATAATAACAAAAATATATATAAAAAAATAAAAGTTAACAGTGAGAATACAACAACAACAAAAACAAAACAAAAAAAAAACGATAAAGAAAAATATACGTATGCCGGGCCAGGTTCTATTTATCCGGATCGATTAATTGAAAATGGCGTAAAATTTCGAGTCCGTCGTTCCTCGTTATATGAAATAAGGTTCGACGTCGTTGGCTTCTGAATAGGCAACGTTTTTTTTTTTGCGTAGTATAATTTAAATTTAAAAATAGATGAATAGTGTCAGAATAAAGATTTTCATTTGAATTCTAATAGAATTTAAAGCTAAGATTAGAATTGAATTATATCGCGGTTTTTATAAGAAAATAAATATATTGATTTTTTTTATAATTTTATGCACGAATAAATTCGTCAGTTCTAAAAATATCTACAAATACGCATATATACTTAGTTAATTTTTTTTAATATATTATCAATCTTTAAATGAGGCATTTTTAACTATATAATATATTGAAGTCATAAATTTATTTATACATATTCTCATTTAATAAGTGATTCGATTTCATTAAAAAAAATAAGTCAGAATTATGAAATTTTAAAGAAAATCATATCTACTGAAAGATTAAATCGCATCATAATTTTATTTTATAAAAATCTATTGAGAATATTAAAAATCTTTTAATTATATAGATATGAAAGATTCTGGTCTAACCTGATATTATAATTAGTTAGTAATAATTTATGAACAATTAAAATTAGTAAAAAAAAAATTATTAAAAATCAAAACAATCGATTCTAGTTTTTTTTTGTATTGTTAAAAAATATTCTGAATTACTTATCAATATTTTTGATTAATAAATAAAAATAATATATATATATATATATATATATATATATATATATATATATATATATATATATATACTGCAAAAGCTTAGATGTTTAGTAATATTGAAGAAAAGATAGAAAATATATTTTTTATAGTAATGTACTGTACGTGCGTGTGTAGACAAGAAAGTTAATGAAAATATTTTTAAATGTAGTTGTGTCCTTTGATCAGTGTTTATACGAAGCGAACGCAGCGGTTGCAATACAAGTGTTAATCATCATGGCACGAATCGGCATCGTCAGCCACCCAATTCCACGCAACGATGGTACTAGAGGAAAATAAAAAATGAAAGTCACCATCGTTGGCTTGCACTGTCGCCGATTCGCCTGGTCCAAGAAAGACGACGAACAGAAACAACAACAATCATCCACGTCTTCGTCGTCATCATCATCATCATCATCAACAACAACAACAACACACCCAAGTGTGCCTCAGAGAACGGACCGGAGAGTGCGAAAGGACATTGACTCCTTCGCATAGAAAAAAAAGCGAACCGCGGCAAAACAAACACTCAATCAGACCCCGTACGCTCACCTGCCAGGTAGACACAATATGCATGAAAACATTCATGAATATTCATGAGACGCACCTGAAAACATGCAAATATGTGCACGTCTCTGAGGACATCTCATAAACGGAACGGGAAGTTAACATTATAAAACGAGAGCGAATAACTTATATACTGATTAAAACGAATATGAAGTATATATATATATATATATATATATATATATATATATATATATATATATATATATATATATATATATATATATATATATATATATATAATATATACATATAAAACATATATAGATAGATTTTAAAAATAAAATTATTGCAGGTTGAGATCGGAACGACTTTAAGACGTTCGACAAGTATGCGTCACTATCGAAGCATGCAGCAAGGCAATAAGTCGCACGAGAAATAAAAATCTATATGTCGACGTTAAGTGGAAAAGAACGTGTCGCATTCGAGAATATGAAAACTTTGAAATGTAGGGTTGAAGACCTGAAAATGAAGGAAGTCTGCGGCAGGAATGGACCGTATTGTTTCAGCCGTCGGTTTAATGGAAAATTATTTTTACAGACAAATAGTACTGGATTATTATTATTATATATGAAAGATTGATGGTTGGACGTTATATAAAGTGGTTTTGAGACGTGGTTAAATTAACGACAATTTTGTATTGTTATAATATTTATATACGTGTGGAGAGAATTTATACATATTTTGATTTAAATATATATATATATATATATATATATATATATATATAATAATAATTTCTTCTTAAAATAATAACATTGTAAATTAACAATAACATCACTACAAATGATTCATATAAATTAATTGTGAAGGTCAATATCAATAACACGAATGTCACAATTTAAATAGTATAATTACAGTCATGGTTTATAAGATTAGCATTGCAAATCACGTCATAAATGTAGTGCTGAATTTGATATCTAAAAAAATAATAATTATATTATAGATTATAGATTATATATATATATATATATATATATATATATATATATATATATATATATATATATATATATATAGAAATGTCTGTAATTAAGGTTTATTAAATTTTTTTTAGATCTTCTGCTCATAATTAATGATAATCAATTATATTATTTTTTTAAGCACTGAAATAATAAATATATTGAAATATTTATTTGCTATATTTTATAATATAAATCAACTTCGTATATATATATATATATATATATATATATATATATATATATATATATATATTTGACCTGCAACATATCTATATTATTCCTCAAATTACATAATTCAGACATGTTTATAAAATAAACATAATAAATATTATTCAATAATTATTAAATTTGTAAATTAATCAATATAATTAATATTATTTTCAAAACAATCTCAGTCAGATATAATATATATATATATATATATATATATATATATATATATATAAATATATATATATATATATATATATATATATATATATATATATATTATTAACGACAAATAAGGTAACGAAACAGTAAACACATTATATATTCAATAAAAATGAAAATAAAGTAACAACTCAATAAAATTTATAAAACACATTCATCTGACAACTTTATCTAATTTATCGATGTATATTTATGGTTTTTTTTTCAACTTCGTCATCCGTCTTAAAATCGAGACTCGCTCGACTCGTTCAATAGGATGTTGTCTTATATATGTATTTATACGCCCCCTTCATTAATAAAAATTAAAATATAATTTTGAGCGATGTGTAGAAGAAAAAAAAATAATAATACACAATAAATATAATACATCGCAATAATAGCTAAATTGAAGGCGACATGTAAAAAAGCGACGTTCGATCGGTGCAAAATTGACTTCCAAATTATTTTTGGCCGCATTGTGAAATAATTAAGAAGAGATAGAGAGTGGATAAAAAAAGCGTACACATATATATTTATAATATATATACGTGTGGCGAAAAAGAAAAAAAAAGTTACAAGGCAATGACTTGTGATTGGCATTATAAAAGACACATGCTCGGACAACGCTGAAGCAAATCGGTCAACGTGTTACGCAAACGTTGCACATATATATATATATATATATATATATATATATATACAAGTGTAGTTGAATGGAACTATGGAGAATGAGGTCAAAGGCAAATCAACTCGTGCAATTATAATAAATGGCGTATATAACAGTGAAAAGTGAGTGTCAAAATAGTGACAACACCGATTTGAAGTTCACATCTAGGAATCTGTGTCACGTATAGGAATATCTCATGTAAATTGTGCACGAAACCAGTTAATCGAACGTCATCATTAAAATCATATTAAACATTGAACAAGTACATATAATGCAATCAACGAAACGAAAAAAATATTTATTGAATAGAAAGAAAAGCACTGAGAGAAGGGAATAAAAAAGGTGCGCATTCATTCGTATGCCAATATTCAAATCTACCATTATATTTTGTACTACCCTTTATATACAGAATGCATAAGAAGCTAAATTCTCACAAATTCACGGTCAATTATAGAACTAACGAACGATTCGGTGATGCAATTGTGAAAAATCAACATATGCAATGTCGTCATTTCGTCGTTCGGACTGGCATTACTCATTCGACATTGTCTCAGGTCATAGGACGCTTGAAACAATCATTAAACTATGTGTGTTTTATGTGCATTTTTTTTTCTTACTATAATGAGAAACATGTGCGTATATTTGTATTTAAATGAAAAACTTTCGGCGGTGATATTTGCATAACTATTGTCAAGTGACGATGCACGTGGATCGTGAAAGCGAAACTACCCTCGGGTATTATATTGTTATTGAAGTCAATATAAAGGTTAATCCTTCCAGATTTATTGTTATACCTATTGAATTTTGTTGAATAATAAAAGAGAATCGGTTTATAATCGTCGTTTTCCGAATAATATTATCAAATAAAATAAACCAGCAGAACAGCTCATTCAGAAATTGAACTTGATTTTAAACATTGATACATTAATTTACTAAAATGTAATACCAAAAGACACACATAATATTTCCTCAAATATTGGATCAAAAATATTTATGAATAATAAATGTCCTTATCCTATATACTATTTTACTCGCTTGCCTTGAGAAATTCATCGAATGTACCATTAAAAAAATAATAATTATACGATACAAAAACAATATAAAATAATGAATGTACTTAATGTATGCGTTTGAAAAAAAAACCACAAAGAAAGTATGTTAAGGCAATGATAATGATAACATAGGCAAATAGTCGTAGCTTATCGCAGTCAACGCGGTTTACTGACCTATTAAAATATATATATATATATATATATATATATATATATATATATATATATATATATATATAAACTACGTTTATTCTATTATTGTTTAAACTGACTGATGATGAAATAAAACGGTCCGTTCAAAGACACGTCTTTCGGCTTGAAAAACGTTAAGCGGTTTCGTATTTTTATGTAAATTTTAACATTTTGCTACCATTTGCATAATAATGCACGAATTCAAGTCGAACGGGATAACAATTCGCATATGAAAACTCCCCTCGACAATATCGATCAAAGGGTATATAATAATATAACACCGCATTTAATATATTGAAATAAGCTCGCTCATATGTAATACTCGATTTTGAATAAAATATTAATCTATTAATTTTATTATTTTTTAATATATATATATATAAATATGAAGAAAAAAACTTGCGTTAAATTATAGTTTTTTTTTAATAAATATAATTTTACGCACAGTGAGTTGAAAAGCATTATATAGTATATTGGGGGTTAATAAACTTTTCGAAGGCAATTTCAATTATAACCAGTGTAATAAATCAATTTTCCGCATAAATCGTCTAATAAGAGCGAATATTGGTATAATTCACGAAAAAATGCCCATTTCGGAAATACTCATAGTGTTCGCTGTACGTTAAGAGATATATGGTCCGTGACCGATTTTCAACTACCAATATTATTAAACAGAAAAAAAATGTAAATAATAATTACGAATATTAAATATTCGAATATAACTGTCTATGAATGCTAATTAAAAATCTACTCGTATTTTAAGTATTATATAAGCTGAAATTTATTAATATTATTCAAGATTCAAGTACTACTTAAGGCACGTGTATACAGACAGTGCAAGACGAAATGACATTGAAATAAATGAAAAGTATCAAAAAGAAACATTGAAGCTGTTCAACAAATTTAAATATACAGAGAATTATATAATAATAACTATTTTTGGATACATCATAAAACTTCAATAGTTAGGGTATGTTAATAAAATGTTGATTAAAAGATGTTACACAATAGAAAACCGGAAGAGAGTTGAAATGAGAGCACATTCTATATAAAAGTTGAACATTGCCAATTGGAAGAGAGAAGCAAAAGTTTGCATTGGATTGTAAAAATATACATATTTGATGTTTATTAGAAACTTCATCTTTTAAAGAAATTTTCTTACAATTTGAAAAATATATTTGTATGGCTTAAATGATTTTTTTCAGTATACAAGTTTTTATAGCTGTTTAATTCTAATGAGTCAACCAACCAATCAGTAGTTATAAAATTGCAAAGGAAACGAATGTATAAAAACTAAATGTAATTCAGTTTTTCAATACTAATATATAATGTAATCGTTATAATAATAGAACCAGAAACTAGTAATGATATATGTATGAAGGTATATTGAGTTAATTTCAGCAATTATTGCGCAATCGGTCAGTCGAGTTGGCGTCAAATCGTCGATCGAATTCGGCTCCAATATAACATTTGCGATTGCCAACGTCGACCAACATGAAGAAAAAAAAAAAAGAGGACAAAATAAGAAAAAAAAACCACACATCACGGTCTCGAGGAATGTCGATTCGATCGAAGATATTTAAATAGTTGCGCGGGCAGCAGAAGCAAGATGTCGACGATGAAAAAGGAAGAGAGGACAGCGGAGCGTCATCGGCGAGAGAAAAAAGGACGTTTAGAGTCCGATCAAAAGTGGGATGGAAGAGGAAGATATGTCGGAAAATGTGAAGACGGAGATGGCTACTGTTGCAAAAAGCGACGAAACCAACATCGTACGACAATGACTCTGACGAGTTTAATTACCTGATGTTGTTGAGACCTTGGTCCGAGTTGCAGAACTCGTCTGGCGCCGCAGCAGAAGCATGCACTCGCAAACCATCGTCGTGTCTTTTTGCACAAAAGACCTCATGTACAAAACGAGTATTTTCAGAATGCGTACTCGAATACATATGTATAATATATATATAAATATATTATATATACATATATATTAGATATTTGTATATCTATATTTTTGTATAATGCCGATGCTCCGGTGTATTATATGTGCCGTGCTACTGGTTTTGCGATTTATTCGTTCGCGAACGATTTCACTAACCCATTAAAAGCGATTCGACGAGCCAATATCGAGAGCGCTATATAATAAAACCGTTTTAATGGATCAAATGACAAAATCGAAAAAAGTGGCCTTTTCTTAATGGACGAAACCGCGGAATTTTCATGGTCTTAATAAGATATATATATACTATATAGATATAAATATAATAAAAAATAAAATCTAAGGTGAACTATATTACTGGATACGATAAATATATAAAATAGAAGAATTTAAATTACTTCAAAAATTGCATAAAAAAAAACTGTATACGTATTATACAGGCGTAAATAAAATTGTTTCATTACAAAACAGATCACAAATTTACTGATATTTTCCTTATAAGAATATTTGTTATATTATTCAATAACATTCTGAAATGACACAACTCAGACATAATACAAAATTTTCGTTTTTTTTTATTAGATCATAAAAATTCATAAATATTTTTCTTTTATCAATAATTAAATATTTTTTATTCTGTATCATATAATATAATTTGACTATAAATGTTATTGGAGACATAATAAAAATTGTGACGTCTTTTTACGAGTAAATTTAATTAGACAATTTGTTTGATGGACGTATCATTCGAATATGTATATATATTCAGACAACACGTGGGAATTCTTTTTAGGTGACGTATTCTAGAATGTTCGCGCACTGGCAATATTTAAATAACGCAATAATAGCTTCCTTTTATAGATATTATCATAATTTTCGAATAATCACACGGCTGCTTACAACGAAAATAATCGCGGATATATGATAATACGTGATATAAAAATTAAATAACCGTAACTTGCATACTATCAATTTACGATTATTGATATAAATTTCCATTATATTAAATGTAAATAGTATGCAACGCGTAATATAAAAACGTTATGTTTAAAATACTCACACACACACACACACATATATATATATATATATATATATATATATATATATATATTATTTTTAATCATTTTCACTTTGTGTAAATAAATATAAAAAGTAATAATGGAAAAATTGACGAAGCGCAAATATGATATCATTGAACTCTGATTATTCAATGATAACTTTTGAACTCTTTAATATAGATATATATATAAACACATTAAATGAAATATGAAGAATCGGTATACAAACTATAGTACTCCGTTATTCCAATTTATTTTTCCAGCGCATTTATCAAATAAATAAATATAAATGCATTCGTGTATAAATTAATCGCATATATGTTATTGACTTTGCGTTTAAAAAGAATATTTATAATATATATATATATATATATATATATATATATATATTACTATTATAAATATTAAGGAGACACTATATTTATATATGTTTATATTAAAATTTAGAATAGTGTATGAAAAGATTAGCATAATATAATTCGTTTGGGAGGAGTTTGATATTATATTTAATCATGTATCAGAGTATCGGATTCTTCACGGTCGGCAATTATTCAATAATGCACGGTCGGTTCGACGATAAATAATTATGAACAATTTGAGGAAATAATGAATAGTGAATGAAGGCGGTTAGCAATCGTGATGAATATCGGATTATCTCCAAGAATGGGACGAGTATGAGGACAGTTTGTCATCTTGGATCAGTTGTTTTGAATAATTTATACATAATTAATATGTGAATCATGATAGAATTGAAGTGTCTATTTTATATTAGTAATTTTATAATATTTAAAATTTTGTATAAATAGATATAAACAAATAAGTTATTGGTAGTTTATAATGCCTGCGATGTGAACCAAGAACGTCAATAAAGTGCATATTGTGATATATGTAATGGAAGGTCAATACGTATGACAGATAATTATTCAACTGTCGATTATGTAAAATACTAGATATTTATCATTTGATTGCGACAACATAATATTATGCTAGGAAGTATGATTCAATTGTGGCACTGGGTTAGTCGCATTAATTGCATATGCAATAAATGATATTATAGTTCATTTCAATCGAAGATGCCTAGAATGATGATGCCGATAAAATTATTATTGTTGATAAAATTAATGTTGACAGCAATGAATAAAAATCGAGCGTGACATGAATTTTATAAATAATTTTATATTTGATATATATGTAGAATTGTTGTGTTACGACGTTGATAATTATTTATATTACGTAAAAATAGCTGCGTAACAGATCAATATCCAGATATATTTGATTGAAACATATTTTAATATTTAATAATAATAAACCCGTGATTTACCAATTAATAAATGAGCGATCTACATAATTAACGGATTTATTACACGTGTTCAATAATATATAATAAAAGTGCAAAAACCGGATTTATTTTTTAATATATGTTAAAAAAAATACTTAATAAATCAACAGAAAAAAATCGAACAGCAAATAAATGGATGCGAAACGCTAAAGCAAATATATAATTTTTCGGTTGATAAGTGATAAACAAACGAAAGACATCTGATTTTTCGACCTGTTTTAACATTAAAAATAAACAAGATGAAATTGCACTAATTTGCGGATAAAAAAAAAGCTTTATTGTACGAATGATGAATTATAATAAAACAAAAACCGGAAAAATATTGAGTGTATTTATAACGAGCATTATTTAATATTAGATCTGTTTAACCAAAGTCGTATCAATTTTAAAATCGATGCACTCGACAATCGTTATTATAAAACAAAAGTAACACAGATAACAAACACGCAATTTTATTATTATTATTATTATTATTATTATAATGTGTATGTTATATAGATAAATATTAAATAATAACAAAATATAACGGTATAAATGTATATAATTTCAATGCGATTAATTAAGTTGAGCAACGAACCCTGCTCTCTTTAAATGCATAGTAAAAATGGCACTAGTTCCTGTTGCCTGTTACGACAGCGGTATTCAACCAAAGAGCGATTTAAAATAATTCATAAATTAATATTTATAGGTTATTTTCATTTTTTTTAATGGCGTACTTTTGGAAATCGTGTTTTTTTTTGATATCTGAAAATTTTAATGAAATATAATAGCTATTTCAGTATCAAATAATATTGGAAAGATTGTATTGTGAATATATATATATATATATATATATATATATATATATATATATAATGATCAATGATTGTCAATTTCGAATAAGAATAAATTAAAAAAAGTTTAATTATAAAATGCATATATATATATATATATATATGTGTGTGTGTGTGTGTGTGTGTGTGTGTGTGTGTGTGTGTAAAATGTAAAAAAAATGTTGAAAACTACTGTACGAGACCGGCTTATAAGAGACGAACACAGTAGTATAATAGATATATAAGTCCGTGTGAAAACGACGCGAAAACCAAATTGCGTTTTACGGTCATTAAATCTACTTATCATAGTGGATCTGTTTGCATTTATTAAAAGGTTAAGGGCCTTTTTACGTACATTTTTATATATATATATATATATATATATGTATAGTAATTTTCTCGTCGGTGCGTGACCGTAACACGCGTAACACCATTTCGAATAATTTATATACGTGTTTTATGTAATAATTAATACGACAATGACTGAGTAAAAAATCGTGCACGGGACCGGACCGTTCGCAAAGGTTGCCGCTAATAAAATTCCATTATAATGACAAAACTACGGTTGACAAGTCGACTACTAATAATGATAATCGAAAACTGTAATATTTATAATTTTACACGTGATCGAACGTTTCATTTATTTATTTTTTTCTCAATATTATCCAAACTTTATAACAATTAAATCATATCTTACTAAACATAAATTTAATTATATAATATATTAATATTTTTTATATAGTGTGGTAATATTAAAATCGATACATATATATATAATTTTTTTTTTGAGCTACAATGTTTCAAATAGTGCACATTCATCATTAGGTTAATATATCAACTGAGCCTTGACAGTTTTCAAATGAATAATTTTATGCACGTTGATTACGAAACAATATAAAAAACTTATAACAAAAATCGAGTAACACTTTGTTTCACAAAGCGCGACGATTCTTACAGGAAAAAACGACAGGAAACCACTAAAATTAAATTTCCGTTATCCGCACTCCTTACAAAAAAAAAAAGTATAGTACAACACAGTGGCATAGTTGGAAAGATTTAGAGGGTGTCAAATATATTTAGTAAAATCGTGTTAGGGAAGTAAGTAATCGTAACGGTAATACTTGTTATATTATATATAATATTACTAAAAAAAAGTGAAAATTTTAATAATAAATGTGTTTATAATATAAATGGGCATGACTATCTAAAAAAAATACCATATGTCGCTAAATAACGGCAAATATCTCTAAAATATATTAAAAAAAGCAGAATAAATATAAAAAAAAATGACAAATGACCAAAAAGAATTATATTGGATAAAATCGATCTTATCGATATCGATGACGATATATATAATAAAAATATCATTAAAACGCGTATCGCATCGCGTAAAAATATTTTATATAGCATTTAAATGCGAATTCGACAATGCATCATAATGAAATTTTATGTTAGCATAGTTATGGTTTCATTATCGTATATGACCTTTGCGATATCGAAAAAATCATTAAAAGTAATTAAGATTCAATCAGCGGATCGCCAACGCAAACAACGCTGATGATGCAAGGAGTGGTCTTCTCCGGCTGCAGCTGGGCAAGATGTCAATTTTATTAGTATTCCACATACACAAAGTTAAGTGGGTAAATCGATTTAGTTTGCACGCTATGTCCGTGGGCACTCGCCGTGAAATTATTACGAAGGCTTTTATTTTATTTATTTTTATTTATTATATTTTATTTTATTTTATTCCACTATCCGGTCGTTGATAAATAAATATACGACTATATGAAAAAAAAAATGAACGAACCACAAGAAACGGGCGTGACTCAAATGAATTACGTTGAATCTTTAAATGAATAATATATCAAAACACCGAAATCGTTAATGCGAATGGAGGCAAAATAAGAATAGGATCCAATTAAAGTGGTGATCTTTCGAAATATCAAAAGTTAACACCGTTAGAAGTGAATAGATATAAATGATATGATGGAAATCATACAACAAGTTATGTTGAATTGGCACTGAGATTTTTATAAATTGTCAATTATTTATTCAGATTCAAATTATTAATTATAAGTACAATTTACAATAGATAATTATTTCTAATTAGAATACTTAATATATCGTAGTACAGAGATGGAAAACTTGAGACCTTAAGGACGCGCGTGTTTTGAGCTAACAAGTGCAGCCTTTTTTGATCATCACGTTGCGTGATTTTTCTATATTTTTTTTGGTATTTTATACATAAAAGTATATTTTTAAGAAAACGTAGAAATTTGTTGCCATTGAAGTGCAATTGCAACCTTTAATCATTTTTTATTTATTTTTTTTAGTCAACGTATTTGTGGTCTAACTTCTAAGATGAATTGTTTACAAATTTTCGACTTTTCATTTAACTAGTTACACACATTTTTTTTGCTTAATGCTAATTCAATGAAAGACCATTGCTGAAAAGTGAGCTTAACCAACAAAAGGGTTCCCCATAGTCGTCATAAGAATTAATAACAAATTTGGTATTACATTTTTCAAATCAACGATAGCAATATAGAAAAAAATTAACCGATTAAATTTTGTATAGTAATATTAAAATAAAGTTTTGATAAGTGGCTGATGATTAAAAAAAAAAGATAAATAAACAAAATATTTTGCTTTAAATTGAATTTTATACAATATAAAAATGATGCATATATATCGGTTGGACTCGAAACGCACAAAAGTCTATTAGCTAATGGCAATGGCGAATGTCACTGGAGGAACTGGTTCACGGAGTCACGATAGGATCTTGACCGATCGTGATGCGATCCCGTCCGATCAGATAAAAACGGTAGTGGAAGAATAAACGATTTTTCTTGTCTCGTATCTCTCGGATGGAAGGTCCGCGGACAACAATGATTCTTCGACGGTCAACGTTGCGTGTTCCGATTGTTAAAGAATCAATTATATGAATACCGATCGACGGACGAATCGAATGCACGAAACGTGCGCAATTAAAAAAAAAACGGCGGCTCTTTGGTTGCCGCGCGTTTCCGTTTCCGCGATAGCTTCACACGTTTTCGAACAAAATGACGATTTTATAAAAAAGAAAAAAAAATATATATATATATAGGAAAAACACGCAGTATATTATACTATTTGATGTGTATTGTTTGAACGTTTTGAAAAAAAAAATTGCAATTTGAAAATGTGTGAATGATTTGTAGTACGAAGGATGAATTCGTTTTATATAAGCAAATTAAAATATCGGTAATTGTTATTATAATTTAATACATTTGAAGAATATATTATGTCGCTGCGCAAAGGAAGACGTCGATAAGAATCATGGAAACTGTTGGATAGATCCTGCGTGACCCCCAAAATATCCTCCAACGTTGATCTAATTACTTTGTTATGAAAAAAAAAGTCCGAAATGCTTTCAAATAATGAAAATATTTCAAAAAAAGTATAGAAAATGATAGATAACCATGACATGATATATTTGACATCGTTTTTCAATTAAATAACAACTAAAAACATCTCTCCTCGAGCCTCAATATGGAATATCACAATAGCCGTTTGGAAGGGAATAAAAATTAATAATTACAATTATTACAAAAGATAAATCAAAATTTAAATTAAATATTTGAATTTTTAAGCATATTATTATAATTGATTTCCTAAAAAACAATATTTTAAACTGGTTTACAATATATTTAATTAAAAAAATCAGCAAAATCATTAAAAATAATTATAATACAAGATAAGAAAAATTAAAAAAAAAAGAAGGCAAATGCGGATATTCTCACAAAAAAAAAGAAAAATAAAATAAAATAATGACCGAACACACCTTATTATTATCATACGTAATAAGAAAATAATAAATTTGAAAATGTATTACGATTCGCAACGTATGCGTCGCGTTTTAAAGAAAAACGCGAATCGTAATTATACGCTCGTTCGGCATGAATGTGAAACGAATTAAAAGTGTGCACTCTTATTATACGTTTCATACGTCTATTGTATGTAATTCGTGTAAAATAGATGTAAAAAAAAATCATATTGTTATAATAATATATGTATTAATTTAATTATCTTAGTAAAATTGATGGGTTTCGTTTTTAACCGATCGTTGATATCTCTAGGTTCTATTGTAAAAAAGCTTTTCCGCATTGTGAATTTTTTATTCGATCAATAAAAAAAACAAACATCCTCACTTTTATAATATAAAAATTTAATAAAAATATATTCCAAATATAAATACGTAATGAAATTAAAAATAGCTAATAAAAATTATTTGTAAATTTACGAAATATCTACTATACTTTAAGATGATTAAAAATAGTTTCAAATATTTATCGACAATTATTAAAAAGTGATAATCAAACGACTTCTAAAATATTTATAATTACCAATAAATTAAAATAGGATATTAGATGCTAAACCTAACTCTTAAAATTATATATAAAATAGTGCATTTCATTTTTTTTCTTAAACATCGCAGTATAAATATTAAAAATACTATGCTTTGAATTATAACATGATTATTATGTATAAATTAAGTCGATGATTAATTATGTAATACAGAACTGAACAAACATTATAAAATAAATAATAGAAAAGAAAATCTTAATAAACACGTGTAGCTAAATTAATTCAATAAACAATTAATATACAAAACAGATTATATAATTACTTTTTACTCGTAATTCTAAATATAAAATCTTATAATTTTATAATAGAATAATTCTAAAATATTCTATTATATTATAGTGTTACATCGTGAGATTATTATTTGTTTAAATTATATCCTTATTACAATGAATAAGGTTACAAAAAAAAAAAAAGATAAAGGAATCGCTAAATCGAAAACGATGTGTTTTTAAAAAAAAATAATGACGACGACGACGATGATAATACGTTCGTTTCTCATCTACGAAATAAAAGAAGGGCATTACAACATTGCAACGAGGAAAAAATAAAATATAACGAAAAGAACAAATAAATAAAAAGAAGTGGAATATAAAAAAAAAACGGTCGGCAATTGTTACGCGCAGTTTATAAACGGATCGGCGAAGCCGCGAGATTACGCGATATGATTCTCATCGGTCGTGATCGTGACTTCCAAAGAGTTGCCAAGGTTTGACATAGTGCTCCGAAAACGTATGTCGTATGCGATACAAGCGAATTCATACGAAAATCAACCCTATTATACGGCGTGAATACGAGCTATATTCGCGCCGATTATCGTGCTAGATGTTTGCAAAGCTGGAAAGTGTTGTGCCGGCACAAGAAGTAGAGCGAGATGCAATGACAAGATGTTCCGGTACGACGGCCGCAACAACCGTGCAAAGTCATGGTCGAAGACCGGCAACAGCAGTAGTCGTTGCCAACATCATAGGCAATCTGGCCATAATGATTCTTGTGAAACAGTGATTCTCAACTGACGAAATTACTAGACCAGAATATATCGAAACATCTCGGATGAAAAGTTTCGCATTACTTGTACGGAAATATATATACGAGCGCCGATTACTATATAAGGCGATGATTGAACCGTTTTATTGTAGAAGTACATTAATTTTAATAATAAATCAATTGTAATATAATTTTTATAAACTTAATAAATTATTATATCGTTTAAACAGACGAATTAATTTCGATTTATAATACAGGTTTATCTGTGTACATATAATCTATATTTTTTTAAATTTTTGATTGTAAAATTGAAATTAACAAAAACAAACGATATACATATAAATCTAACTAGTTTTGACAAGATAATTAAACCTTTAAGAATTTACATCGTGCAATTAATGAACAAGCGGAACGATAAAATGCACTAAAATTGGGGTTTAATAATATATGCAAAAAGCGATCTATAATTTATATCAAAAACAAAATAATATTTTATATATTTATAACAATTTTCACGATTTATTATATTATATTAATTTTATGATAAAAATTGAAATCGAAATAAGCAAGATATTATTTATGAATATTCGCATAATACGTTAATGTAGTATTGAGAGTCCATTATATAACGACTAGTTCTATAATATATATTTACCAAAATTTCTATTCGTTGAATGATATTAATTTAAAAATAGTAAAAAAATATTCACTAACAAAAATAAAAAATAATGTTATCATAGAATTAATATAAAATTCAAAAATATTTTGACTGTTAAGTTTGAGATAGTTTGCCGGCTGTAATCAGCTAACAATACGTGCACACACATAAATAAAAATAAATTACTTTGGTTACATTTTCTTGCGAAACAGCGATTATCAATATATGAGGCGTTGCCTGTACAATTATGTTACACTACGTGTGCGTCTATCAAATTCATGACCGTGACGTTCATCTGAGAATTTTCCACAATGTCCATTGTTTTTATTGAAGAAAAACCAACATTTTTAGCCGCAATGCGATAAATAAATTAAACCGACACGTATCGATCGCGTGCAAAATTCGCGGTTGGCCGTTTATGATTTTTTTGAATAAATATAGTACACAATTTCTATTAATATAAAATATCAAAATTGCGAAACGAAAATGCTTTCAAACAGTACAAATTAATTATTATTAAATGTATGATAAAGAATAACAGCGATATAATAATTAGTTCAAAATCATAAAGTCGAAACGATGAATGTTTATTATACTATATATAGATACACGTTGTATCTATTGAAATAAAAGTATGAATATCGGCGATCCTTTGATCTTTTCGAAGATGTCCGCGAACAAAAACGTTATAGAAATTCTGGTTTACGAACAGAACCGCATCGAAAACGTTCCCAGGAAATCCGTTTGAAGATAATCGAATAAAATTAAATTTTTATATTATATAATATATAGTACATTATTAATATGAACGTTGTGTACAAATATTGATTATTGCCGTACACGTGTTTTATTATAATCGTAATTCGCGGTCGCTTTCATGGGAAACATATTTATATGTGATTACATAATACAATTGCGTTCGACGCTATCTACGCTAAAATAATATTGTATATATTAATTAACGCTAATTTGCATAATTCGTTGTGCTTTTTTTATTATTCAAATATAACATTGTCGCAAAATAGTGGCTAATTACTTATTATATAGAATTCGATAGTGTGTGTGTGTGTGCGAGCGTTAATTGCCAATGAAATCACTTTTCATTGCTTAATGTTCAACAGTTTTGCCATAATTATCTCATAAACTCGAAAACATGAATGCCGCATTAAAACTATAAAGCTACACCGGAGCAATTATTTTCACAGTCGAATAATATATATATATATATATATATATATATATATATATATATATATATATATTGATATTAAGGCCGTGTGCACACTGGACGTATCGCATGATTAAATGTGAACCGGTGCCATTAGTAGAACTGTAGAAAAAGTGGTTGATTGGCAGTCATCAGAGCTAATCTTGACCCTGACGAAGCTGATAATTGTCAATTGACACTCGTAAAAGGAAACTGAATCCAGCTTTAATTTCTTTATGCTTCTGCCATACTGAGAACTTTAAGACATCAATATATATATATATATATATATATATATATATATATATATATATATATATATATATTATAAAATAAATATTTACACAGTATATACGTTCAATTTATATATGGTTTAAGTTAAAAAATAATAGATTTTATATATATTATAAATTGTTATGTCTAATTATTAGTGAACGATAACAGAGAGAAGGTATTATCTGCTCGAATTTGAATTGGTCCGCTGACTTACTAAGCACCTGTCATTTCAACGAGGCTTACCTGACTGCTTTTTTGACTGTTACGGTTGAACGAACACCAATGGGACTTACCTAGAACAAGAAGAAAAAATATATTTATATACACATAAGAAAATTAATTAAAATACACACGATATATACGGATAAATAATAATAATGTCGTTTGGACATAAGCGCGTAAATGTTAATTGCACGCCAGGTCCTTGAGACACGTTTCTATTTAATTGAAGCGCAAAAAAAAAATATGCAAATCATAGTGTATGGTTTGTATGGCAGCTGCTAGGCGTAACAATGAAGGGATATATATATATATTATAAAAAATGAGCACACATTATAATGCCGATACATTATATATAATGTGTAGTCCACGAATCGAAAGGTGTGTGCAGCACCAGGCCCTATTCATTATCAGTCGGTCATTAGGGGTTGTTAGTGATCTAAAAAGACGGAAGATTGATGAAACCCGTTGGCGGACTCGGGATCAGGAATAACCCTTTCGATCGGACAGATGCACGACAATGGCAACAGCTTTACGGGTTAATAAAAAAATTTTGAGAACTATAGAACTATTAAAATTAGACAGCGGATACATTTAGACCCATAGTTGGAAGTTGTGCCAATATGGCGATGTTTTAAAAGGGTATTTTGTGTAGCTTATAATTTGTCTTCGATATTTATGATGATAATATATAACAGTTAAAACATATTGCTTTGTTATATATATTTTTTTTTTATAAATCGAATCATAGTATTCTATAGGCATAAATGAATATATTTGAATATTAAAATTATGTTTTCGATAGACAGTTTTTCTTTTTTGTTAAAAAATAACATATATGTGATAATACATTATATAGAATTTAATTTTTATGATCATAAACGGCTGTTACATTTTTATTATATATATAAGAGTATTCATCTTCTATTTTTATATCCTTAGTAATAAAGTTGATTTTAATCAATTCTCACTAAATTGCTCTTTATTATCCACAATTATGAATAGGACCGATTTTTTTAAAAAATATTAAAAATTATAAAACAATCACACATAAATAAATAGATATGTATATAAAAATATGATTATTTTTTTAAAATATAATATTTTTTAATTATATTTTGTACCGAGATATAACTGATAATATGAATGTAAATTAAAAAAAAAAGTCCATGGATGCAGAGGAGCAGCGATATGAGCGATATGCAAATTTTAACAAAATTTCGCATCGACTTTTTGTAACATCGAAACCTGTTCAGCGTCGACTCATGTCAAATTTTATTATGCGATTCTGTTAATTCAAAACGTGGAACCTCAAAGTCTCAACAAATCCAGAGATAAGATGTTGCTTTTAATTTGCACAATAAAATCAAAGCTTGATTGCGGTTTTACGATCCGGCTTAAAATCGAGATCGTTTTGCGTTTTAACGATTGCAAATTATTTATTAATTAAGTAAAAAGTAATTAATTGAACGAAGTTAATTGAAGACGATCGTAAATCAATAGATAAACGTTTAGTATCAATAGATAAAATTTATATTATAATAATAAGTCATACGTTATAAATGTTCGAAGCAGAAAAGATTATTACTCGTCGAGGAATTTTCATCTTTTTTCGCTTTGAATAAGACTCCTGCATAATTTGTGCGACGCAAAAAAATAATACGATACCTCGAGGGTCAAAGACTGAAATGGCGAAGACCAGACAGGTCTCTCGGGCAGGTATTTGAAACGACTCATTATAATAAATAAACTGCATCGCTGAAGAGCTGCACCTATCCCAAAAAAAAAAACAAAAAAAAATGGAAAAAGAAAGAAAACTGCACAAGAAGATTCGCACTCAAAATAATAATAAACTTTTGAGGTGAGAAAATAAAAGATGGACGCTTTATACCGTTGGTTGTTTCGAAAGCGGAATTATTGCACGAAAGTTAAACGTCGTGTTAACCGAGTGAAGAAAAAAAAAATTTTTTTTTTTTTTTTTGGAACAAAACTCATTCTTGAAACTGCCAAAAAAAGTTATATTTGATATTACGATTCATTTATTCATTTATGGAAATCGGCGAATATCTCGACGTTGTGCTATAAAAACAAAATAAGTGGATAAACGAAAATGTAAAGTGGCTTTTCGCATAAAATTTAAAGTATTGAGATGAAAAAAAAAAGATTTTGAAATTAAAGGAAAAAAATGACAAAGAATGACGACAGAGTGAGAGAGTGACAGAGAGAGAGAGAGACGTCGAAGCGAAAGTGTGTTGTTGTCGCAAGTCAAGTAAAAAAAATTAAATAATTTCTCGAATAAAAAATTTACAGTTACTTTTCGGTTCCATATTTGTAATTGTTTAATGTAGCAAGAATAACACGCCGAAGGTTCAAAGTCGAGAGACCACTTGAAACTCGTAACGTTGTTAATATATATTATATATAAACTGAAATTCAACAATAAACCAAATATATATTAATTTATATTTAGAAATATAAGTAACGTTTTATTAGACTATATATAGTAAATATTTAGTATAACCACGTGTTCATATGTATATAACCTTGAACTCAAATACTGTTGACGACCTGCTTGCTAACAATGGTTACAAATTGAAAAATGTAAATATTTTAGTTAATTATTAGATAACGTATTTTTTTTTTTGATGTATTATTTAAATGTAATGTACCAAGTGACGCCACTGTTTTAGGCTAACTTTGTATATGCGTAATATTTTCAATATGCATTAATATTCTGACATTCTCATTTCATATTCAACTGGATCTAATTGTGGGCACTTTTGACGATGATCGTTGAGACGGAAACACCTGCTAAACACACACATGTAATATGAAATTATTTAGAGGCGAACACGCGATAAAGCTAAGCACGGTAGCAGCCGACCGAACACGAAACATGGAATGCACAAAACCAGATTTTACGCTGCAAAACGATATGGAATTCCAACTACCGATAAGTGTACACGTAAAAGTCGAAGGCGTTTCGTTTTTTCGAGAGCAACTTCAAGTGTGTGGACAAAAAGTGAAAAAAAAAACAACAATTAAAAAAATAAAATCAGGACGAATAAGTGCAGAAGATGAAGCGGTTCAATTTAACAAGTGAGATCAAGTTCAACGCATCGATGGATGCGTAGAAATTGCTGTTTACTAAACATTGCCGAGCGCAAGAACCATACACAACGTTCGGCAGTTGAATGAACTTCTTCGGACATTCGCCACAAAGCTCAATAACCCTGTAGCACAATGACCCACACAACTTGCCCGAAAGAGGTTTTGCGTATTTCTTCCTCTATTTGTGTTCATCTCCTTTTTTTTCTTCTCGGCCACAGCTGTAGCAAAAGGGACACACGTTCAACAACCCCTAACGAGGAACAAGTGCAAAAATGTGGGCAAAAAATACAAGTTCAAGCAACCCCGTATTATATTGATGGCCCGTAGCATCCGCGTTACCGTTTTCGAAGGCATTGTACTATGGTTTTGTGTGCGTAACAATAAATTTTTCTGTCCATTTTTTACGCACAACTTTCGATTTGAGGGGATGCAATGGCGGAAAGCACCCTTTGAAATCAGAGGCAGATGCGGACCAGGTAAACGAACCGGGACGATGCACCTTTGCTATGCCAAAAAAAATCTTCAATAGAAGAAAAAAAACTATCCAAAACTGATGTAAATATAAACTTATATGAGTCATACCGGTAAAAATAATAAATGTCATCATTGAATAGGTAAAAAAAGAGCAATATAACATATTAACATATTCAATGTATTTATTTTAGTCACACACACCAAAAAAAAAAAAAAAAAGATAAAATTTGATTAATAACGACCAACATGGAAACGTGTTGTTTTTACAAAGGGTAAAAAAAAAATAAATGAAAACCCAAAAGAGCCCACGGCCACGCGAACGATTTGCATTTATCGCATGTTTTCTCGCGAAAAACTGCTTTTCGTGAGTGAAAAAAAAAACCAAGAAAAAACGACCATACGAAATAAAATTAAAATGTCAAACGTTATCGGCTGCAATTCGACAGGGTTGTGAGTGCGATTAAAAACGTATAAAAATGCGATTGAAGGGCGTAAAAAGCCGACATAAACAAATCTGGCGTGGAAGCTTCTCTACGTCGTTTCGTCATACTTCGGCTTTATAATGCACAAGATAAATATAAATGGTTGCGTCATCGAAAGTAAAGGGTAAACATGCTCGAAAAAATCACACCGGGAAAAGGTATATATATATATATATATATATATATATATATATATATATATATATATATATATATATATATATATATATATATATATATATATATATAACACGAAAAATTAAAAGAATAAGAATCGAAGCCGAGACTTCCAATCGATCCATTGACCGACCGTGAACTTAAAGTGTAATTTCACGATATTTTTCAAGCTGTGCACGTTTTGTTTTCCGCGAAAGAATTCAAAAACGTCTTATCAAAAAACTTGTACAACATAAAAATTTATTATTATTAAAACCGAGCTGACCGATCGACGTCATCGTTCGCGAACATTAATCAACGAGTGACACGATGCCTAGATGACTATCAAAATATTTTATATTTGTATATATATAAATGTATATATTATATTATAAAAAAAACCAGGGCTGTAGAAGCAGAACTCGTATTTTGATGATAAACCTTAAAATTTTCAATTAATTATGAATAAAACATGAAATTCCTTCTAAATAATTCTATGTCTAATCTTCAATAAAAACTACCACAAAATGTCATATCCTAAAAATAACTTCATCATTAAAAAATACTAATTCTGATACAATCCATAAAAAAAATATTTAAAATTTGTATTATAACGTAAATTTGTTCCTTTCTAAAAATTGAAGAAAAAAAATAAGTACCTTAGATGTTTAATTTCACGTCTATATTTTTAAATCGCATAACCAGATATAATTTTTAATAGACGACAGAAGTGCTCTTTTTCATCTAACTGTAAATATTCATAAAATATATTTTTAAGGAAATCAGTTAAGCGTATAAAAAACGAACGCCTATTATAGACAATTTTGTAGAAAAATATTGCCGTATTAGATAAGTTGTTATATTTTGGTTAAACATATCTAAGATTTGATGTCAACGACTTAAAATAGTGTTTTTGAATATTTAAAATATACTGATATAACCATAATTTGTATATAGAAAAAAATAAATAAATTTAGAAAGATTGAATAGGCAAAGAAACCAAATCTGATAATTTCCCATCAAAATCAACAAGTTCCATTAAATTATTATCATATATATAAAAAAAAATGACGATACATCCAAAAGAACGCGTCGTAAAATAAAACGTCAAATCGACGATTCGAAACGGTCTTTCGTATACACACGTCGGATTTAAAAACGTTGCCAAAATGGAATTCGCCAAATTGCCATCTGTTGTTGCCTTGCTCAGGTCAACCAATGTCCGACATTGTAAGTCAGCCAGAAAACGTCGACGTATAATTGGAATTTAACGATAGATAGACGAAATTAGTCCTCAAAAAAAAAAAATAATAATAATAATAAAGGACTAAATCTATTGACGTTTAAATTTAGGACACGAGACATCGGCTAAAGAAGGCAGCTGGTCAGAGATATCCTCAAAGGCAACCGCTCTTTTACAAGCAGGTGCATCGGCGACTATTCACAATATGCATTTAAAAACGATTAAATTTCAACTGGGACCGTTTAATAGAATTAAATTAGTTAAATACGCAATATGCGTTACTCGTGTTAAGGTCTTAAATGTCAAATATTTCGTCGATATTCCGTATAAACGGCCTTATAAATTTCAATAAACGTTTAAACAATCTATAAATACACATGTAAATGCAGTTATGGCACACGATCGGAATAAATATATCGATTATAGTAAGCCATTTATAAATATTTAACGGCTATAATTTTAAATGTGGAATATATTATAGTTAACAACAATGTATTATGTACATTAAAGAACTTTAACCTACGAGTGGGCGAGTTAAATATTATAACATAATACCGGCGGACATGCAGGATATAATATTCGAGAAATTTATATTTCAATTAATAATAATGATATAATCCACTTCGACTTAAAAGCAAATCAATTAAAGCACTAATTAAAAAGTGGAAAGATCATTGAACTTTTATTAAGTGTTAGCTCATTGAGCAATAAAAATTATAATTAATAAATAAATTATAAAATATGGAATTCGACATTGCTATGTCTACAAGTATAGGTTTATATCGGATAATATAAAATATATACTTAATGATTGTTGTTTATTAATTTTTAGCAACTGAATCAAAAAATGTTCTCTATTAATAATAGAAGAAAATCAATTGCAAAGTTAAAATTGTTGCTCAGGAGTCCCGAACCTTTTGCACTTAAAGAGCGCTTACTTTGATACTGGCCAGATACACAAATTATATTTTCAAGTGTCTTTTAGAACGCATCCATATTTCGTTTTACACAAAGTCTTTTAGACCTTTTACTTAATCTTAGTTCTTCAAAAAATTTGAGTATTTAAAAAACATATTTTTGTATAAATAAAAAATAATATGAGCAATGGGCACACGGTTAGGGACTCCTGATGTATCTTATTATAAATCTGAGTCAATTTTTTTGATTTTAAAATATGCATTATTCTTTTGTACAAGTATTATAAAAAATAATTTCATATTATTATGATTACAAAACTGAACTTTGATTATTCAGAAACTGCCATATAATCCGATATATTAATCTACCACACAAATATTATATAATAGATGAACGCGTATTCAAAGCTTTGAACAAACATTATCAATATCGTTAACTATATTAATACACGAGTCAATTAAAACGGGATAAAATTCGATCCGAGGGGATTTCACTGGATATCTGAATCTCGTCGTTCCCATCTGAAGATTTTTAGCGCAAACAGCATTTTCAGCATATATATTCATACATACACACACAAATATTTAACAGTAGAGCGTATATATTCTGGATTAGAACGGAAGATACAACTCGAACGAGAACATATGCGCATATATCGACCGACGCAGGAAACGTCACGAGCACCAAATGTCCTCGAAAGGTCAACCACATGTTGATCGAAAATATGCGAGAAGAAATATTCGTACGTTTTCAAAAAAAACATAAATATACATTCGATCGTGTGCAAAAAAAAAAAATAAATAAAAATAAAAATAAAAGAAAAAACATAAGGAAGGCACAACGAGCAGATGTATGCAAAATGGAAAAGTTTCGAAGCGATAGCACTGTAAAAACTGAAAAATTAAAAAAAGGAACAACGCTTAGGGTATTGTAAGTTGTCATCATAGTGGAGTTTATGTTTTTTTTTTTACTTCATTCTGGCCTTGACTCGAACAACAGCTGCTGACACGCGATGCACTGTTAAAACTGTGGGGCGCGTGATCGACAATCAGAATGATGCCACAATGTCAGCAATGCCAATCTTCTATCTATTTTAAAACGATAGAACCATCACTGAAAACTTGTTAATAATGCCTTTTATCTATCTTTAGAACGGAATGTAAAAAAAAATATTAATAATTATGGAACAAATCAATTAATTAATTTGGGCTCATTTTTACAAAGTTTTGTTTGTTTTGCCTTTCTGAGCGGATTCTTGCAATCGATTTTAAGACCACTTCCAAATATTCGATCGAGTTGAAATTTTCCATACGTGTTCATTTTCGATGACATTATACGAATCGATTAATTTCACGAACTGTTTGGTAAAATGTTATAATTAAAAGTAAAAAAAAAAAAAAAACGACGCGATGACGCAACCCAACCACAGCAGTGCAACGATGCATTAAAATGGGACGTTTCTAGTTTTTAGAGAGAAGGGAAAACGTGTACGGAATGCAACGCTGCACCATAACGATGATGCAGAGACCATATGGCGTTCGTTTCGTACAATTGTCAGAAATCGTAAACAATCCCCAACTATGATTACACCTCTCGCTCTGCATAACGTTGCATCTCGACGGATGTCGAGACGTTTCGTTTATATTACGACCATTGTATTGTAAATATATATATATATATATATATATATATATATATATATATGCCTTTCCGATGCATGCCCAGAGGTAAAATCGTAAACATTGTATACATTTCGATCGATCATTGAAATAGTCGTTTTGTTCGTGATTTGCGAAAACGATGCGTAAACTTGGTATCAAGCATCATGGCGCCAATGATACTAGACAAATAAAGATATATCGTATCCTAACACAGTATTATTAATTTAAGATTATCATCTAAAAATTTTCTTCATAGCTGTAAACAGCATAACATTTTCTATATTAAGAATGTCTTTATATAAAAAAATATCTATTTTCCTTATCAAACCGTATATAATATACCGTTATTTAAACATTTATATATATATATACACATATAAATATGTAATATATGCGGGTTCCGTTATCCTGTGGTGTAAAATCCTGAATCGTCCCCACAGGAAGTGCAGCAATTGCACTATTGCCATGGTGTGCATCCGTAATTGAACGATAGTTAGGAACGACCGACAGACGCACGTCTGCATTTTTATAAAGTTGCCTTGAATTCAAATTCGATATTTTTTTCGCATTCTATATATCCTTGTTGTCATATTTACGTGCATTATCTGCTAAATATATATCTGTGTGAATGCAAATGGATATCCGATATCCTGGAGATAAAGGATATTACACAACGTATAAAAATATATTACATTGAAGCAGATTATATATCATATAAACAATTTTTTTTTATAATTAATATTATTTTTTAAAGTCATAATATATTAAAAGATAATAATTTATATAATATATATAATAATATTAAAATCGATTTATTTGATTTTAATATACGTAAAGTTTTATATAAACACCTGCGTTATTCATTATCTATATCGAATTAGCAGACTGTGGGTATTAAAACTTTTGATGTCTTACATTATTTAATAGATATTTTAATTACTGTATTAATCAAACGAACTTACTAATATTTACAATATGAATAAATATATATACTGAAAATATGTCAGATATAATTAATGTAAATAGTAAAATGCGAATGATTTAAATGATATAATTTAAATATTTAAACCTAAAAATCGATATTTCGTTCTATAGAAAATATATAATTAAATTTTAATTAAAATTAGCGAACACTTCAGGGTTGTTTTTCAGCGTTATCAGATTACATAATACACACGTTCAGCCGCAATCACGACGAGGGAGGCTCGTCTCTTTTTTTTTCCACTTCTTTTTTTTATTCATGCACGAAAGAAACTTAAGCTTTCTTCGGCATGCAACGTTGAGTGCACTCGACGTTGCAATTCGAGTACTTGCGGTAGGTTTGCATTGCACACGAGGTTTTATATACCTATATATATATATATATATATATATATATAAGGATGTGTGTGCGTTTGTTGTTTGTTACCCGGGGGAGTGTGTCGGCCGTGACCTGCCCCAGCACCACGGTGCAAGAGTGGGGTCATGTGCTTGCTTTTTGCATCGACATTGCACCGCATTCTGTACAAAGTACATCCGTCGTATCGTGAAATAAAAAAAAAGTGCATAAAAAAATAGTATGAAAAAAAAACCACCCACGAAGTCCATAAAGTAATCTGTGAAAATACATAAATTGTGCATCTGTAATTGGTATGATGCGATTCGATATCAGGGTTGGCGTTGTATCGCTCGATTCGATTGCGGTTCATAAAAAAAAAGTGACAAGGCAAAACGATTAATGTTTTTTTTTCTATATTTCAATTGTTTTCTTGTATAATAAAAACGTTTTTTTATAATAAGGTGAAAATAAGACAATATTATTTATTCTCATTGCTGGAAAATACGAATATTAATTAAACATCTAATTTCTATTTAATAAATATATTATTGTACAATAAGAATGATTTAATAAAATGCTCAATTTAAAATATATAAATCGCATATTTTAGATTTGAAAAAAATCTATTAATTATTAAAGCATGTCTCATAAAGATTAATGATGTTATATATAAAAAGTATAACTGATGTAATACACCAAAAATATACATACATAGCTTGGTAACTATACGATCTAAAATCATTTTTGAATACCTTAGATAACCAGTATTATAAAACCACTAATCCATTCACAAAATTTATTTGAATATTATTAATTAAAAAAGAATGTTAAATATATTATAATGTTTATGTCATGTTCTAAAACTAATTAGCGAATAATTTAAAATCAGATAATAACTACAAGATTTTTACATTAGCATTTAAAAATAAACGATCAATGAATATAAAAATAAATTAAAATTATAAATAATAAGAATATATTTTTATAGAAATGAAATAATTAATAAAAAATATAATAAAGAGTATTCGAGTCATGTGAATAGTATACGATTATTATTATTATTTTGTATGCCACCCCTGTGCTTTACGTGTTAAAAGTATGTATCTATGCAATGCGAAGGACGGTCTTTAGCCTCGAGGTAACAAATGCATTCATTGCGCTAGTCACGCTTGAATATTCACCCCTCGATATTTAGACCTTAACTTTTTTTCCCCCCCTTAGCATTTTGGTGGAAAAATGTCAACACATGCGCGAGTCCTAGTAGTATATATAATTCGACGTTGTATTTTTATGAACGAGCTGAACATCCGGGAAGCACACTATTTTTCGAAAAAACGAGAGTCGAATTTCTACTTTTATATTTACGTGAATGTTGTGTGTGTGCGGTATAATTTAGAAAATAAGAAGAACAAGATGAAGAAAAAGAAAAAGTCGGTTTAATCAAGCGAATCCTAAATTTATTATTAACGCTTTGCGCGTGGCCCAGATTAAATAGAACTCTTTAATTTATAGAATTTTAGATGATGCGGATTATACGACTTTTATATAGTGTTTTCTAAAATATACGCGCGCTACATATTAATGAATGAATCGCGATGGAATAGTTTAATTTTAATTATATTAAAACTATGTTAAATCATTTATAATGATAGCGCCGTTGGGAGGTGGGAGTGTATCAGTTTTTTTTTCTCGTTAAATGCTACTTTATTTTAACAATTTAATATTAAATGATCTTTATAACTTAAAATATAGATCCTCGTCATACCAAAGATCAACTTATTACTATATCATATGTGATTTCATGTAAAATATTTTAGTATTTATGATAGAATTATGCTTCGATTTTGGCAGCTGACAACAAAACAATAATTTTTAGTCACCAAAATTGTATGTTAATACAATTTTATTATTTATTATTATTTCTATAATCATCATCTCAATTAATTAAAATTTATAATTTTTTTAATTGTTTTATTTTCAAAGTGATATTTTTTTATACTTTTATTTTTAATTTTAAATTATTTTTTGTGAAATCTAATATATTTATTTTTATGCTAAAAATATTAAATTAAATTTTAACTTTTCTACTTAAGAAAAAATATAATAAAAAAAAGTGCATGATTTAACACACATGGTGGACTAGACAATGATTTAAAGTAAACGTCAAGAAACGAATCATCGATTAATAATAAATATATACAATATATTCGCTATTTTAGGATCACAACAATCCATAAAATCGATATTGATTTAACAACAATGTTTTATTTAAAAGCTGAAGAACTAAGAAAATTTATTTTCAACGTTTGTATACAATATATATATATATATTTATATATATATTTTTTTTTCATAAATCGACTGTTGACGATGATCTGGCTTGCAAATTGCCAACGACGCGCAGAATACAAAACAACCTGGAAAAAAATCAACCCGATCGATCTGCATATAATCGGTTATATTAAAATTTCAAGCGACTTCACATAAAACATTAAAGTATATAAAGAAACGATCGAAAAGATAAAATATATATATATATATATATATATATATATATATATATATATATATATATATATATATATATATATATATACGGCAACACGCAGAAACAGAGTAAAAAAAAGACAAAATTCCGCCAAACGCGGAAAAGTTTCGAAGGTTACAATAAAACAGAAACGTTACACGAGAACGACCAAAGAGTTGCAATTGAAAAATGACCTTAGAAACGGCGACTAGATTTGGTAAAAAGATGATAAATGGAGTTACCCGTTTGATAAATGAACATAAACGTCGCGGTTATTATTACATCATCGTCATCATCAACACATGGATAACACTTTACGGCCGATTAACGACGACATAATAATCTAATGACGTAGATCATTCTCTGTATGATGAGAAATATCTTTGAGTATTTTAGGAATGTAATTTAGTACTGATGTATGCGATCGTGTAAAGAAATGATAAAAAAAGAATGATGTCTAATTACACATATATAGAATTTCATTATATAATAGTTTAGGCAGTTATTCATACAGTTTTATTAAGGTTTGTTAATTTGTTTCTCTGATATAAATTTTGTAATCGATTTTTCAAGCACTTTTCAAAATTTAAATGAGCTGAAATTTCATATACCTATTCATTCTGGATGACAATACACGAATTAATTGATTAATCAGTGCTAATTAATTAATTACCTTTTTTACCTTATATTTTTTAATACGCGTGTGTGTCTATTTAAAACGTTTTTTTTTAATTATATAAATTAAAAAATGTTATTATATATAGTCTTATTTTTTTTAATAACAGTATGATTATTTAAAGTAAAAATATAATATAATATAAAAGTATATGAGAAAGGAGCAAGATAGAGATTTGGAGAGGCCTTCATTCAGCATTACAGTTTAGACTGTGAATAATGATATCATAGTATAGAATTGACACGAATTACGATATAATTATTTATCAAATTGATAAAATTATTAATTCAATATTATATTTTTAACATATTTCAGGTCAAAATATATATATATATATATATATATATATATTTTAAATTGATAAATTTCACAAATAAACTCGATACCATACTTTAAAAATCGAAAGTACTGCTCTAAATTAATCTAATACGTACAGTATTTCAACTACAACTCTTGACTACATGGTCAGTAAAATCGTATAAAACGACGCGATAATAATAAAATACATATATATATATATATATATATATATATATATATATATATATATATATATATATATATATATATATATATATATATATATATATATATATATATATATATATATATAAAAGAAACGAACATAAGCGAAGCAATGTTGTTTGCAGAAAAAACCGAGCCGACAAGAAACCGGTGCCATGGCAAAAGCATCCGACTAAGGATGTTCCATGTTGAGACCGACTGAACCGAAAAGAAAGTGATATCGGCACGCAATTACGATCGTCGACAAACCTGAATGTTTAGTTTCTAAGCGCGTTCTACGTCCTCTATATTATATTAAATTATTCCTCGTCTGTCCCTCCCCACCCCGTCCCCTTAATAAATTGACAATTATTTAAAAGAAAACGTCCCCCCCCCTGTTAAACGTGGATGCGTCCGCAATTTATTATATTTTCATGTCGGTCCTCAATCAGTCAGTCAGTCACGTTCGTATTATATTATGTTATATTATTATTACGGCTTTACGAAATTCCATTAACTCTGGAGAAAGTTACGCTTCTCGTTATGGAGTTGCACAAGTGACACGGTTTCCAATAGCGGCAGATAAACCGAGATAATTGAAAGCCCAAAGGGTATATATATATATATATATATATATATATATATATATATACATAAAAAAAGAAGAGTGTATCGAGTGTAATTTCAACATTCGTTAATTATAACACGTCTAACGTCAATCAGTCATGGGAACGATCAAGGTTTTGTTCACGTGTGCATAAAACATACATATTTATCATAACTTGAGAAAGTGAGCAAGAAAATAAGATCTTTAATCGATTTTTATAAATATAAGAATAATTTAATGAATTACTTAATGATATTTTCAAATTGGAATTTATAAAACTTCATTTATAGAGAAAAGATTAATTTTATTTTAAAAGAAAATATAATTACATATTTTATTTATATACCCTTTGGTCTTGAAATTTCCCGTTAGCAACCGGAAAGACATCAACGCTAAGGCGATATACAAACATTTCGCGTCGTATAAAAACAATTTTACGGACAAATATAATATTATTGCGGTTACTAAAATGTTCAATAATAATGTTTCAATCGCATCTAATATCGTGAATTCGTGCAATAAAAATTGAATTCAATAACTGTCAAATCAGATATGCAATTTTCTCTATAATAATATAACATTATCGATACGATGTAATAATTTCACAGTATTTACATTTAATAACTAATATTAATCAATTGTCAACAATACGATTTTATTTTATTTTGTTTCATATAGATATTTTTTTCTAATATAATTTCAATAATTGTATATATTAAATAACGTTAAACAATATTCGCCTTCTTTGATCATTCAATGTGAATTCTTTAACTTTGCATATTTAAAAGAAAAAACAAAAAAAAAATCAAAACTAACTAGTCGCACATATTATCATAATAATCGTTACGACGTACATGATAATTATTGTAACGAGTCATTCAAAACGTTAACTATCGATACCATTATACGTCGTTGACATTCATTATCATTGAGCAAAATCAATCTTGAACGGGTCAACGACGCGACGTTATGATTGAAAAAATATGACAGAGTGAGAGAGAATAAAAACTGATCGTTTCGATGCATTTTCGAGGGTATCGAACGCCACTGTTGATGAACGACTGTATAAACTGATGTCAGTCAAAACAGCGGCTAAAATATATATATCGCCGATTCGGCGGAAGATCAGAGGTCGTCGCCTGCTGAATTTTAGGGGCAACGGCTCTGAGAAATCGAAATAATGCCGAAATAGAAACGCTTTTGGAACCTTGAACGGATTTTGTGACGGCATATGCAGTTTCTTGACATTGACTTTTTATAGTAGAGTTGCACTTTTTTTTTTTGTAATGCATAATTGCATACCAATTTACATATTTATAGATGTAATAAAAAAATAAATTACGAATTTCATAGGAAAATTTTCATATTTACATGAAAAGATTTAAAAAATTCGTGTAAATATATTAATTCGAAATTTTACTAAATTGTGCCATTCAATGATATGATATATTTAAGATATATATTGATACTGTTATAATTAATTGTAATATTCCGTTTTAAAATTAACGATGTCTAAATCCAAAAAAATAAAATAAGATGTTAGCAGATGTTTGACAGCATCTTTAAACACTTCGTCTATTGAATATTAAAATTTATTAGTAAAATCTTAAATTATAATTAACCGAATTGTGGTGTTTTACTGTCACAACATCTTAAAAATTAGCATAAAAATATATTTTAAAATTAATAATTATATTTTTATCTAATGAAAAAAAATATTCAGAATATTTCCAATATATAAAAATAATCTAATTATAATGAGAAAACTTTTCTTTATATCAATAATTAAATAAATTGAATAATTTAAAAGAATAATATATTATTAAAAGAAATAAAGAACTAAATTATTTACAGGGTCAAAACTCAACTATATAATTGTTGCATTTAAAAAAAAACATCAATTGCAATATATTTGATTTATGTAATTTATAGTGATCAAGGAAAATATCTAAATTAGACGATAAACCCGATAAAAATATACTTTATGTTTTTTTTTAACTAATGGCGAATAAATCTAAAAACCCATAAATTTAGATTAAAATTTATATTTGTGTCATTAATGCGTTGATTTATTTTGTTTGAGAATTTATAATATATATATATATATATATATATATATATATATATATATATATATATATATATATATATATATATATATATGCAATACTACACGGTTTATTATATACAAATACAGGTCGTAAATATAACAGCAATAAATCAAAAATTTACACTTTATCTTCACAACCCTTGTTTAAACTTCACACGACGATGAAGAATTTTGATTTAAGATATCCATATTCGTATAAGAGAATTGATACCTGTCCGAATGAATATAAGCAAGAAGAAAAATATGACGTTATCGCTATAAATATCGATATAATACATTGCACGAATATGTATTATTGTACATATTATATATTAAAATAAAATAATAATTACACAACATGAAAATAAATTAATCGAAAATGCCAATGTAAAAAATCGTTAGTATGACTCATTGCATAATATAGTTTAATATATATATATATATATATATATATATATATATATATATATATATATATATATATATATAAAATAAAATTTATATAAGAATTATACGGGTTATTATAATTTTAGTACCCCTTCATTTAGAATGACGTCAGCGTTTTGAGTTTCGATTTTGCTTTAATGTGCTTTTCTTTAACATTAGTTAAATGCCGAGTATCGGTCAAGGCTCACAAAACGAGATATTGAACTCGAATAACTGAATTAGCAAAACGACAAAATTTACACAGAAATCATCTGTAAATAGAAATTGTGTCGTTTGCGTCAGCAATTATTGTGAAGAAAAAAAAAGCATAAATATATATGAATGAAAAGTGTAAATAAATACGTGAAAATTTGATGACAAGAAATTGCATGTTTTTATTATATATATTGTTTTCATCAACAATAATTAAATATTAAAATGATAGATTGTCGATTTTTAATATGGAGATATTTTATATATGATGAAAAATGACGATTTCTTGATATTTGAAAAAAAAACTTGTGAGTAAAGCAATAGATATTTCAATATCAAATAGAAGTTGAAAATAAATTATGTTAGGAAGATTTTTTATTGGAAATTTAGAGGATTAATGTTATCTAGCATCAGACAGAGAACTATCGTTTTATATCTTAAACAATTAATTACTATTCAATATACAATAAAAACATCACACATCAAACAGATGTATCAGAAATGAAAATAGGAATGATGATAAATTACATTATATGGTATAATCTATTGAGGAAGACAATTGGCAAGAAAATTGAAAGGAAACAATTAAAATTTTCAATCAGTTGTTTGCTTAAAAACATCAAATATAATTTATTAAGCTAAATTCGAATCTCAATGTCCAGAATAATAAGTCTGAAAGTATTATATTTTATAATGCGCCCGTCGAAGGTTGATCTATACTAAACGGAAGTTAATTTCATACAACGGTTAAGAAACGCCGATCCAAATACACACATCAATAAAAAAAAACAACCAATATGCGAATTATAATCGTGAAATTCAAACGTTTTAAGATTAAAGTTCCGCCATTTAACAAATAATTTCAATGCGAAGGTCGAAGACAGAAAAAAAAACAGCATAATAAATCATCAGCGCACTTGAAAAGAGTGAAGACGTGACCTTACATTACGTAAGACATATGAAATAATAATAATAATAAAAAAAGTGCAAATGGATAGTAAGTAATAAAGATGTTATTGAAAAATGCTCGCGTTCGCATATGGCAGATGTTGCGTTCGAAACATATGAAAACAAATTACCGCCATATTTATCCATAAAAAATACGCCATTTTAGAGTTCACATTAATTAATTAACACAGTCGCATCACGATACGCCACTGTTTTTTTTAATTCACTATATATATATATATATATATATATATATATATATATATATATATATATATATATATAAACCTGGTGAAATTAAATAAAATTTCCCACAGTGGTTTATATATTTGAGCGGCGGCGAATTTCACGAGCAATTAGCGATTAATTCAACGACAATGATAATTAACCAAATATTCGTACGCGAGACGACCGTTTATATATATATATATATATATATATATATATATATATATATATATATATATATATATATATATATTAAATATGATATAAAATAGCCGTTTGAAAGAGAGGTAGAGAATTATACGAAATCACCGCATTTTAATAAGATTTCGCAGAATTAAAATTATAATAATTGAATAATCCTTTGATCTCGGCGACGAGGGCGTAACTGTCAAAACCATTATCGCGTGGAAATTCGGATGAAAATTGAATTTTGGAAAACTTGCCGTGATATTAGCGCTCATTCAATACAAGAAATATTCAATCAAAACTTCAAAATTGGATAGGATTCGAAATTGGCGCAAATTTCTGATCCGCGATTCGTTAAAATAAAATACATTGAAAACTATTGTGAAATTATACGATAGAACGAGCGTGTTTCAATGGATTTAATTAGCAGTTTAAAATATTGAGTATTAAATGGAATGAATAGGCAATACTCAATTTTGATAATTGTCAATTTTTATTTTTTATTCAATAAGAAATTTTAGAAAAATAAGACTTTAAACTATAGAGTTGAAAAAAAACATTATAATAAACAGGTAGCGAATGATTTTATATAGTATAAAACGACATTTAAAAGATAAAAAGGATGATAAATTTAGAATATAGACTTGTTAATATAAGAGATTAAAAATATAAGTTGTCATTTATATTCAAAAACATTTACATTTACATAAAAATATTTAAAACATTTTTAAATCTAAATATAATATTCCAAGAATACCATTATATAATATTTTTTTACAAGAAATAATGTATATAATATATTCGTCAATATATAAAAATTAGAGTAAAGGTAAAAATGTTTAGATCAAAAATAGAATTTCTATTCGTACGAGTAAAAAATATAGCTAAAATCGATAAAATACTGAACGTCGAATTGTTTGTTTCATAGTTATCCAATTACTCATTCCGTCGAACAGCGTTCAATTCTAGATGATTTGTGAACATGAACAATCATGACCGATAAAATATGGGAAGTGTTTTGCAAATTTACAGTTCCCGCCAAGAAATATGTAAATGTGTAATAGTGCAATTCGTAACCGCATACTTGTACAAATAAATTCATAATTCAGCTGCAAGAAATCGAACACGAATACAAACCGCAAACGGTTCACATTTATATATCAGTAAATAAAATTTTCAAATTGCACACCGAACATAATAAAATTCACTGCAATATTGTAAAAATATTTAGATTAAACACGAATATAAAAAAAAAATTAAATCGATTATAATAAACGAATAATGACGAATCGACGGACGAGTTGGAGAAAACTAAGCGAAAATAAAAGAAAAATCGCACGCTGAAAAAAATATGGAAATTCTCTTTGACGTGAAACCATTAACTTTTCCGACGCGAAATTATCTCAATCTCCTATGTCAATCTTCATTTAAAATAAAAGCTGTAATAAAACACGATCAAAATATTCATAATTCCATTAAACGAGCTTAAAAGGACTCGTTCTTATCGTGGAGCACCTAACCGGATTCGAAGAGATCAGAAGCGTTCCAAAAACTAATATTCGTTTATTGAATTGTTCTGTCGTCCGAACATTTTATTTTATATATAAATATATATTAAAATATGCTAATTTTATAATTACTTTTTATAAGATCTAGTACTGTTTCTATAAAAGCATCATCGTCATCCCACATCTCATCCACTCGAATGAGCAATCATTCGAAAACATCTCCGAATGAATAATGTGTCGGCGAAAAATCAATTGCACACGTCAAGAAGCTTTCGAAAAAATGACATCTATTACATCATGCTCATAACAAAGCACTAAACTCAAAAAAAATATGCACATTTTAAATTGAGATTAATAGAAAACAAACGATATAAGTGTATTATATATTAAAAAAAAAAAGAAAAATATGTAACGGTATAATATTTTTAAATTTAAAGAATTTTTTTAATCACTATTAAGGAATTTAATATCGGTATTATATAATATCACACGTTTCAGATTTCTAAACGCTAATCTATTGATGTAACAGATCAAAATAAAAAGAAGTTTCGTACAATAGAAATTTTTATAACAGGTACGGACAACAGGTAGATCTTGATCGACCGATCGATTACATTCATTTCTCGATTTCAGTATCATCTTTTAGAAATCAATTTTTGATAGTGATCTATAAAACTGTTATTATTGTTATTATTATTATTAAGATTTTAATTATATAGCATTGTGATTATATATTAAAAAATATTAATCGCAATAGTAAAGGTAAATTTCCATTGGACTATTTATTTATTTCTAATTGTTTTTTTTTGTTCTACGATATTGTGATTAACTTTTTAGAATAAAAAAGAAGACACAATGAAATCAGTTAAACAATATTTTAAATTGTGAAGAAATCGTTGTCAAAACTTCAACGACTCCAAAAAAAAAGTTTTTTATAAATTAGAAAACGCTTAAAATCGATTAAACACAAATATCTATAAAAAGAAAAATATTTTTCAAAGGAAAACTATTGATCATCTTATCTATGATATTTTTTTAAAACTTTTATATAATATTTTATAATCATATATATTCGTAAAAATGTATTAAATAATCATAAAAAATACTGTGAACGATTGATTTATACAAAAATTTAATTGATTTTTTTTTCAAAAAAAAAAAGATAATTGTAAAACTTGTTTTATATATTTGGATATAAAATGAGGAACTATTGTACAAGAAAAAAAAATACTTAATAAATTTATTTTCGTCGACCTTTGACCATTTTCGAATCGACAAGGAAACGCACAGCGCCGTCACTAGGCGCTAGAAGAAATATCTCAATTAAACCGTCGAAAATACACGTGTAAAAATCGTAATTTTTTCCACATTTCATAAACGTCGTCTTCCCGAATCGAAAGTGGCGACCGAGACCTTGGGCCACGTGTATCGAAGGCATACACGTGTAAAACCAAGTTCTCGTTCACCGGAACTTGTTGCGCAACCGACAATGCAATGGTTGTTCTTTATTTGTGTGTGTGTGTGTGTGTGTGTGCGCGTGCGTGCGTGTGTGTGTTCTGTTTGTATTTTTATTTTTGATGCAATCGCGCAAACCATGGGAATGAAACCGCTTTTCACATCGCCCACTAAAAACGAAACCATACAAATCGATTCGGAGTAAACGTTTCAATGGGATTCTAGTCCTTTTTTTCGATACGCTTTCGATATCAAATTTAAAAGAGACAGAGAAAAAAATACGATAATAACGCTGTGTGTGTGTTTTGATTTCTATTGTTTCCAAGTTGGAATTATTCGTGTGTAATAATGTAAATTTCTCCTGGATCTCTATTGTTCGTCGAGAGGATGTTCAAACATTTATCGTGTGGCAATCGATAATTATACAAAAAAAAAATCTAATATTATGTTTATCAAATTTCACACATTTTTAAAAATGAAAAAAATTTTTTTTTTAATTTTATACAATATTTGAAAATTTTAAGAATATAACTCAATAGAAAAACAATACAAATGTAAAAATAAGTGAAATCATATTTAGTTACAATATTATAAAGTAATGTTAGATATATAACATTGATTCGATATATATATATATATATATATATATATATATATATATATATATATATATATATATATTGTGTGAATATTATAAATAACTGAATACATAGTCATCGATATTTAGAATATAAAAAGTAAGAAATTATTTAAAAAATAAGAAAAAATTAGAATTAAACTGTTAACACGTGTATTTTATTGAGGAAAATCAATATAATAAAATTATGAAAAATATTCTTTAAAGTACCGTTAAAAAATCAAATAACATGATTAAAAAAATAAATACGATATAAAGTACTAAATTAAGTTTAAAAATTTTAATAATAACATTAATCGTATATAATATTTGAGAATTATAGATTTTTTTTAAATCGCATATAAGAATATTTCGATTATTACTTTGTTTATCAAGTGAAGAATTTCGTATAATTTTTGTAAAATTTTTAATAATATTATATTATACATGATGCGAGAGAAAAAATTTTTTTTTAAATAAAATGAAAAAATAAATTTAAAAGCAAATAATATATATATAATAAATTATAATCGTAAAATACGTAATAACACTGTTTACATATTTAAATATTCATCGACACCGAGTGGATTTATATTATTTACATTAAAAATATTTTATAAACTTGTAGAGGACGAATTAATATATAAATATATATATATTTTTTTTTGCCCACTCGTTTATGAGTTGATTAAAAAAAATATAAATATATATATATACATATAATATTTATTAAAAATAAACACGTTAAGTAAATATTTATATGAAATGTTTGATATATATATAAACGACGTTTTATAAATCGAATTAAACTTGACAATGAAAAATAGTGCGACATCTGGCGATGGTGAAAGAAGTGCAACATGTGGTCGCACGCGGTCTCACTATTCGCCGCTAGAGTGCACCACTATGACTCTGAGCACTCGTTAACCATTGGCACACGAGCAATATATTTTATATAAATCAACTGTATATAGTCATTAATAATAAAAATATACTACTAAAGTTGTAATATATTTTTTAATCTAATAATATCTTTAATCGGATTACAGAAATAAATTTATGATTAATTTAATATATTTATGATATTCGAATATGTATTAAAAAAAATACGGGAATTCCATAAATGGTACGTTTTATAAAAGTGGCACGTAATAAAATATTAAAAATTGAACACGTTTGTTTATAGAAGTTTGCGCGAAAACGTTTCTATTAAAATATATTGTACAGTTCATAATAAACAAAGAGAATTTATATATTTATATAGATAAAAAAAGAAAAGTTTCATATTTATGTTGTATTTTCTATTGTTTTCTATTAAAAATTGATTCAATATTTTACTTTTGAAATTTCAACCATAGATACATACAAATGTGAATTAGCACATCTATGTACGGCGAAAAGAAGAATTAACAGTAATTAGTTTAAAAAAAATAAGACGTTGGAATTCTTCAACTCTACTTGCATCGGTGTTAATAGATTCAATAGCATATATGCTAAATAAATTGTTAGTTTTAAAAATTATTACAACGCTAAAATATATATGAACCATTTTCTACCAATTATTTATTACTCATATATTTTAGAAAAAAAAATATATTTCTATAACTGAACTATTACAATATTTATCTATTGATACGTTAAAACTTAAATATATTAAACAAATCATTATAATGAGATTCGAATTTATTTATTGGTTATATATTTTATAATTATACGTTGAAATTTTCTATATTTTGAAAAGTGGAAATTGGCAAACAACATAAATATTTTGATAGCAAATATATTAAATATTTATTGTATAAGTGGAAAATGAAAATTCGATACTATATTTATAACGCAATTTAGAAAATCGTTACATTATAAAGTTGTTCAAGTGAATATAACAATATAGAGAGAGTCAGCGAAACTCATTTAATATAACCGTAGATGCTGAATGCGAAGAAAACTCCGAGAGAAGAAAATAGAACACACACATTTTAGTCCGAAACGTTCAGCAGAATTTTAGACGTGCTACGTAACTCAAATGACACAATCGATAAAATAGTTAGGAAGGTTTTAAAGTAAACAATGTTCCTATTAGAGAAGACAAAGATGTGCAAATATAGATCGCGTAAAGAAAAAAAAATAAAACCACTGAAAAATCGACAAATCCGCAATGAAAACAATGGGAAGCAATAATGCGACTCGACATTTCGCAAAAATATCGCGGATATTAAGGAAGAAGAAAATAAACGTCGTTCAAATCAAATCACCATAAAAGTTTAGTCCGCCGCAAAAACAAACCAGACGATAATATCACCGTAAAAAGCTCCGAAGTTTGACGCTAAAAGCCACCCCCGCCCATGGGGTTTGAACTGGAAAATTGGCTAAACTTGAAAGGTTTTTGTTTTTTAGGCGAAAATTCACCTTTCGGACCGACCTCAACAAACGGAATTCTCGATAACTACCCCTCGCGAAAATTAGTTTTCATTATGAATTCCCGCCGGTGTGAAAATATTTTCATGCCCTCGCACGAAAATTCGTATAAATGAAAAACGGCCGCGCGTTTAAATATTTTCGCTCGAATAATATCGTCAACCGCTAAAATTATGCGATTAATTGCGGTAACGATTCAAATTCAAAACTCTGAATAGTTCATTAAGGATCACCATGAGACCATTAGCCCTAAAATATCGACTTGAATATACGTATCAATTATTCAACTCACTAAATTTCATACATTAAATATATTTTTCTAATATATACAACATAATATATTAAAGTTAAAAAATATATATATTATATACATTTTTATATAGTTGTGTTAGAATTTACTGAAATCACATAACCATTAGCAGTTAGTTAGTAAATACGGTAGAACAATGCACTCGTGCTTTTTTATCGTTCTACACTTCAGTTACAATTACAGTATCCGGAAGAAATTAACCGAATAAATTGAACGGATCTCTCTCTCTCTCTCTCTTTTTTAAATGTAGATAGTGGAAAATTGCACTTATTTTTAATACGAGTCAACATAACAATCCGACTTAACGATCCTCTTAATAAAAATAATAATATAAAAAAGGAAGCAACGCAGCACTGAAACGATTTTCGTTTTAAAATATTATAAGGGGTCAATGAAAAATTAATATATTTTTATTAAAGATATAATAATAAAATAAAATAAAATAAATGCAAAATGATAATAAATCGAGATAAGCGGAAAAAATATTAACATCAAAATCGATCGGAATATAAATTTAAATAATTATTTTTATAATAAGTTATAAAACTGGCACAAAATGTATTTAGACTGTTCACGTTTCATCTTTTAATTTTATTAATAACGAAACGAATTATTAATAATATACTATAAACATAAATATTTAAGCATCGCAACGTAATAAAATTAATTTTATAATATCTACAATCAATTTAAACATTCGTTTAAGATTTATAACACAATTAACTCAATAATTGGTTGTTTCGCTCAGATAAATTTAAAAAGAAACAAAAAGAATACATTTAAGAAAAAACTTGATTCAGCTTTATAACAATGAAAATAATAAAAGAATAGATCAAAAGAGCCTTATGCTTGAAAATCTTATTCAATGAAATATTAAGGACTTCTTTATTCGAATATTAGAAAGGATAAAAAATATTCTATTGAAAGAAGAAAAACTAAGTAAACATTATGAAACATCAATACTATAAAAAATCTATAATAAGTTAGTCTTTTTCAATTACATTATACAATAATATATAACTAGCTGTATATTTATATATTGTAATTTATTAAAAGGTTCAAATAAATTTATTGTTGAAATTAAATAATATAATTTATTTTATATAAATTATTTCGTAAAAGTCGCGGAAAATCATTCATAATGTATTTCGAAACGACTGCAAATGTATAAATAAAATAAGGCAAATATAAAGCTATAGAAATCAAAATCATAGATATCACAAAAAAAATATTATTAAAATATATAACAAGTTTATACATTGAGCAAATAAAATAAACTGAAAATGATACGATTGAAACAAATAAAAATGATCGTATAGTGTCTAATATATAGAAATAGGATGCATCACTCAATAGGAACTTGAAAATTATATATTTCAAAATTATTTATTATAGTTTTGACCGAATCCAAATATGAAATGAAAACACAGTTTTAAACACATGCGACACACATGCTCAATTTTCTCGACTCTCGAAATATGAAAGCGAAGAGCACATCCGAGGAAAATAGCACAAAGCGAGCGATGTAATGGAAATTCTCCGCGAGAAAATTTTACGAGTCGACATTGCAGTGCACAAGCACCAAAATTCAAAAAAAAAAAAAAAAACTAAAATAGAAAAACGCGAAAACAAAACAAAAAAAGTGTGCATCAAAGTGCAGCGCAGTCGTAAAGCATGGCACGGTCAATTTCGTTAAGTCGACCATTGTTAAACTTTACTCGACTTGCTACTCTGCAATTGTTAGAATGAGTATCGATTTTCTTCGTATATATTGTATATATATAATATATATATGAACGTGCATATTGCATAACTATATACGTATAAATATAATAAAATTCGGTAAAATGAAATAAATTTTGTAAATAATTGTGCGCAAATAGGATTTGTTCGGAGCGAAATTGGGAAAATGTTACGTTTTGATTTGCACTTTAAGTGCAATATGTACGACGGAAACGGATATCTTCATTTCAAGATAAGAGTTGACGTTTCGTGTGTACAAATTTCAACAGAAGGAAGAATTGTATTTTTGCATAAATAAACGTATAGAGATAATATCCGGTCGCTATAAATAATCATATAGTTTCAATAATATTAAATAAAAATCATTGGATATGGATATCATTAATGACATATACGGTACATTATAGTAGTTTAATAAAATTTAAATAAATGTTATACATATATGCAAAATGAGAAAATGGATCAAAAAATATATCCTCATTTATTTGATATGGAAATATGCAAGGTTAAAATGAACAAAAATGCACAGTAAGTAAACTTTGCATAAAAAGATACCATCTTTCGTTGGTAGCTTCAAAAACCACCGCTCGTCCCACAAGAAAGGGGTACAGATGTGTAAAGGAACAACACGTAATGTACGATCACGATAAAAACTGACTTTTTACAAGAAAACTCCACATTATGAAATACATTTACGGTTGAGTCATGGTCGAGAATAAAGATCTTTATGCTCGCATTCATAACGCGAAAAAAGGGGGAAAAAAGTGAAAAGCTTACGACCGGGCGAAAGGAAACGAGGTTTGATAAGGGTAACAAAACGGTATATACATATTTTAATATATAATATAAAACACATGCGACTATTAAACAAAATGTAAACCATCAAGATAAGTCTTTAAATATATAATATGCAACTTTAAAAATGAGGACGATCTATGCAGATTACCAACGAGTCAAGGTTTATAACGAAACACGAACGAGAAGATCGGCTCGAAGAATCGCATTATGCATTTCATCGCATGCGAGGTCGTCCAGATTACATCTCAATTTCAGTGCTATTTTTAAAAAAAGTTGAATCATTCTTTTTTTTTTTTGAATGGAGAGAAAAAAAATTAGAGTATCCGAATAAAGATCATGTCGTACACCGTGACCTTTTCGCACAGAGAGTAATGGCAATTGAAGTGGAATTCGCGTGCACTCTCACGTGAAGGTCCTGCCGGTGTCCTTGCGAGAGTACAGCCGGAAAAAGCAACGGTCCTCGAACAGGTGGCGTTGAAAAGAGAGTCATGCAGTAGTGAACAGCAGATAGCCCTCAGTCGACAACAATAACAACAAACGAGGGTGTCCCGGACCCGCTCAACAGTATGGACGTTGAGCTTCGAAGTCACCTGACACCAATAAAAATCGTTGACATTGCGAGCACCGCAAACTTTTACGACAAATTCGCATGCGATTTATTCACGAAAAATACGATCGAACCTCTAATAATAACCGTACGAACGGAGGAAATTATTTTCGATGCATTCGTACTTTATTTTGTGGGGATTTTCATTCGCGAATGCAGTATCACACCCCGAGGTATTGTTTCGCTTTCGGAGCAAGAGACGCGCCACGGTTGTAAACTGTTTACGACCAAAATTGAGAACAGAAACAATCTTGTTCCTTCATATATATATATATATATACATGCAAAGGAATAAATATAGAGGTTTATTCGAGTTTAGAGAATACACACATCGATGCGAGCCGTGTGAATATTTATATATGCTCCGTTCCTCTCGAACGCTTATAACTGCATTCACCTGAAGAACAATTTTATGATCCACCTTTCGCATTGTGGGATATGGAAAAAAACTGCATATTCGTTAAAGGGCAATAAAACTGCAAACCAGTTCTGCATCTCGAAGGCGATTACCATACGTTGAAAATAATGTAGTTGTTCTCGAAACTTGTATACTAAAATGATTAATACAATAAAATTCAAGAATGTTCGGAATTAATTTCGAACCGAAGTATACTAGAGGAATTTAAGTTTTGTATGAAAAATCGAATAAAAAAAAACAACCGCAAAATATGTATTTTATACACAATTTTAAAATCGATATAATGAAAAACTTGTATATGGTGAGATTACCTTTTATATATATATATATTGTATATACGTGTTTATACAAATTCTAAGGCAATCAAAAAATCTATAAACGTTAAAAATGGCAAACACAAATATGGTATAACAAGTTTCTTTAAATTTGAAATATTTAATTTATTGAAACGTAATATATTGTTATATTTTTTTTAATTAATTAAACGTCGAATAAAATGAAATTGTATAAAGAACGAAAGCGGTTTCATGAACATGAATCCGTAATTTATCAAAAATTTTGTAAATCATCAGATTTCATATATTTTTTTAAATCAAAATATTTTGAAAATAAAAATTTAACAAAACCCATCAAAGATAAATTAATGCAAAAAATATAATACATATATATATATATATATATATATATATATATATATATACGAAAGTTCCACATCGAATACGTGTAATTACTGTGCGAAATATAATATTACAAAATTCACAATAATCGTTTATATTTAGAAACGCAATCGTTATATGCTGTCGTAATTTATGAGGGGTTTCTCGGAATATAAAAACTTCGGTTAAATCAAGAGGCCAGACGAATCCGCGAAGAATCGAAATAAATTAAAGGAACGGGGAAGCAAAACAACCCGCTCGAAGAACGCCTACTTTTTTTCCACGAAAAATACAAAATATTACGTTGAATTCCAAAATTTTCAACAACAACAACAACAAAAAAAAAATCACATTCGCATCCTTTCAGAGATTTTTCTTTCGAATTTTTTTCCAGATATATATTTATATATATTATTTTTTTGTTTTGCGCCATATAAACGCGCAATTCGTACACAGAAGCGTGAACGCTTCTAAATAAAAACGAACGAGCATCGCACGCGTTCGAGAAGTCTGATAACTTTCTAACAAAAGAGTTATTATTTCCTTTTATTTGGGGGGAAGTTTTATACTTATAATATGTATGCGCATACGAGAAAATGCTCAGATGAAAGAACTTTCTTCCATGAAAAAAAAAATATATATATATTTGAAAATTTTATATTATAAATAGCAATGTGAAAAGTAAAACAAAAATATAACGAACGCGTCGCAAATGATGCTCTTGAAATGGGGTTTCTTTTGGATAAATATTAAAAAAAAATAAGAAAAATAATATAATAACATATATAAATTGAGTGAAACTTTTCTCATTAAGCATATTTTTTTTTAGATATCGATAAAATATTATAAGCACAAAGGGATTTTATGTCATATTCGTTAGTAAACTTTTTGTGAATAAATTAATGTTTGAAAACTGATAAAAATTTAGAATTTTTACAAAATCGTATTTTATATTGTTTAAATATAAAATTGAACACGAATTTCATTAACTAAATGAAGCTTTACAAGTATATGAAAATAAAATTATTTAAAAAACTTAATTTTTTTTTGTTATTAAGAAAATTATTATAATCGTCGAGAATATATAGAACGAAATAATTTTTAAATTACGAAAGCGAAATTTCAGAGAGCAATTATTGCTATATTAAAACAAAAATAAAATAAAAATAAAACTTCAATATTCTCGAACGCTCAATAAACGGCATTTTTTCCCTCGATTTAATAAATTATATTTCTGTTTGCCTAGAGGCTCTCACAAGGAAAAACGAGAGAAATTTTCGCCGGAAAGTTGCGAAAGAATCGAAAGGATTTCTCGTCGAACGGAAGAATATACGGCGCCTCGCAACTTTTTCATCGTTCGATAACACTTTCGATACAAATTACTTCATTTTTTTCCCTTCTTCAAGAATATAATTAAATATTTTTTCATTATATTTTTTCGCAACGTTTCTTATAGCGCGCATATCCTTGTATGTATTTATTTATATATATATATATATATATATTTTTCATAGACAGTACGATGAGAATATTAAAAGAATATAACGCGTAATGAATATTTCATACGGCTATAAACCAAAAATGGACGATTTGTATACGCGATGATGTAAAGTAGAATCGGATACGAACGACAGAACAGTTTTTAATATCGCGTGACTATATAAAAATATTTATAAATATTTCAGAAAATGCTCACACTGAGGGAATGTTCATGAAAAATTTATGATTCGTACGACGCTTTACATGCGAACATTATGACGGGGTGACGACGTAAAGGATTTTTAGGATCGCTTTGTTTCAGCGCATATGAATGCATTTTGGTATAGTGCATGATGCATAATGTATCCGCAAGATATAGAATATGAATAATTGAACTGCACAGGAAGCTACCATAGTCTGGTTCAGTATTTCAAGGTGACCACAAGTCTTCGGGTGAAGGTGACATGACGATATGTCTTATATACCGGGGACAAAGATAATTTTTATAATCATCGTTTGCGACATAATTACATAGATACATATCTAAGGTGAGTATGTCATTCTATTTTAAGCATATCATATACATAATATAATATAAGCGATATTTAAATTAAATTATAAATATACAATATCGACGAATTAAAAAAAAATGTATTAAAAATGGTTTGAGAAGGACGTGAGGTGAACGAACTGTAAAAGTATACAGTCACATTTCAGAAATGAAAACCACATAGTCATTACGGGCGTCATATATATATATATATATAAAAAACTAAAAAACTATATACAGGTCATTTTAAAGTAAAATCGACCGTCCATTAATGCCGCCTTCACTCGGAGACACACAACAATGGGGGACTCTAACGAATTTAAGACGATTTGTCAAGTCAATGGAGTTGTTTTAAAAAAAAAAGTGTACACCATTTTTTTATTCGCCGTCGTCGTCAGAGAATTTACGATTTAACGAAGGGAATATATATTTAAAAAAAATATATTTAAATAAAATAAAAAATCGTAACGTAAAATCTCACGATTGTAATAAATAATAGACCGGTTGCGGTTCAGCGGACCGAAAAAGACAAGACAAAAAACGATGGTGACTGATAATAAGAAAAGTCAAGGTTCGAAGCCGAGATCTCATCGTTTTAACGGACAAAAGGAAACGCGGCTGTTTCGTATCATCGGAAAAAGCGAAAATAACGCGCGCCCTCGTCGATTCAGAAGCGTCTATCTATTGTTTTAACGAAAAAATCATATTTTTTAAGGAAGTTTCATTTAACATCCAATAAAAAAAAAATGGAGTCGTTTTTAAAGGAATCCCGCCAGGATGCGGTCGTGAAGTGTATTTAAATATATACGGGTTAATTATAGAGACGCGCACCCCAACTCTTGCACGAATAGAATTCACTTTCTAGGACTATATCGTTGGGTTATTTAAAATAGAACACGGGGAGTGTTTTCAAACATATGGCGGACTTGTTTCTATATGAAGCGGAAAAAGCACAAAAGGCATATTTATGCGCTTTAGACGAGATCAGCGATGAACTGAAAAAAACTTTATATATATATATATATATAAAATATTTAAATCATGATATAATTAAAAAAACTTGCTAGTTTTATTTTATTTAAACGCTCGACTAACGTATCCACTGATACAAAATAACATTAACAAGATTTAAACACACTGACATTTTGAGTAAATAGCACCGTTTACACTCACAAGTCTAGCGTGTTTTATTCAAAATAAATATACGCAGAATACTGCCGCTTTATTATAACTATTACACGTAAAGCACGCGGCAAAATGCTTAATTTGTAAACGGTGCTGATATAAATTGTATGATTTTCGTTCACGGTTCCAATTTCACTATTTCACGTCGTGTGTGCGGTACATTTTACAACAATATGCGTATGTAAAAGCGAGGAAAGGCAGATAATAATTTACATGGGTAATGGGTTAGAAAATCGCGATATACACATTCAAAATATATGTAAATATATATATATATATATATATATATATGTTCAACAGTATCGATACAATTTTCAATGGTTACGAATCAATCAATGTACCAGGGTTTCCGGTCGCGTGACGATACGTTTTCAAATATAATCTAAAAATTTCTTCCAGTGAAATTGATTGATTTATAGATCGAGATTAAAAAAGTATAAAATAATTTTAAATATATCAAAAATATGTTTGATTTATGATTGAATAGAAAATGTGTCTATATTTATAATATTGATTATACGTAGTTGATTATAATAAATTGTGGTTAATTGGAAAGGGAATTAACGAACACTATTGATGTGCTAATAGTGAAATTTGTGTCTATATATGAAATAAACTATAACTTCAAAACGCATCGTCATTGAAATATTTATATTAATTCTTTAAAAAAATCGGCATAGTGAATTTTATAAATAAAGACGAATACTATTGTTAATTTAAAGAAACTCACAATTATATTATATTATAATATATTTAAATATATTATAAGAAGTATTTTATATGATAATGTTATAAAAAGATTTTCTTTGGTAAATGTAACAGATTTTATAATAATACAATATTAAATCCCGTAATATATATTTTTGCATTAAAAGAGTTATTCTATAACTAACATATAAATAGAATTACTTCATGTATATTAATTTAAAAATATCTTCGAAATTATTAAAAATTTAAACGAATATTTTGCATTCGTTCATACCAACGAAATTAGGTCGAGGAAAAGAATTTCAAGTCTGAAAGATCTGAAAAATACTGTTACATTTTATATAAGAATATATTTAGTGAGTAAATTATGTTTCATGAAAATTTGTTACAGTGGAAAAAAAAACACACATACATTTACTTAATATACTGTGTTAAAGTAATCTGGATAATGAATAATATATTATATATGGAGTGGATTTATATCAAAATATATAGCGGAGATCTCTCTTTTCGAATGGTAATGGAAAGAATATGGCATGAACATCAATTCAAAATATAACAAGAAAGGTAACATGAACAATTTTGATGAAAAGCGACAGCCAAAACTACCTCAATATTTGTCACGATGTAAAGAAAACGCGAATAGGCGTTGCCAATATCGTCGTAATATGCGAGATGAAATTTTTGCGACGTTCGACGATATTTATTTTCCGCTACTATCTCAAATTAACCATTTCGCATATTATTGTCTTTCGAAAATTTATTGCGTGTTTTTGCAAAGATTATCTACGAAATCTGAAAATAATTTTTCTCCATATATGTAAGATAAATAAGTTTTGAAGAAAACATGTCTATGAGGCGAAAAATATTACTTTCCACCTGCCGTTCTTTCTAACGAGTCTAAACAAGTAAATAAATATTTTCTAAGAATTAACGAAAATAATATGACCTCGACGAATATGACTATTTTTTTTCTGGGACAAATACGCTAAATTTTATTGTGAATTTATTACGAGAAACGTCTTCTATAGAAGGATTAATGATGCGACATAATTTTTTTTTCTGTGCGAAATTGCACTCATTCCTGTCACATAAGTCACTATAAAGTGGCGGCATATGTGAAATTTCAATGTTTTTTTGCAATGTGAAAAAATCAATCAAAATATGAGTAGTTGAAAAAGAAAGAAAATTATGGGGTGGAAAAAAAATATTATAAAAACAATAATGCTGAAGATGCAGTGAAAAAGCGCTGCAGGATAAAACGTTTTGCAGTTTTCAAAGAAACTATAAAGTCGGTCGCCCACTGTTAGAAGCATGTATAGTATCCGAAGTCAAAGTATCAGGATATCCATTTCAAAGGTAATAAAATGAAAGACAACACAAGAGAGCTGACGGGACAAAAAAGAAAAAGCTGCCAACAAAATTTATTGAACAACAGCCCAACAATAAACGTCAGACGAAGAAAATTTAGTGAAAACACTTCCAAACATAATGAAAAAAAAATATATATCTTACGAGCGATTCTAATTAGAGAATTTGATTGCGAGCAATTATTACATTTTAATAAAGTTCGTCGCATCTTAAAAATGTAATTAAAATGATATGCTGAAAGTGGAAAAGCTCTTACTTTGTAAATTACATTTCGAGATATTTTTTTTTTCAGACGTATTTTTACGAAATATATATTTGTAAAAAAAAAAAAGTATCAACCGGCGCTCACTTCCCGTTCGTTATTAGTATTGCAAAACCGGTTAATTTTGAAGGGCTATTATTTATTAATTAAAATTAAGACCTTAATTACAGTTTAAAAACGCTAAAAGGCGCTTTATTTATAAGGCGTCAACCTTTGACACTTTTGATCCGTTCTCGCTTTTGAATGTATATTTTTTTTTGGCGCCTTATAGAAACGAATTTTTTTTTCATTAGATAAAGTCGTTCGCTCTCACAATTTAATTACTTTGATATTTCAATAAAGCGCGCGAATTTAACCGCTTTTGAAGAAAAAAAAAATAGCACACAGGTGCGAAAATATGTAAAAAGAAATGAATATTCATTATATTGATTTATCGCAGCACTTTGATCTTCGACTGCGCTATGCATTTCGACACTGCCAAATAAAAATCAAAAGAAGAAAATTGCGGAAAATAAATAAAAAAAGATGAGTATATATGTATATATGTATATGGTGACAAAAAGCACTTTGTTGAAAAATATTTCGCATGCATTCGTAATATGCAGGATGTCGAATACATTTTTGAAATATACAAGACAAATGACATACCGAGAAAATATATATAAATGATATATATAAGCGTGCACGTATTCTGTTGATGAAAATTTAGGAAAATGAAAATAAAATTTATCGTATCTAATAAGTGATATATTTTATTTATTTTGTGAATATTTGGAGATAAAAATCTAGATTAAAATTCACTCCATACGATATTTATTATTAAGTAGAAAGATTGTTGACGGTTAAAGCACATTGCTGATGATCAATGTTATAATAGCACGTAGTAGGAAATACTAAGGTGAATTAGTTTCTTCGTCGAATTAAAGGCATGTTTTGTAATAAACCTTAAAGAATATTATAGTATGCGAACGATGAACTCTTAAGAAAAATAATATTATAAAAAATATATATGTACACCATTCCGATGCTATTTTTAAAAAGAAATTTGAATATATATATGAAATTTTCATAACTGGGACAATTTTGTATTGTCTCTCGGTACATGCATACTTTTCATTGTACAATTTAATTGAGAAAAAATGTCAAACACGACAAAAATCCACATTTGAATGCGTCGCCCGTTGTCTTCATTATAGCTCAGTGTAAATAAGAATCCATTTCTTCTGTCTAAACAATTCGAATATTCTTTAAAACTTTCATCGTTTTCTTCGCATTATTTACGAATGTATTTATCGTGCGCTTAAAACTTTTCTCGTGTATTCTAACGTCTTTTTTTTTCTCTCGTCATATTATTATTATTTTTATTATATTTTTTTTTACACGGCATTTTTAATGTGATTTTTAAATACGACAATGTGTGCATGCGGTGTGCAATGAAATTTAAAACTTGGCTTTTTACAATTTCTAGGTAATAAAACGCTCGGACGTTTATTATGAACGTAAAATAAAATATTCTACAATATAATATGAGCTAGAAAATAAAATATAACGTAAACATTACGGTGAAATGTCATTCCGTTATATTAACGTATTGATAACGATGACAAGATGTATTTATGATGTAACATTATAAGTGTATTTATTGGAAAATATTTCATAATCATGTCGTTTTAATATTAATACATGAAATCGTAATAGGATTAATCTTTAAATTTAAAGATTAGTAATAAGTTAATATCTTAGAGTTAGTGCTATTATTTTAGGAAAATACGATCGTAAGAATACGTATAAAATTGAATTAAAACTTATTTGAACGTTAATTTTAATCAGAAAAATTGCGAAAAAAGGTTATTAAAAATAACGGTATATCTAATAATTTAATAATGGATCAATTTTTTTTTATAATACTAGATAAATTTAAACTTACTATATAAGAAACAATTATGATAAAAATTATATAATATTGTCAATTATTTAGAAAAATGTGTCGATCGGTGTTAATATGACCGAATAGTTAATAGAGAACAACTTTGGGGTCAAAAACAAACGTCGACCAGTAAATACGATCTATTGCCAATGCTCTGATGAAATACCATGTCGAGCCAGCATGACGGACTTGGCATCACCTATGAGGACCTTGGCTGATGCCGATGCAGCCGACGAAGAGAAAGTAAACATGTGTGTGTGTGTATATATTTTGTGGTCTTAACGACGAAATATATCTATTCATAGCGGACACACAACATCAGTTTTCAGACTAGTGACCGCAGGAAATGTGTCATTCGGCCGAAATAAATCTGCAGCGGCAATGGCAACGCGATGCACGCGAGAGTCCAATTAGCATTCGCCGAAACTATTGAGCGTTCGCATCGGTCGCCGACCTGAACGACTACCAACACAACTCACTTTTTATTTTCATTTTTTTCTTCTCATCCATTGATTCATAAATATGTAATGCAATGAAGCTCGATTTATAATTTTAATATTGACAGTGTTGATTTTTTTTTTCAATATTAAAACACTATATATATATATATATATATATATATATATATATATATATATATATATATATATATATATATATTTTCATAAGTATAATTGGTCCATTTCCAAAATGATTATATTATATTTAGAACAATAATAAAATTAATAAATTAAATTCGTTCCAAAAAATTTAAGAAATTAAAATTAAATCGATAATATATAATTGTCCTATGAGATCCAAGGTCTTTCTTTCGAAATTCAAATTCGAATTATCAGCTTAAAATATATTAATAATCTCTGAAAAAAATAAATAAAATTGCGACTTATAATTAAATATGAAACGACAACTAAGGTTTGAACTCTCACATTTTGATCAGCTCAATACAAGATATTGAATTAAACCATTTATTTTTCTTTTAAAAAACAGTATTTCGTCGAACCATTTTTACGGTACAAAACACCGTTTCATAATATTTAAAATAAGAATTGTAGTTTATGATATATTTCTCTTTCTATTTATACATATAAAAAAAACATTTTTCTAATAAAATATTTTGTAAGAAATATATTTTGCCAAAGCATAAACGTATATTTATAATAGTCGAAAATCTCACGGTTCGTATCTCAAAATTAAGTTGATATCTAGAAGCCAAAATAAAGTAAAAAAAAAAAAGAAGTAGTACGTCGGTTCATACAATGAAGTATGACTGTATTTATAAAAATATCAAGTATTATAAAAGAATATTTTTTCTATGAAAGTCATTAAAAATAATTATATATATATATATATATATATATATATATATATAAACTATATATTTAATCCGCTTTGTAAGTTATTACGAAGATTATATTTTTTTCACATATTTTTAATATTGAATCAAAGTAAAATAACTATTTTAAATTCAAATTCATCATGAAAATAATATTATTTATATGCAACATTATTGTATCATAGTAATAATAAATATTATACATGGAGAAATTTTGTGTTTAATAGAAAGAAAATTTCAATTCATTAAACATTCATATACTGTTTTGTATCCAGCAATGAGCTTATTTTATTTTATATTTAATAGAGTCAAACATTTCAAAAACAGGACACGGCGTTGCGCTTTTTAAATAAAAAAGCAAAACTGAAATTCCTGTACAAACTATTATTCGAGCTGCATAATTATAAATACTCTTATTATATTTATGAAATAATTTTTTTTGAAAACATAGAAGAAATTTACATGAAATAGTCGGTAATTTTATGACTAGATTTAAAAATTAAAATTTATTAATTTATTATTTTTTTCAAGAACGAGAAGTGTTTTTTAAACCACCTTTTTTTTGTAAAACTGTAAAAAAAAGTTGCCAGAGATAGAGGAAACAACACTAGACAGAAGCTTAAAACTAGTAGATATGTTTTCGTATAACCCACTACGTTGTGCAACGAGTTGAAATTGAAAAAGTAACACGAAAATAACAGCGAAAACCATTTGGGCGTAAAAATGATGAAAGCCGACACACAGAGCTCCGAAATAATACAAAAAAAAAAAAAAAAAGAACATCTTCCTTTCAGACGAGAGACGAGAAGCATTTTTGAAGGCGTTTTTCTTTTGTGTTACTAGGAAAAATCGCCTATCTGAAATAGGAAACGTCACTACGGATAGAGCCCACCCCCTCGCCTAGAGCAGCTAGCATCCGTGTATTTTCATATCATTGAACAGAATGTTTGATGTTTGGATGGGTCGACTAGAAAGTGGGAGAGTCGCACGTGCCGCTCATTGATGGGTCGGTGGGGGTTGGATCGATACAGGGCGATGTGGGTCGCTGTTTCTGACCTGCTTACTACTACGAACCATGTACCACCCATTTTCACCCCACATTTCTTGCTTTCACCATACATATAACCGCCCCGTGGCGACCTGACGCCCACAAACTTTCATACCCTGGGACACCCACACGTCGAGCTTACAAATATCATATCACAACATCCCATATATAGGGCGTTTTTTTTTTAATAAATATATATAACTTTAAATAAAACATGGATAAATGGTGATATTTGTCACGAATTTGACTTTATTCGAAAGAAAATTCTATGACACTTACTAGAATATGATTTACAGCATGTGGCTATTTCGGTTAATTCGGGGGAAGTCTAAACGGAAAGTTCAATTTTCACTTTTTGCAGAAATTGAGGTCGTATGTCAGTGATAACGTGACAAATATTGTCTTCCAAGGTGTCAATTGTTTGCGTCATCAGCATAGCTCAGAGACTTTATAATAGTCTCAGACAAAATAGTTCAGCAGTGTTAAATCCATTATATGACGTCTTCTACAATGTCTGTTATCTTATAGAGTAAAATTGATTCACAATCGATCCACAGTTATTCGAATTAATTGCTAGGATAGACGATTATGTCCACAAAAAGAATATAAGAAGAACACAATTGTACTTTACCATGATTTTCGTTAAAAATTTTGTTCAATTTATATTCATTTTTCAAATGTTAGTTAATATATGATATAATGGCATATCAAACTAAATATAAAACAAGTAATAGATAGTTATACACCCTATATATCTGTAGATTATTATTTTTATTTATTTATTTATACTATCATTTCTAATAGAAGCGATAATTCGTCGCGTTCAAATTTCGACATCATTACGATTCATTAAACGACAAATTGACGTACGTAATAATGGTAATTTTTCGCAGTACATAATTCGCATGTACACCCCGCGTGTGTGCGCAATGAATGAAACGTATTTACTTGACTCATTACTCGTCGCGTCCAACCCTCGTTTTCTTTATTTAAACGCATTAAATCAAAGACACGTGTTATGTGAAAATAATACGCCAATTTTCACTAATATATAAATATATATTAAAAAAAAATATAAATATTTCAACAAATTATATTTTTTTGGATAACGATAAATAAATAATAAGCGATTGTGTGTGCTATAAAAAGTAATTTTAATTAAAATTAATCCAATAAGTTTGATAAGTAAAACGCGAACAAAATTATAGTACCGTCACAATAATGATAATAACGAAGTATATACACTCTTTAATTAAGTCGTTCGAAATAAATAAGCGGCGCATTAAGCATTTTATATAATTATGGATCACTTTATAAAGCCACCGAAATGCAAGTAAAAGTCAATAGGCACAAATACATGGAAAATGAAGATAGTATTGACCCTGTAGCCTTTAAAGTTTACCACGCCTGACCTAGTTACGGCCGAGAAACGGGGTAGGTCGAGCTTCGCACAGATTCGTAGAGCTTTTTTTTTACACGCTTTATGTCATTTTTACAATACGACTTCGCCGAATAGAAAAAAAAACAGCCATAACGGCGAAATTTATCTAACGGCGTCGGCTTTGAACGATAATAAATTAAAACCGAGTCGACACCTAAATTGCGCGTTACATTTCAAACGCAAAAAAAAAATAATAATAAAAAACGACCGAAATCCAAATGAAAAATTCGTTTCGATAATGAATAATAAATAACGATTGGGGGGAGGGGAGGGGGGGTGAAAACAAATAATACGCACACAAAAAAAAATATCAAAATTAATTCGAATGTCTTGTAAATGTCGTCGGAAAAAAATGATATATTTCGTCGTTTTCAATGCGCGATTCGCAATACGACGATGACAATCGTTAAAAATTAATATCGCCGCCGAAATTTTGTCGAAATTACGCGCGTGTAGTGATATCACTTTTTTCTCGTGACAACACCCCCTTGACGTTTATATTTTTGACTTGACATCGATATTGGCGTTCGCACCGAGAAACTCGAATCGATTCATACACTCAATTATAGCGAACTGAAAGATGTCACGTTTTGACGTAAATATATTTAATACGGCGAAAATTATATATTTTTTTCTTTACAAGATACACGAAAAACGCGAAAAATTTAATTTTAACTAAATTGTGACATAGTTCACAAAGTTGTCAAATAAATAAAAAAAAACAAGAATGAGAACGATATTTACGAACGATGAGCGAGTATAAATCTTAACTAAAAATCATTTCGACGAGTGATCATTGATTTATAGTAAAACTGAAGCCGTAAACTTGATTTATGACAACGTTAAACTATTCAACTTATTTGTTTTTATATTACACACATAAAATTGCGAACTTTCAAAAGAAGCGAAAAAAAAACAAGAAAATTATACATTATATATTTTATTATTATTATTATTATTTATATTGCATTTTTCGCAAATTTTGAGTCGAATGTGAGAAATCAACAAAGACGGCCGAAACATGCAGCGGCTATCGCAGCTAACGAAGATGTATCGTCGGCTGAAAATGAAATATTTTGGGTGTAAAAAAGACAGATACGTTATAATATTGGCACAAGCAGACAAAATAAAAATAGATAAACGGCTTACTGTACTAAAAATAAAGACGAAATACAACACAGACGACGTTATTCGACAAAGGCGCGTCATTGTCGAATGATTAAAACGCGGAAAATTCAATAATTCATACCTTTTATCACAAAAGACGAAATAGATTTTCAATATATTATAATAATTTACAATCCCCCTGTGTCGCGTCTTTCTTCGAATATCTTTGACGAACATTTTATAGTAACTCAAAGTCCGTGTGCTACAGATTAAGAACTGCGGTATTAAAGTGAACTATTTTAAATGTAGGTTAATCCTTAGTTACGAGTATTTAGTTTTCAACATAATATCGAATTTATCGTGTATTTCAAGTCGAGACTGTTAAATTTAATCACCGTCAAACTTTGACAGCCATCTCATTAAATCACAAAAGCGAAATGTGATTAATAGAACGTCGATATATGCAATGAAAATATCATATTATAATATCAAATGACGTATTATAAAATATATTTCTAAATACATATTTAATGAAATCACTATTAAATATTTGTTATAATACAGTATATTGAAGAGCGTTAACACGAAATTTCATTTATACTGTTAAAACAATTACATCGATAATATTCGTTGAAAATGATTGAACACGGTCAGTCGTCGAAAAATCGACGGTCGATTAACGATTTTCTCGGCGAGTCAATCAATTATTTTCATCTGAACGAACATGAAACAATTTTTAATATGATTAATAACCAAGATAATCAACGTTTTTGACGTATATATATATATATATATATATATATATATATATATATATATATATATATATATATATATATCGAATAATCGCGTATATTTTCCAGGGAAAGTGTATTTTCCGGCATTGTTTACGAAGGGTATCGCTTAATTAATACAGCAAAACGTTATAATAATTAATTAATTAGAACAGTTAAAAAAAATAAGAAATAATAACAACGCGAAATATTACACTGTTCCTAGTTATGGTAAATTATAAATAATATATCTGCATATCAAGGTCTGAGTATATTTAATTAAATATTTTGTTATTACTGTTAAATAAATAATTTTGTATAGTGTTAATTAAAAATATGTATAAATTTATTGCGATCGTAAAAAACAAATTTAATTAAAATTATATACTATATGCTTGTTTTTAAATAATATTATTAATATTATCGTTCGTAGATAAAATAATAAGCTTTGAAATATTTTAGGATGATTTTCAATATTTTTATACAACAGCGAAAAATGATGAATCATGTAAAAATGCGTACAGAAATTTTATCAAATAATAGAGAGAAACCGTCGGTATGATTTTCTAAAATTTTATTTTATTTTGAGTTTAATTTATTTTGTGTCGTATTGTCCACATTTAGATTTGAAAGTTGTGGAGATTATAGTGATAATATTATTAAAAAAAATACTTGTACACACTTCATCGTCAAGTTTTTATTCATGCGTATGACGCGTAAAGTAGAACGTAATCGGATTTAAAGGTATGTGGCACAAGTTAATATATATATATATATATATATATATATATATATATATATATATATATATATATATATATAATTTAATGAATAATTAGACTTATGTTTAAAAGCATAGAATTGAAATGAACCATTTATGTTCAAAGGTGTAAATTTAGCAAAATATAAAAATAATCTAAGAAAACGTATTGGTAAGCAAGAAATCGTATAAAATCTCAAAATTTATATATAGACACATTTTAATGTATATAAAATAAATCAACATTAAAATATCCTATTTTGGAAACAATATTTTTAGAGAATATTCCAACAGATTTTTTTCATGTTAGATATATTTAATTCAAATACTAATGATATACCCAGTTTGCATATAGTTAAAGCGAACTTGAATACATTTATTATTTTATATAATCTTCGTATATTAAATATGGATTAGAATTGGTCAATAAGCGTCACAAGGACACGTTTAGGATTTAAAACGATTTATCATTATTATTTCGGAATGATATTGAACATATATTTATGATCAGAATAAAAATAAAAACAAATTATTTACATGGAACGCACGACGTCGATAAATTCTCCATCATCATCGTCGTCGCCTTCATACCGACACTTCATCGGTCACGTAACCTTGACTCTGATGGTAAAAATGCATCTGCGATTTTCAAAAATAGTCTGATGGCTGCATCGGCATCACCAGCTCGTGAGCGAAATCGAATTGAATGGCTGTTTCTTTATTTTATTTATTTTTTTTTTTTTGCGAGAACATCCGAGGCCGCCTGAAATAAATCGCACTCGCCTATGTGCTATTATTATGTGCGTTTCGAGCTTAAATCGACCGGTCGGACATTATAAACACTCTCTCCCCGGGGAACGGTTTCTTTGTTCGGGAGGTCAGGTTTTTGCGACGGGACTGAAACGGACTCAACGATTCCGTCTTTATTTATTATTGTATTATTCGTCAATGATGGGGAAAAAAATCGTGCGCGACCATAAATCACGCGAAACGGAAACGGGAAAAGAATGACCCGAATCGGTTTCAATTAGAAAACCGGTAAACAAGTCGGCATTTCGTCCAATTTACGATTATAAAGCCACGATTCTATTAAATCTTTATCCCGATGCGGAAATAATGTCGGTTCTGGGATTAAAAATAAATCAATAATATCAACATAATTCAACGATTTCTATCATTACACTATATATAAACTTCCTTCAGTATAAAATTATTAATTGAAGTTATACAAATTTTAATTGGATTTTTAAATTATTTATTATACAAAAAAATGCGATTATATTAATTAATTTAAATTTAGATTTAAGTATTAAAAAAATAGAAAATATTATAAATAGTTTTAAATCTTGTTTAAATTCAAAAATATACGCGATAATACTGACGTGATTGTACGCCAAAACGTAAACTTTCTCGGTGTGTATTCATCGAAAACAACAAAGTACCAATTTGGTTTACAGCTTGAATAAATTTAATCCGGCAGTAAAATCGTCTGCTAAAATGTTAAGATTGCTCGGCGGCGATAGTGTTAAAAGGGTAAAATAAATAAATTCACTGACCGCGCTTCGTATTTTCGCAATTTCAGAAACAACGAGAAGGCATATAAACACTCGAAAAGTTTAACCCGTGGACTCTAGTCGCCGAAAACGCAAAACTTTCCAGACATTTCATCAATCAACTTTTGTCCCGGCGAAAACTTTTCGGGAATTTCCGACGCGACGATTTTTTAACGACGCTTTTAGATTATTCGAATAATAAAACGACGCTTAATCGCGACAAATTGCATTCACGATTCGTAATGCGGTTCGAGAATAAATTTTCGAATGAATATTTTAATAAGACTAGATTGAAATAAATATAACACGATATAAAAAGATGTCCTATAAAATAGGAATATATTAGAATATGAAATATAAAAATATAATAATAATGGCTTACGAATGACGATTAACATGATAAAATATTATGTGTAGAATTTTACCATATTTTATTCAATAATATATAATCATAATAAGAGATAAAAATAAAATATTATATAGGATAATATAAAAAAGTGAATGTTTAATTAGTAATTATTTTGTTCACTTTTACTATAAATTGTCAGATACTATATATGGATTTTTCTTTTTTTTTAATTAATCATCAAAATTATGATTTAGGATTTAATATATATATAAATGTTTTAGTAAAAATAATAGATATTTAAATTTACGATAGAAGTGAATGAACTTAACTATTCGTTTTCTACGACAAAGCCGACTAGAGAAAAACCACAAAACAACAAATCGCAGCGCAACATCGCCAGAAAAGGACCGAAATATATATATATATAATATGCGGCAGTAATTCGATAACAATTAACGACATCACAAAGGGTTAATGCGAGTCCAGACGACGCGTAGGTCTTTAATATAAAGTGTCGGTTACACACAATTGCATTCAAAGGCGATCGCAATGAGCGTTGATTAGACTCCAAGTGGAGGCAGTCGGCCACGTTCGCGGTTTAATAATTACATCCTTCGTGAAACGAGCGGCGCATTGTGTGCCGCCCCGAGGCAAAGGCTACCGCGCCGCTTGCATTATAATACGTACGTAATAAACACAAAGGCGTACCATTGTGCGGCACTGTACGGTAAACAAAGTCGCCGAAATGCAGCCATTCGACGCCCGCACAAAACGAAAACATCGCGATTAAAATATTCATATTTATTTAAAAATAAAAATAAAGTAAATATAATATTATACATATTTATTATATTTGAGTTTCCACATGTTGCCACATTATTGAAAAATAATATAAAACATTTAAAATAATCAAACTCGTTGCATATTGTATTGTTTTTTTTTTTTTTGCGACACAATAATAATTGAACAAATACGAGTCTGTGAAGTTAATATCATCGAGTAAGTGAAAAATAAATTAAACGGTCGTGTTTTTTTATTTTTATTTTTATTTTTAAAGACCGTTCATTATCAAATTTATTTTAATGTAACTTTTTCGGTGACTCATAAAAATTACACTAACTGTCATATGTATGTAAAAATATTATCGTAAACGTTTAAAAATCACAAAAATAAATTAATTAAACATTTAGTGTGAAAATTATTATATATACTTTAAATGATTATTATACTATTATTTTTAATGAAATATATAATTTAGATATTTGTTTATTTTATGTAATAAAAGTCGTTATCATTCCTGCATATTTTAGAACAATATTTTATTTTATAAGAAATATGGGAATATAAAATATGAACGCAGAACTGGTTATAATAGATAGAAGTGCTATTAATTAAACATTTATATTATATATGAATGATATAAAAGAATAATTTAAATTATTCTTAGGGAAAACCTAGCGTAAAATCAGAAAAATAATATATTTTTCTCTTTCCAAGAAAAAATATTATCTTATTTAACTTTTCAATTTTTTTTAATATTATTAATCAAATCTATATTTTCATAATACATTATATAATGAAAAAATAATCTTTATAAATTATACGTATAAAATAATCAATTATTTACACAAAATAAAAATATATTTTAAATATAATATATACAAGTTTTCTATAAAAACTCGAAGAATAGTAATTTATTTTAAATTAAGAAAAATATGACCGGATTCGCAGACATTAGCAAACTGAAAAGAATAAAAATAATATAATAAAAAATCAAAGCTATAAAATGGCAAATTCGTATATAAAGAGCAGTTCTGAGAGAATTATACTTATCGGATTCTTCTGAAACACAAATTGCATCTTAGAGGAAAAAAAAAATATTGAACCAATGATATTAAAAAAAAGGGGGGACCGAAATTTTCAAATTGCAAATTCCAACCTTAATAACCGACATTTTATACGCAACCTTCTATTTCACGGCAAATATTAAAGACCGATCCGAGCATTTCCGAATTCGATTACGATTTATATATAACATACGTATCGACACACTTTTTTTTAAAGGTCCTCTCTTCGACGGACCTTATAATGTTGTTTATAGTTTAAAACGAACGTTTTAAACGGCGTCGGTCTACCGCAGAGATTTTGTAGAAATCCTTTGATGGAAATTCATTACAAGTGACCCGAGTGATCTGACGACTGATTGGAATCGTGGAAAATCAAAAAAGGCACGGAAGCGAGACAAAAATTTCAATTAAATTCACCCTTTCGATAAAATGTTACAACAGAGCTTTTTGCTCTATATGAAACGATATTTTCCGTATAGTAAACCGCTGTAAACAATCCGACATTTTGATGTAGAAAATAATATTTTTACTTAATAAACTTAAAATTTAATACATTTCAGTTTTACAAGAGAATATTTAGCACACTTAACTATAGTCTACTTAATATACCATATAATATATTATAAAATTAAAAAAATATTTTTAGAAAATAAATATACTAAAAAATTCCTTAGCATATATAGTACATTTATTTATAGACACACTTCAAAGTTCAAAGAAAAACGTTTGAAACGAGTGTCAAATTTATTTTCAACGAAAAACTGAATTATTTTAAGAGAAAAAATGTCGAATACAAAACAGAAAAACATTCGAATATCTGATTGAATTAGTAAATAATGTTTCAGAACAAATAACGTTTAAATGAATATCGAGGTCAAAAACAAAAGATATCAAAAAGTTAAGTATGATTGTCTATCATAAATTCTTCAAAAAACGGAAACTTTTCTAATAAAAATCTTTACTACAACGTGAAACGACGATGTTGACTATAAATATATATGTATTATAATCGATATGTCGATAATTAGTGCAAAGGTTTTTTTATTTGTATAGCAAGGTTTGATAAAATAATGTGCTGATTTGTTATTGGAAGGTAATATTGTGAAATTCAGGATTATGTACTTTGACCATGTAATATGATCAAATTCATTAAAAAAAAACCTAATGCTTAGTGTAGTCAGAAGCAAAAGGTGTTTAGGTCATTAAAGAACACGTTAGATGGATAATATTAAGCTAATACTGGACTTAAGTAAGGTAAGCTAATATATGCCGTAGAGAATCGGACAGCATAGAGAAAGCTAATCCATAAAATCACCAATAATCTAATAGAAAAGACTTGACGCTCAGCGCAGTTAGAATAAAAGGCATAAACTTGGTGGCTTGATGCTGATATTAGACTGAAGTTAGATGCCGTATAGAATCGAATAGCATGGAGAAAGCTAACTCATAAAATTACCAAGAATCCGCTAGAAAACAACTTGATGCTTGACGCAGTCAGCAGTAAAAAGGTTTGATATCATCAAAGCTGATACTGGACTGAAATTAGTCCACAAAATCGCTAAAAGTCCAATACGACCGAATGGATAACATCAATATATGATGGTTGTAATATAGTGTGACTTACCGTTTTTTCCATTGGGACTATAGGCGTCGTAGCTGCCGGAGGACATCGGCGAAGAGTATCCATTGGAGAGGTGGGTGTAGGCGTGTTGCGGGGGTCCCGGCGAGGGTGTGAGGGGTGCCGCCGAAGGGGCTGGCGAAGCACTCAGCCAGTCGTCGGTACGAGGCCTCTTGGCGGCGGTTGCACTTGCCAAAACGTTGGTATTCGGCGTGACCGTCGCACTGGTGATGTTGAGTATTTGAGTGTTGGCGTTTGGAGTCGGAGCATTGGCGTGTCCGTTGGCCGCGGCGGCCGCCGCCGTCTCGGATGTGGCCGGGTTCGATTCCGGCTCCGGCTTGACGGCGCCCATCAGAAGATCGGCGGGGCCCGGCCGGAACAGCTCGTGCTTCAGGTCCATGGGGTGGGCGCGCGGGTTACCGCCGCCGCATCACGACGCCCGCACCCCGCGCACCGATATACCCAACACTGGAAAAAAAATCATAAAAATACAATATTTTAATAACAGCAATTTGAGAACATAACATAAACAGTAATTAAAGTGAAGTCTGCAAGTCATATGGCCTTTCGACCTAATAAATGTGGCCTTCTATGTTTTTATAAGGTATGATTTTTATGTATTTTTTTTTTTTTTTTTTTTTTTGATGTAAAGAAGTGTTAAACTGGTATCCATGTGACTAAATGTGGCGGATGAACTGAAAGAGATGTATGGAATCAATTGGATAAGGAAGGTACAAGATAGAGATGAATGGACGATGTTTGGAGAGAGAGGCCTTCGTCCAGTAGCGGACAGTTTAGACTATGAATGATAATGATATATTGTCACAAACATATAAATTTGCAGCCTTTTGTCGGTGATATATTGTAACACCTTTCATTGTTTAATGCAATCTCCATGAGAGACTATTGTTGAAAAAAGTTCGTCATTCCTGCAATAAAATGTTTAAAAGATAACTAAATAGAACAGAGGTAGCCAAAAAATCGATCGTGAGGCCAATTTTGGTTGATCGCTTGCAATATATGGGGTGGAATTCAAAAAGAAGACAAAACTTTCTAGCAATAGTTTAATGCATTCTGGGAATTTTTCAAGACCATATACTGAAACACAGTTTATAAACATGTATGCATTTTACATCCCTTTTTCCCATTAGATTACTCCTAAAACAATTTTTAAGATAAAAATAGATTTTATAGACAGAAAACTTGGTCACTCCTGATATAGATGGTTGATTTTTCTAAAATTAAACTTAGTAAAATACATAAAATAAATTAAAAATAACTCTCATAACTAATGAATTATATAAAAACTTTGCAAAAAATTTAACAATTTTCGGCCACATTAAAAAAAAAATGCAGAAAATTAGATCATTACTAATAATATTGGAGGAAGCAGAGGAAAAGGCAGATCATCAACTATTTGAAATAACAATATCAAAACTGCATTTCAGACAATATAAGCACAAATGGAGAATATTACGATTCAGATAACAAGAGTATTAAGAAATAACGATTCTTAGTAATGAAGATATCGCATTAAAATATCATTTTGATCCGTAAAAAGATTAGATATTTGAGTATGACTAATCAATATATTAATAATAAATAAATTCAAAATGTATGTGAAAATATGCAAGTTGAATATATATTTAATAAATTTCAAACATTGCATATGGCTAAGTACATGTATTTAAATAGTATGTCTAAAATATGTTATACGTGCGAAAAACACGTGATCAATCCGGTTATTAATCATAGTCAATGTTTATTATGACTAATCTAAGAGTATTTTGGAAAACGTGTCGGATAAATTGGTATTGATGACATTGATCGGTTACTATGATAGAGGTGAAAAATAGACGGATTATAAAGCGATACAAGTATATTTAGTGTACGTGAAAAACATCGCAAAAATTTATATAAATATATTTTATCATATTATTAATAATACAATATATACATATATATTTTTAAATAAAAATTCATATCAAATGTTATAATATTATAAATTATAGACAACTGTTGTGCAAATTTATTTCAATAATAAAATTAAATTTGTTTTTGAGATTTCTCGTATAAATTAGCGATTGTACGAGATAAAGACGAAACCCTTTTCACATTGCAAATGAAAAAAAAAATGAAAAAATATACAAAGCCCTATACAGCATTATGTATCCCCCTTATGTACTTTATTACATGCACCAATTTAAATTTACACGCTCTAATGATAAATTACAAGCTTTGCGTTCTCAGCATTACAAACGGCCCCCATATTACAAATTCTAACGAACAAGAAACACATCTTTGAACATTTATATTTATATATATATATATAAAAAAAAAAATCTTATATCCTTTTAGTATGTAAGATAACCGATATTATATATTATAAGCATGATCGTCAAATATACAAGGAAAAAGTGTTCAAAGCAAATTAATAAAAGCGATAACATAACAAATCCATTTGCTGAAAGTGAAAAAAAGAAATATGAGTGCAATAAAGGTGCAATAGTGCGATCAAAATAAACTTATTAAGCCACGGAAAGGTAGCATAAAAGTGCAGTAAAGTGACGGTCGTTTCATCACTAGCGACAAATAGACGTTGCCTTTGTCTTTTGTGATCATAAAACCGAATTAGTGTCGAGAATGTAATAAACGTTGATTCTTGGCGAATTCAACGTAATTTAAATTAAAGTGTTACGGATTGCTGGAATTGCCGTAAAGGCCGGTCAGTTTACAGATAAATAATCGCACTCGTTATATAAAAGAAAAAAAATCATTTACAAAATCGTATCCTTTATAAATCAACATAAAATGATATTCAATTGATGTATAAAATTATAAAAATATTTGGAGAATAATTTTAGAAATATTTTAGTACAAAAAAAAAACAATATTTTTATACTATTTATTTTTACTTTAATAAAACTGAAAATTTCAAAAGAACGGTCAACGAGTAGGAAGAAGGACAAAACATAAATATTTTAAGCAAAATAAACATATCCAATAATAGCAATAACGAATTTTTTAACACGTTTCTAAGAAATTTGATTTATCTTTTTTGACGTGCTATCTTTAGAACTCATCCCCCGCAAGAAAAGAAAATATAATATATATTTTAAAATAAAAAAAAAAAAACATTACATCAATTATTATACAATTTATTATAAATTTCAAATTTAAGAATGAATTTAATACATATGAAGCGATTTTTAAAACGTAGTTTTAACATCAAAAGTTATGAGCGATAAATGAAACTTAAATGTATGAAAATCTTTGTAAGTGTGCCTTATACGAGCTAACTTTGAAAATATCCGGTTAATTCGCGAAGAATTTATACAAAATTATACACCTATCGTCTTGATGAGAAGAATCTTTATATATTTTAAATAATACACTAAATCTGTATTTTTATTTGATAATCTACAACACCAACAACTTCTGCTTAAGAAAAATAATGAATAAGCGAAATGCAAAACTTTGTACGAAATAATTCGCGAAAGATGAAGATTTCGTACGAAGATGTGAACACTTTCAACGCGAACGGTGTTTACTACAACAACAAACACAAAAGAGAACAAAACGACATTATATTTTATTACATGTTGGATAATAAGAATCGGTGACATAACAAGAGGATTGCAATCTGAATTCAGCACACAGCGCGAAGAGTAAGCTTATTCTGCATACAAACGAAGTTGCATATGAGCAAAAATACAGAAGAAAAATCACGAATAAATTCCTTATTTTCGCATCTATCGGAATATGAATTGCGAAAAAGAAAGAAGAAAAAAATATATGTATAAAAAAAACGGCATCCGTACAAAAAGCGGTTCAAAAATAAAATTTCATTGCGAAAACGATCGAAACCGTCATAAAAATTGCTTCGTATGCAAATTCGCTGACCGCAAACGAAAACGAATCGAGATCGACGATGAAATAAAAAATAATAACAAAAAAAAAAGGAAAAAGAAAATCGACAAAACTTCGAATTAGTTTCACCTCTGCGTCGATTTTTGAATCGTTGCGCCTTTTGAAATCTTCGAATTATAAAAAAGTTCGTAGCGTTTAGTATGAAAAATAGTTAATATAATATAATAAAGTGAAACGGAAGCGAGCCGTGACGCGAACGGAAATAACCATGTGCAGCTTTCGATGTTCAGCTCGCAACTGACGTTTCAAAACGGCCATCGCATTAAGGATAACAGCGGTATCCCGCGGGAGAGCGCTTCCTGAAGGACAAATGCGATAAAGAAAATGGACCGGTCGTATGAAAACTATAGGGGTGGTTTAATTAGAACTCCTGTACTACGTATATTCAATGAGCGAAGTGCAACATGTATAATATAATAATATTACGTGGAACGGAAACCTTGGTACGCCAATCGTAATGGTCGGTTGTAAAAAGCACTATTTCAACATCGAACGCTCAAAGAAAACCGTAAGAGATTCTTATCGCTACGTTTGTACTTAAAGATGTTAGATTAATTATTTAATTAAAATATATTGGACTCATTTTTAATATTATTTAAATTATTAATTCAAATTTTTATATCGAATAAAATAACATTTTCTTAATGGAAAAAATCTAAATAGCAGAAAGAGAAAAAGATTTATAATATTATAAGGGCGGTTTTCGTTTAGTAAAACTCTTCTCATACTTTCGATATGTTTCGCATGTAAAATTATAAGGCAAAACAAATAAACGTAATGGTCCACAACACAATAATTCAGTCGTCCTTTCGTCGCATTGTTCTCAGCACATTTCTTTGTTCTATACTCCGACACGGTTCATTAATCATAATGGAGTATATAAAAACATCAAATTGGCACGTATGTAAAAATTGAGACATCTTTATTGGATTACAATTTTTTATAACGTATAAATATGTACAATATAATGAACGGTTAAGTTTAAAATAATAATAATAATAAAAACGTCCGATCTTATGAGTAGATCAAACATCGTAATTTTATAGGGTAATTACGCGGTTTCGGCATAAAAACGGTTCGGTTTTAATAATCATAAATTAATTAGGAAATTCATGATGATATACGCGGCGAAAAGTTTTATGTTAATTGTCGGATATTTTCGAAAATTCAAAAGCGTGTACACATTCTGCGAAGCATCTTCGCAGGGGTTAATTCACGACTAAATGAAATTTATACGACTGTTTTCAAGTTAAGGCACCCCGCGGATGGATCCATAGGAACGTTGCGAAAAGAAAAATAACTTTCACTTCCGAAAAACATAATTCAAGGCTGAAAAATAAATGTATGCTATATATTATGCCTGTATAGGGAATCATAAATTTTTGTTGTAATATTTTCATGAATAGGTATGATTACGCTTAAATTAATTTCGACATTATTCAACGGCACAAAGAAATGTTTTCAAATAACCATGAAATTGCTCGTATATTTTAATTCAAACATACGATCGAGTAAATAATTTATATTTTTTAATATTTCATTAAAATATCGTTCAATTATATTTTTTTTCGACTTCAAGAATAAGAATGTACAAAAATTTATATTCAATATTTAAAATTACGCATCATGTTAAAATAATCAAATTATTAACGAGAAAAATATAAAATGATATTTTTATAGCTTCTGACGATATAAAATAAAAATTGACAAATCTTTGAACAATTTATTATGGAAACGCTTTGAAGATTGTAAAAAGCATCAAGACAAATGTATTATGTCCGATTTACTTGCTTTGAAGAAAACATGAATTTAGAAGTAAATGTATTTTTCTAAATGGATATATGTAAATTGATCACTTTAAGTCGAAAAATCACCGTTTGTTTCATAGAAAATAACGTTATAGCTAATATATACATACGAAATTGAATCGCAGAAATCTAATAACGATACGAAAACATGATAATTCAAGCTGAAGAGAGTGAGAGCTTTGCATAAAGTCTTTAATGACGAATTTCATTCGGGATAAAGCAAAAGGCTAATATTAATCTCTGCATTAAGAAACGCCACATGGATCTCGTCAAAAGACTTTCCGCGAAAGATATTTCCATTCTAAATGGGGAACATAACGTAAGTAATGAGAAAAGCTGGATGATCTCATAAAAGTCAGAATAATTAGAAGTCATTCCGGTGATGGTCGTCCTTGCTGAATGAATGAATGAATACACCGCAAGTTCTCGTTACCGAAAACATTTTAAAAAGGGAAAAATAAACGAAAACCGCCGTCGAAGCGAGACCATCTTTGATCGATGAAATGTGGAAATCTCGACCGACGCGATAATTGGTTCATTTTCCGACACGGAAAAAGCCGCCCGTTTTCGCTTTCCCCCCCCATCCCCCACAAAGAAAGTACGCTTCGAATATTTCGGGTGCCATCCACCTTCTTTAACTTGTAAATTTGATATTAAAGTGGCGGAAAAAATTGACGTATTGACGTTTTCGCGCGAAATCTACGCAATATTTTCTATGATAAATGCCGAATTGAAAACATCAAAGAGTACAAAAATCTGAATCGAAGGAAAACGCCGTAGCACAGAATTATATGTAAGCATATATAAAATATTTCAATAAGGTCCGTGAAAATATTTTTATAACCGTATTTATGCATACTTGTATTCATACGTATTATTGAAATATAAACATATAATTTTCTTGAATAAATTTAAACAATTTTTAACGTAAATATTCGAGGTTTCGTTTTAAATATTGATGTCAATGTTACAATATAAATTGAATAATATATAAATGATAATTTAAATTATAAATCATAAAATTTTTTACAAGCATATAAACGTTATTGTATATTTCATAGGAATGAAGTAGTAAATATACCATTGCAGAAAGATAAACGAGTAATATGAATTATAAAATAGATATTTAGTATATTTATATAAAAAAATATTATCTTTTAAGATTCAATATATGTAGTAACAATCATTAGAATAAATGATATATAAAATAAATAGGTATAAATATGTTTAGAATAAAATTTCAAAATAATTTAATCTACAATGCAGTACGGATAGATAGAACGTCGATTTAATTTACTGAATTCAATATCAGACAAAAATTGAGGTCATCCGATGCACTAGGAACAATCAGGTGAAAGCTATCTAAAGAAATCGGAGAGTACACAATACATAAAAAGTAACAAACGTTAATATATATATATATATATATATATATATATAAAATAAAAAAGAAGCAATGACGACAAGCAAAAGAAGTTAAATTTTAAACACCCGCAAGACAAGAAAAGAAGGCGAGTAGAACGCGCAAACGAAACTGAAAGAGAACCAGTGGTATAGAGACCGACAGCTAAACCAGTTTCTGGTCTGATATTGTATAAACCAGTAAGACCAGAGTGTGACGCCACACGGATAACCCACATATGCGCGGTTTCAGAATCGAGACATATTCAATGTGTACATTATTAATTATTATGTTAATGATCGCATATAATCAACGACATAATGAATTTTGAAAATCGATGATAACGCACGATATATGTTTGGATGTGTGTTTTTGAAATTTTTACGTATGCAAAATTAGTTTAAATTGGGAACTAATTGTATTTTGAACTAATATTTTACTAGGTCATTGTAATAAAAGTAAAACTAATTTTATATTTCGAATATCATGTATTCGATATATAACGCCAATACAAGGTTCGTGGTGGTTTAGCATATTTTGTTCATACGATCTAATTTTGCTTCGATTTTCTTCGATTTTATCGAACTGTTATTAAAGCAATATATGTATCATAATTTTCGCCTATGATTTTAACGCAACAAAACAATACTTTTCGCCACTATAATTAGATATTTATATGGAATTTAAATTTAATATTTTTTTCTATAATTATCATTTCAATAATTAAAATTTATTATTTTTCACTCGTTTTATTTTAAATTAATTTTGGAAAAATCAGATATATTTATTTTTATGTGAAAAATATTAAATTAAATTTTTAATTTTATATTTTACTATGTGTACTTGTATTATAATTATCAAACACACATCAATACTTTGATAAAAAAAAGTGAAATTGGTAATTGTAAAAAAAAGTTTGCAAATTAAAATACACACACTAATTTACTTTAATAAAAGTCGCTCAACAAATATTTAACCGCATAAAGATATAATTATTAAATATACAGTTGACTATTTGTAATAAAATAAATTAATATGCATATAACCGCAAATGCATACATTCATCATGATACATAGAAAATGCGATATAAGCGTTCGTTTTAAAAAAAATATTATATGAAAATTTAACGAAGCAAAGGTTATATTTTGCAAATCCATTTTTTAATTCAATATTTAAAAAAAAAATGAAAAGATCAACAACAAAATAGAATATGAAGAGTGCTTATCTCTTTGAAATGCATTGGATAGGAACGATGCGAACGTAATTTCATAGAATTGAATCCTTCACAAAGCGAGAACGTAACGTAATAAAGTATTACATAAATACATGCATACGTGTGTATGCGCGTTTGTATATCAGTATTAGATGTTAATGGTCTACTTCCTCTAGTACAGATGATATCTGATGTGGTGTTGGATGTGAAGTGCACTTGATCGAGACCGAGGCCTCTGCAAACGAAGTGCAATACCATCGACTATGCAGCGACGCTTGCATAATCGCTTTTACACACGTTGCAAACAATATCGAGCTGTCAAGCTCGGTCATTGTGCTGGAAAAATTGCCTGTAACACTGCGTAAAAAATAAATATACACATGTGACGATCGTGGCGATTTTTCCTCGCGCTCGAATCCAATCGAGAATTATTGCCTTATTACATGTAATTGCATCTTTTCAATATCGATATCGTATGATGTGTTTGTTGTTCATTTCGACGACGTCACGGAATCGAGTCGATGTTTTATATGATGATGTAAAAATCTACATACGACTTGATGAATGATACTGGTTTAATAATTAATTAACATAACTCACAAGACATACAATTTTATAAATTAAAAATTAAATTTAAGCTATAATTCTGATCCAGATTCGATTCTGCGAATATACAATCTTTTATTAAGAACATTAACAAAGAAAAATTAGTAAGAATGTAATTCTATAGTCTATTCATCGTTTCCAGTTTTATATATTTCTTTATTATGTATCTATTCTATTCTATTTTGCATTGCTATTGATACAAAATAGAAACAGGGGAATATGAAAGACAACATACAACACATTTAGGACTCATAATACTAGAATGACTGCCTGTAAATTTTTATATAGTGGCACAGCTGCAAACACTATTATTTTCATTGCTAGTGTTTCATATCAATTACATATAGTCCATTAATGGCTATGTTTTCAACAAATAGAATATATTAAAAATATATATTATAATAATTTTGCATATAATTTAAATTTTAATATAGATGTACTACGGAGAACATTAAAAACGAAATTCATGAAAAGGAGTAACACAAATCCTAGTGACATCACTGAAATGTCAAGTGAAAATAAACAACGCGTTACTATTATATATAAATATGTCATAAAAGAACCAGATATATGATATATCATATAATATTATTATTTTTCATAAGAAATACATGCGCAATTTTATATTCCATTAGCGCGAAATCCCTCAACACTGACGCTGCACTATACTTTACGACTATACACTTATGCAATTAAAACCAAAGTTAAATTACACCATAACTCCGTAGCGCAATGGATAACAGAGAAAACGGGAATAGCTAAATACGAGTTACGTAAAATGCGCGATTCGTTATTTACGAGCGAATTTTTAATAGTTCGAAGCGCGAAACTTGAAAACGTTATTTTTGCATTCGCTTCGGTGACATTTCGTTTAAATATTTTAACAAGTCGCATTCGTTACGAATACGCGGTTATGACGACGAATTCGAACGATTTTACTTCGTTTATATTTACATAAATAACTTCTCGTCAAAAAGAACTCCAAATACATACATACATATATATATATATATATATATATATATATATATATAAGTTGCGTTACATATCCGTCATGTAATAAATATATATATATATTTCTTTCTTTATAAAAATAAATAAATATTATCACGCATTAATCAATCATATAATTCAAATCGACAAGTAATAATTATTAAATTTAATTATTATACTGAAAATATTTCATACAACAGCCGCGTTTGAGTCTTTTTCGCTCATTTATATACTAGATTCAGTTTACTCGTGGAAATTCTTTCATTATTCGTCAAGCATTGCTCGATACATATTTCGATCGATCGTCACATTTATTTTATTCATTTATGCGGCCGTTTCGAACGGTTAAAATGTAATACGACACTTTTGGTTTGTCGCAAACATTAGAAAACGTTCGAAATAAAATATGCCGTATATTCCATTCCATCGGTCGTAAAGTAAAATGGCCGCTTCTAGTCGTGTTGTTTGCAATTTGCATGTCGCGTCTCTGAATATATAAACGCAAATAAATAAATACATACATACATATATATATATATATATATATATATATATATATATATATATATATATATATATATATATATATATATACATATATGTAATGATGCACCGGTCGTGTATAAAAACAAATATATTATTATAATACATTATATCTTCGTACCGTACATTCGATTTCATCTTCGATAATAAAATCATATATCATGAGGGCTTCGATCGCATAAAATTACCGTTTACTTCGAGACTACTGAAACATGCGGAATCGTTATGAATCGTAAATAATACCGGATATATATATGTATATATGTGAAAAGCTCATTCTAGATTTATTAATTCGCATATATATTATATTATGCTTATGCGAAGTAAATAAAACGTTCATATATAGATTAAATAATATTTATATATATATACATACGGTGAAAACTGTTCGATATTTACTCGTAAAAGTTTTCGATAAAAGCGTACGCGTTGAAGACACAATTATTCGAGTGAAACTACTTCGGAAAATTGGTTTTCGCGAAATCTTTTCGAGTTCTGGGAAACTCGGCGTAATTTATACCAAATGTAGATAGGTAGGTGGATACGGAAGAAAACAGTGAAAAACTACAATAAAACATTGTTGAATGGAAGAAAAAAAAATGCTATATAACAATACAAATTTTATATATATATAAATCTATCAGATAATGAATAAGACATGAGAAGTTATAAATATTATATAAAGGTTATTGATCAAAAATGTTTAGCTAGCTTTTATTATAAAAAATAATAATGTAATATTATTAAATTCTATATATAATATAGTGCAACGCGTGACTCACAGCTGTGATTTAGGGAAAATATGAAAATTTTTGGACAGTCTGAAACCACTACCTTTAAAAATAGCATATATCATCAAAAAATGAATAAATGCTTTGAAAAGCTCAATTTGATATTAAATATTTCATAACATAAAATCATATTATGTATGTAATAAAAAAATCAGATTTATTATTATATCCCTGATAAAGAATTCCAAAAGAGATTTTATTTCTAATAAATATTCATATATTTTTAGCCGTTTCTCAAATAATCTTATATAATCCGTAAACAAATAAAAATACAAAACATAAAATCAGATATTTCGCAATGTTTGAACAATGAGATTTTAATATTACCATAGAGCGTACTGAAAATCTGAAAATCTAGATCGCCGTTACTCCGTTATTAGCGACATTAGGAAGCGCATAAAAGTGAGGGTTAACCGTACGAGACGTTCGGTTATTTTAACGACGTACATCGTTCGAGACGTCGTTATATGGAAGAAGAATATGTACAATATTCGTGAAAGAAATCGTTATCTTTCGCATCGCGTATCTTCAAACGTGTAATAATAAAAGTGCAAGGAGGAAACCTCGACGTGGGCAGACACTTTAGATTACAGGTTTTTCCGTGACTATTATTATGCAAAGAAAAAAAAAAGAAAAGAAATCGAGGTCTTTTCAGCTTGGCTCGCAAGAGGAGACCTCATGCTGCGCGAGGTTTCATATCGGGGTATATAAAAGAGAACATTATGAGGCCACCACATACTATTATATTATTCGGTGTTGAATTTTAGCGTGTTACACCTCAATTTATCAGCCAAAATTGGATGCATCGCGGACGTTTATAACGTCGTAAAATTTCATTAAATGGGATTATTTCAAAATTTTCATCGCGCATAATAATAATATGCAAAAATAAAAAAAATGTTTTATACTGCGCGATAATTAGATTTTTTTTACGATATATAAATACGTATATATGAAGGAAATTAAGTTTTTAACGCTATATTATTATGCGCAGTTTGCAGTGTAATTAACGTTTTACAATAACTAGCATGTGCTAACGTGTGAGTTAATTGTTATTTTTTTTAAGTAGATGTATTTGTTAGATCTCGAAGTCTCGCAATATAGCTATACAATATAGAAGCGTATATTTAGAAATAAATTTAAATTATTCAAAAACTATGTAAATTGATATCAAAAAAAGTTATTTGTATTAAAAATTTTGGGAACATATTTACTAAATGTAATATGTTCCTCAACTAATAATTTCGGACCTCTTTTACATAAAATTAACATAAGATAAAAGGAACCAAAATAATGTTAAAAAATTAAATTATATTAAAAAAAACTAGAATATTTTCACGTTTATAGAAGAAAAAAAGATGTATAGAAAAGTAATCTTTAAATTAAATCAAAATCGACATTCTATTTTTGTAGATAGAAAAAAATGATTCTAAAAGTTTGCAAGTTGAAAAGGACGATTTTCCAAATTGAAAATAGACGTCAAAAAGAAAACCGGCCAAACTACTACTTACCGACCGTGGAACTGACAGGAAATTATATTTGAATAACACTTTCGCAATTTGTCATTCTGTCTGCCATACAAAAGGAGTGATTGATAATCCGCGCACATTGTAAAGATATCGAAGTCGTCGCACAATAAACAGAGGCAAACATCGACATAAACCACCCTCTTGTAGTGGGAAAACTAAATAGAACATGTAAAACGAGATACAGAGCAAATATATCCAAGTAGAGTACATATCGATAAAGGAAAACATGAATGGAGAACGTGCAGTTTTTTTCCATAATTGAATTTCGTAAACTGATCTGAGAAATTTATATTTTAATATAAACAAATATGCGATTTCAAATATATTTTCATTTAATCGTAAAACGATAAAAATAAACGCGATCATTTTAATGTTAGTCTGAAAAACGAAACGTTTAAACAAACACAAGTATGTATAATTGACTACGATGTTATTATTGTTGAAAAAAAAAATAATTAATTTTAATTTTATAAATATAGTTGAAAATAGACTTGAAAGAATATGCGGGCAACAATAACATTTTAGACACATGCATGATAAGAAAAGACAGAAGATAGTTTATCCAAGGAGAAGACGGATGGATGGCATTAAGGAGATCTCGAGTCATTAAATATATCGCCCCGTTTAGTTAAAGGCGTCGAATTAGTAGGGAAAATGGATTCAACAAAGCCAACAAACACATAACAGTGAGAAAACAGAAGATTGAGAAACAATAAAACGCAAACAAACGTATGAAAATCGACATCGTTCACACATCCTTTGTATTTTGCACGTACTATATAAAATCAAGGTGTGCCGAGAATCTAACCGCTCTCGAGTTGTAAGCAAGGTTTAATATGCAAATATCGGACAAGGGTTTATATTTTTTGATTGAATCGCATCTCGAACAAAGAGAGTATCGAATGCGAGGTTCGTCCTCGTTCTCCATTCGAAAGCTTCGGCGAGAAAAAGCGTATTATTGTAATGGAAAATCTAGACGTTTTGTACAGTAGCTGTGCTATTTCGTTATTTCTCCTTCCACAATGAATAAATATATATATTATATATATATATATATATATATATATATATATATATATATATATAAGGAATCGGTTAAAATTGTGAAATGCAAGCGACGACGTGCACTCATAAGATAGTACAATAAGAACGTCAAGATTTTTTGAATATCACATGATAAATGTAATACTGCATCGCAACTACGAAAAGACCGATCCAGCATGAATCGCTTCAATTCTCGTACCGAAATGAATTATGTTTCAAACGAGACCAAGGATGATCGTGATGTTGGAAAAAAGTATACAAAAATATTAAATGAATTGCTTTGATTATTGATTTAGTACTGTACAATTTTGAAAATATAATATATATATATATATATATATATATATATATATATATATATAACAATTGCAATATCGTTGAGACAGCGATTCTCAATTCAAGTATATATACTTTTATAATATTAAATATATTATGGAAAGATATATATAACTAAAAATATATACAAAATTAAATATACATTAAAACATCGTTTTATGCCTTTTTTTTAATGCGATTTCAGAGTTATGTGATTTAATTACATTCGATATTGACGAATTGTTTAAAAATAATACATTTTAATTGACAAAATATTATTGAATTATTTCTTAATATTAAAGATTAATAATAATAAATTTTATTTATGCGATTTTATAAAACTGAATGTATTCCTTGTTTTAAATAAACTCTTTGAAACGTATCTATCGCATAAAGAGAAGTTTGAATGATAAATTATTTTCGTTATTGATTTAAAATTGCAACACATAAAATCAACATCAGTGTTATTAAATAAATTTAATAATATATTTTTTTAACAATATAAGAAAATAATTATTTATTTTAATGATTGATATATCAACAATATTAATAATATATGTATATTATATTTATTCAGAATCGAATCAATAGAATTTTAAATATATTTGCAATGAATAATTATTTTGATCCGTTTTTTAGATAATCGGTTAAATACAATATATATTCATTATTAAATTAACATCATTCATATATTTATTTTTTATAAGAGGAAATGATGAAATAAAAAAAATATTAATAAACAAATAAATACGATATTCTAAAGTAATAGAGCAAAAATGACGAGTTTATACGTTGACTGACATACACACACGCAATACTTTAGTACTCTGCCAATATAAACTAATTTTAATGGCAATAAAGTTTAAATAGGACAGTGCGATTGGCATGCGAGATTAGCCTCGCATTATATAGAAGAACATAAAACTTCTACTGTATCGTAGAAAAAGCAAAATGCGAACTTTATTATTATTATTATTATTATTATTACTCGAACCGTCGTAAATTCGTTTCAACTTTAAAACGCAAAACAAGTCACATCTTACGGTTGAATTCGACTTCAAACAACAATTAGTTAACCGGCTTCAGCTGTGAAATCGTCAGTTAAAACCGCGACTTGTGCACTTGTAATAACAAAGTTTCGGACACGTCGTGTTAAAACTATACGCGATATTTCATCTTGATGCAACGACGAGTTAAAACTCGAAGATATCACACTTTACAATGCATGTAGGGTGGGACAGTTTAAATGGAAGCGTTAAATATACGAGATATGCAGAAAAGACCAATTTCAAATATCGCGCAAATAAACGTTAAACATTTAACATGAAATATATTTGTGTGGACTCGGTCGCATATATTATTGCGTCCTCTAAAATGTAAAGCTTACATATATTGCGGGCGTCTTAAAATTTATCATTGAACCAAATATGTACAATGCTGTGGACGTATAAATTGTGCTCGTGCTGTGAGCACGATGGATCCAGCAACAGTTATGGAAACCTAATTTATATATTTCCATTATATTTCAATGAAAATATATAAATGAAAACGATATTAATGTTCGCGAAGCGGGGAATTGAATGTGTATCGCAAAAATAAAAAAGAAAAATAAATAAATAAACACAAACGAGGGCAATCGAGCAAACGGGACGAAATTAAACAAAGAGAAACAATTAAAAGCGCTCCTCAAAGGGATGACTGAAAAAAAAATTGTATATGAAAAATCATTTTCATCGAAACGCGCTGCGAGGAAAATTCTAGAATACGACACGGCGAAACGGAATCGACGTCAATTTTTAGTTACAAAAGAATATATTTTCGAGCGGAAAAACGTATTGTCTCAAAATATATTAAAAATTTAATCGTTGAATATTATTATACGATGTTTTTAATAAAGCGAAATCTGACGATGGCTTTAATTACAGATAAGCAATTTTTACATTAATATATATATATATATATATATATATATATATATATATATAAAGATTAATACAAACGAAAAAATAGTGGAACGAAAGAAACCAGATTAATATAGATTTTATTAAATCTATCAGATGTATTTTTTATTACAATTTTATCTTTATCAAAAGATGTATTATGAAAATTTTGCTGTATAATTTCTCAGGTAAAAAATATTAGTTTACATAATAAAAAATTTTAATATCATAAAATGTAAGCAGATAAGCGAGTTACTAACTAAGATATCGCAGGCGGATTTCATTTTAATATAATTATAAAGTATAATTACATCCTGTGGCTTAAAAATAAAAGTAACTAATTTAAATTTAAATAGACGACTTTCGTCAAAAAAAGCACTAATTTTCTATATAATTAATTATATAATTTTAATCGTAATGATAAATCTCAATATCTAGTTTAGTATGAACGTCGAAATTTTATCGAAAATCAAAATAACCGACAGTATCTGAAAATAAGTACAAATAAGAAAGAGACAATCGTAAAATCTGTAAAAAGGAAAACGAATAAAATCGGAAATCGTTACGTTTATTAAACGGATAAAATTTAATGCTGTTATTTTAAAAAGGTATCTCTCAATTGGATCGATTTCAGAAATACATTCAGAAATATAAAGCTTCGCTATAACGAGAATGCAAGTGAAGCTTTTACGACAAAACACGATTTCGATATCAGAATAACAGGAAACGGAAAGCATCTGCTGAGAACCTATAATATATAGTATAAAGAACTGATTTCTGTATCAGAAAAATATATACTGACATTTCGACGAAACCTATTCGAAGATTATCGACGGAGATAAAAGAAAAAAGTAATCATAAAATACGTAATAATGTAAAGATATTTGGAGACATCAATTTTTAAAAAATTGCTTTCGCATTGTTGAAAAAAGATATAAATGCGAAAAGTTTTTTCATTATTAGACAAAAAAAAATCATCATCTATCAAAATGTTGCCGGAAAGTTTTCGACAAGCTCATTCTTAACTACAAACAGATTTTTTTATACGAAATATCAGGTAATTTTCCATATTCGAAAAATGATCAATTTCGATATACGATACCTTTGTCGTCGTTATGTGCATACTTTGGTAACTGAACGTTAATTATGGTATATGTATATAATGTATTATTTTTACGCCAAAAATGGCAATATTTCACTCAAATTGACAGCTTCCCGTCAATGAAAGTGAAAAAAAAATGGAAGAAACGTCGTCACTTCCTATTGTTCGTCGCATACAACGTCAGATTTTCAGGAAGTCGCTTAATAAATCAATTATGTCAATATATATAATTTCATTAGATGTGTAAGATTTTTTTATTAAATATCAGAATCTGTAAAATATTCCTTTGAGATTGGAAAATGCAAATAAAGCTATTTTTTAATGTTTATCTAGTAAAAAATTAGAATAAAAATATAGTATTAAACACGCAAATAGATATCTATTACATATATTTATAGGATTATGAAAAAATAAATTACATTTAACGTGCTCTAAAAAGATAAACAGTTTAATATATGGAAAGCTATAACGCAATAATATAAAATTACTAAAATTAAAATGAATACGTATAAAATGCTATTAATGTAGTAAATTGAAGTTGTCTATTTAAATGTTGAAAATGTGAGAAAAAGCCCGAAGCAAACAAAGGTATTATGATACAAAAGAAAAAGCTTTTGTGAAATACGGCATCATAATCGTTTTCTGAAAGTACTCGAAAGCAAAATAGCTTTTAAATATTAATATACGATATTTATTAATAATAAAAAAAGCGATGAGAAACCATTCGAATGTAAAAAAATAACATCCCCGAGAGTAAATTTAAAATATACGTCATACCAAATAAATAAATGCAAACCTCAGGCGACAAATGTAATATGAAGCGATATCGAAGAAAGCATACCTGTGAACAAAAATATAAAAAAAAAACGATTAGTATTATAACGGATATAATAAATAAAAAGTAATTAATTATAAAACAGCATACAAAAATATACGACAAGAAATGTAATTAATTACATGTCGTATGATGTGATTAAATAAAACGACGTTCGACGTAGCCGGAGAAAAATTCGACGTAGTCAAAAAAGGAGAAATTGTGAAAAATGAGGGCAAGTAAGGACGAAAGTTCATCGAGGGCAGTAAAATGTCTGTCCTTCGCAAATGGGGACATCTGGCAGTTTCGAAATAAAAACTTGCAGTGATCATATTTATATATTTATGAATAATATGAACAATTCATATCCTCTACTACGTCATATAAAAATGTAAACGGGAAGATTTTATGCTTTTTCAAATATAAAATTTTACTACAAATAAAAATTCAACACATTCTATGTAATATATATTCATTTACAATAAAAATACGAATTTTTGTTAATTTATTATCAAAACGAAGAATAATTATATATATTTAAAAAATATCTAATAAGTAAATTTAATATATATAATTCAAATATAAAAATAACAGTACTTTTATCTATCAATTAAATAAATCATTAATATTGTTTTATTATAAAACTATTATTTCAAAGTGTTAAGATTATTAAAAGTGATGTATTGTTTCAAACTTCCCACTTTATTAGAATTTAAACACATTTTCACAGTTAAATATAATAAAAATCGTTAGGAACAAAGAAGAAAATATATTATGAACAATTATAATATAAACCGGAGTCGTCAAAAAATAGAAGAAAATGAGAAAAATATTATAAATAAATAAAAAAAATCACAAACCGCAGAAATGGAAATGGTTAACGTAATCGCGTCTAGACATATTACCATACAAACGATGGGGTTATACAACGCGTAATTCACGTAAATACCGAAAAAGGAAATGAAATCGTAAACGTAGGAGAGTTTGAGTGGGTGGACGGGTGGATGGGTGGACTGTTGGGGGTGGTCTAACATAACAACGTAAACAAAGTGAACCCCTAAAGGGGAGAGTGACACGAAAACACGCACATTACTACTAACACGGATGGTGAAATAGGCTTAGAACGTACAACGTACTCGCAATATGCATACAAACTAGAAAAGCTCGGGAAAATAGGCCTGAAACATGCACCTTCGCAGCAGCCAGAGCCGAACTGGCAAATTGGTGAATGTGCTTCAAATTTTTTGCGTAAAAAGGTGACCTTTGCGTTAAAAGTTCAAGCACCGAAGCGCACAATGGATGCGGCGGCGACGACCAGGTCGGGGGCCCCGCAAAAGCCTCCGAGGGGAAATGCGGGGCCCGAGGAAGGAGAGGAATACCGTCTGGCCCCAAACCTCAACGCGAGGCCCCTCATACCAACGGCGTCGACTGCGAAATCTACGAATCGCACAAAGGGGCCCACACCCCGGGGCCAATCAATGAGTTTCTTCGAATTTTTCTTCTCTCGAACAGTGTTCGAAGGCGACAACTGACACGAGTTTACTTAATTGAAACGCTCTGCGTGAGGGAACCTTGACATAAAGTACACATAAAGAAGAAAAAAACAAGAAAGCGACTGGGAAATCAAGAAGAAATTGTTCGGGGCCATCGTCTATTCTCGAACGGTGCCATCTTGATTTTCTTGTCTTACAATGAAAACACTATGATGTATCAATTTTTATTTTATTTTTAAAGTAATAATCTAAATATTTTTTAATACTAAGATAAAAATACAGTGTAAAATTACATTAATTATTAATCTAAATATTTATCATTAATATGTATAACATTTATCATTACTGTGGAGCGTGAAATGTTTGGGTTTCATTTTCAAGTAAAACATCTTGAGAACTCCGATATTTTCTTAAATTATAATTACGTAACCAATATATAAAAAAATATGATAATGTTAGTTATTATTTTTGAACATAAATTACAAATATTCATTACGGAATTAAGCTTTAAATTATTTACAATTTAACTATCAATGTAGTCAATAAAAGTGTTAAATTCATGCAATTTAGAAGCAAAAACATCTTCGTTTATTATAATCATAAATATGCTTGAAACAGAATACGTAATTAAGTTAACAATAATATAAAAGAACATATGACTTATTCCAATGTATGTAAAATAATAAACACGTCCTGAAAAACATTAATACACGTTCCGTGTTATAAATTTAGAAGTTTCTTAAACGAAAACTCACACTTCTATGTAGAATATGTAAAATTTTTGAAAAAAAAAATAATGTAAAATAAATAAAAACAAAAACACGGTACATTACAACATGAAACTGAGCGGTAAATGCTGAAATATATTTTTATGAAACGTCATAATTAAAAGTAATGATTCGTGTATTTTTATTTAAGAAGTGAAATTATTTTTTTCAGAATTGAGTTTGCTAATCATACGTTCAACGAGAGGTAAAAAGATGAAATCATTGTAAAATCTCGTATTTAAAAACATCAATTTGTCACTAAGTGCGACGATATATTACGAAGAACTGAGATTGAAAATAAAAAAAATAAAAGTCAACACGACAAAAACGATTAGGATGAAGTGTAATAAATCACAATTGCAGCAATGGAACGTGTACGTGTAGAATGTTGAAAATCAATTTTCACACCGTATCGACTGGCATTATATGGCACTTTTTAGGGCCAGGGTAGGTGCATGGGTGGTGTCGCATTTTACCGCACACATTTATAATTTACATAACGTGTCTAGAAATATTGATTTCGCGGTCGCAATTGACGCCGACGTTCACTGAACCAAACCAAACCAGACCAACACAACAAAAAAGACTGTTGGTGCAGTCCAGATAGCACAACAAACAACTATGCGCAGGGTTGAAAGGGCGAACTTGCTGTGGCCACGCAAGGAAGGCTGCACTTACTCATAATATCAACTGACCATAATATATTCAAAATATATATATGATAGTTTTTTTACTATATAAAAAAATATTAACCCTTTGCATTCGAGACGTTTCGCAGTGTTATTAAACAATTTTCTACTACGAACTCGAAATTATTGTACAAAAATTTTTCTAACATTTCATATATCTATGCCGTTTAGTAATTTTATATAAAATATTTAAATTTATTAAGTAAATTTTTAAATCTAAAAAAAATCATTTTCATCGCCGTTTTTTCATTTTGTGTTTATAAGGATTAAAAATTTTAACTTTAGTAAACTTTCTGACAAGATTGTCAAATTTAAACCAAAAAAAAGTTTCAGTGCTGAAAATGCAATTCGGATTGTGATTACATGATTGTGGGCTAATTTCATTTTATACTTCATAATATAATACAGAAAGAGGATGGGAATTCGTTATAAATAAATTAATATAAATAGTCATTGCCGCGCACTAATTTTTCACATTAATCTAAGTGGTGACTAAATGGCACATCTCGAGTGCAAAGGATTAATAATAAATCTTGTATAAATTTATCATTTAAAATATTAATTATTTTTTTACAAATATTTATTTTCGAATAGGCGTTTTTAAATTAAATATTAAATAAAATATAAATATAAACAAGTTACTATTATAATAAGTTAAAATTTGTTAAAATATCAAGATTAATATATATATATATATATACATATTTTTTAATTAAACTAACACGAAAGTCTCACGCATGAGAATTCAAACAAAATGAAACTGTACAAAACATGATAAATGAGCGAATGTAATTAAGAAAATTCCATGCTTTTATACGCACAACATATAAAAGCTCGGCGGTATCAGTAAATAAAAAAAGACAACGATTCTTATAATAAAAATAACTAAAATTTTATGAATTAATAAATACAAATATGCAAAAAATTTTCTTCGTATCTGATATCTGAGAATGGTCGACAAATTAAAATATTTAATTTATTAAGATATATTTATATATATAAATAAAACATGGTATATTTTATTTAAATAATTTTATATGCATTAATTTTTTATAGACCGCTTTATCTTTCCCTCTATCTACACAGCTTAATCTTAAACTAATGAAAACATTAATTTGCATATAAAAGCCGTTAATCTTCACGAATAAATTGGTGTAAAAATAACGATCAAAACAATCAATTAAAATTTTAACATAATTTACAATTCCGATAAATAAAACATAAATCTCCAAATCCTACACACAATAAAGAGTATATTTTTTCCACATTTTGACCCGCGCACTTAAAACGTTGAGAGTCACTGAATCGAATTTCTCGCAATAAAATCGTAAATTTACCCGGATTCTCGATATTATACAATTCCGATGTTTGACAGTGGTTACTGATTTTCCAGTATCTATTTGCAAAACAACCCTCCCACAGACTAAGTTTAACGACGTCCGTTATAAGGGCTATTGTTAGGATCAACGTGTGTCAATCGTAAATCAATAAAAGCCTTCTAGATCATGTCCACCATGTCGGTGCGTATGTAAATTATTGTCTTGTTATATTCGAGTTTAGCGAGTTTACATACAGAAACTATTTCAATATGATACAAGTAAGCGCACGTGTTATATTTTTTGATATGTGGGCGTTCAATTTTGACACTAAATACATATTTAAGATTTAATAGTATATAACACAATTTTAATTATAATTGTCGTACATAAATATTTAGACCAAATATATATATATATATATATATATATATATATATATATATTTTTTTTTTTTTTGGACTTTTACAGTAATGAAAATATGCAATTCCATTAAAATTAATGTACACAACTTGTTTGAATAAAACACACAATACGCATATTTCAAAGTGACACGTGGGAAGGTTTTTTTTCTCTTAAAATAAATATTTAAGGTCGCTCGTATGATTTTAAGATAAATTTATATTCATATTTGCAAAAGTTAAAAAAAATAATTTCCATTCTTGGTTAGCGCATTAAAGGTTTATATAATTTAGATAAATATGTTATTAAAATTTACATATTATTATAATATGACGATAAAGTTTAAATATGTCTACATAACAACATTAATTATATTTATAAAATATTATTTAATTTTCATTCTTTAGATTAGCACTAATTCGCTTCGAGTATGAATAATTATCGAATATTATTTTATTTAAAAGCGTATATATAAATTATATGTTTATCAAGAATTTTCCATGTCAACATAATTATTGAATAATTAATATAAAACTATTTTCAATTACATCACTAAATGCTTTCTTTGATGCGTAATGTATATTTATACATTTAAATATAACAGATACATAAATGATAAAAATGGTTTTAATATATTAGAAGACAACTATTTTTTTTTTATAAAAATGAAAAATGTAGTATTGTTTGATTAAAAAAAAAAGAATTAATATATATATATATATATAATGAATTATTTATATTAAAGAAAAAAGATAGGAAAGCGGACCGTAAAAAGTTTGGGTCAAAGAAAGTATCCCAGTCAACAGCTGGCGAAAGCAGCCAGTCAATGGCCGTTGCAAAACACGCAAGGGATGAGGGCGACTTCCCGAAAATAAATAAATAAATAAAAGTACGACCACGAGGTGAACGAGGATGAGGAAGTCGAGTGAATGTGACGCAAAATATTGTTCACCATAGAATAAATACGATTATTTCACTCAGACCCACGCGCATTAGCGAATTTAAGTCTACCAGACCATGATCGGCTTTTGCGTAAAACGGTGCAAAAATATCTTTTCATTTGCCATCGAACATGCCTACATTATAAAATTTCAAAAGGTATAGAGACTCTCACGTTTATATTATATTATAGCCTATCTTTTGAATCAGGCACCATTACGTGGGTGTGCTTTTATTACCCTCGGGTATTATATCGATTCGTATGCAACCTCGTAAATAATGATTAAATACATAATGTGACTACAAATAATATAAATAGTTTAAAAGACATTTATTGCTATATTCACAAAGTAACACTCTCCGAATATAATAATATAAATAATGAATATAATAAATGGATTATGAAAGGATTGAAATGTTCACAATTGTAATTTAATCATATTTATTTTAAGATAATATCCAGTCATACTTACGCAATAAAAAGGAGAAATGGATATTAAAATATTGATTTCAAAATATAATATATATATAAAGCAATCATTGTGAAACAAATATTGTTCTAATTTAGTCATAAAATTACAACCCCCATGAGAGGAAAAGTTTCATTAGAGCATTCGATAAATTAATTATTTTAGTATAATACGGACTAAATATAATTAGCGTTTAGGGAAATGTATCTGTAATGAAGTGATTTACTAATTATCTTCTTTCAAATATATAATAATAATAATTATAATATTTCATACAAAATATTGAGAAAAATTAAATATTTAAGGAAATGTTCTAAATAGATATACTACCAATTTCAATATTTTAAAATAACAACAAAAATCTATCAGGCTTTTTGATAATTTGATTTCAATATTTTGTTATTGCGTTTTTTTTTTGGCCAGGAAAATTCGTTATGAAAGAATAATAATACGTCTTACTCTGTGCTAATCTATCGATAGCTTGCTGAGTACACCTTGTACTGAAATATAGATATATGGTTTATTATTTAAAGATTTCCACCCCAGATATTTCGATCAACCAAAATTGGTCTCGCGATCGACTCGACGAAAAAAAAAACAATATTTTCTGCTATAAAGAATAACTATTTATAATCAAAAAATTAAATAATATATGAAATATTTAAAAATCAATTTAATTTATATATGTAAGTGAAATATTGATTATTTTTTAAAAGCCGAAAGCAAAATAGCATTTGTCTCATTCGGGACAAAGACAACGAAAATAAAAACTCTCACAGCTAGCTAAGATTTGCCCCACTTCGATCGTAACAAAAGTATCAAAAGATCTCACCCCCAATCTAAACGAAAAGCTCTTTTATGGTGAAGAATCGATGATTCCGGTCACCTTAGCGCATACGCATTTTATCATGAGGGTTGAGAGAAGGTGGTGTCCTACGTAACCTGGTCAGACAAAGACATAGTCGGTGGTTATGATTCGGCTGCTGTGCGTGATGCGTCCCAATGTTGTGTCTGGCTGTATCGATTGTCCCAAACCACCGACTGTCTGGGACGTCGGGAGCCAGCTAAAAGGGAAGCACCCAAAGGGGACCCACCTAACCAGACACAGGCTCAACTCCCGTACCTAATTATAGAGACGATACTCTGAATTGTTCGCTTCAATGAGTACATTCACGACCATGAAAACGAACATACACAAAAATCTTTTGATCTCGACACGTTCGCAAATTTTCAACGAAACTATACTTTCTGGAATTCGAATTATTGAGCAATTACATTTTTTTTTATAAATCTATAAAAAAAAATACTAAAATAGAAACAGGCGACACATTTATTAAATCTTATAATATATATGTAAAAAAAATATTATGCTCAAACCATTAAAAAAACGTATAAACCGACAATAAACTATTTGAGTAAATATTTATACAAAGTATAATATATTCTGTTTATGAATCATGATAACGTTATTTCAAAGGTGACTTTGCTCTGTATCGCTTCCTTTATATTTTTATATAGATTTATCTTTATTATCGTTTAAAAATTCGAATTTATTTCAAGTTCAAGTACACGCATTCTACGAAGAATTAAAAATAATCTATTTCAGAAAATAAAAAAAATACGTTTGAAGTTTTTTTTTATTGTAAACACTGTCGGAAAATTTATTTGCTTTTCTCATAGACGACTTGGTAAAAGGAAAAATATTAAAAAATAATAAGAATTTCTACCATATATATATATATATTATAAATAAAAGGATGAAAATGTTAAGTAAAAATGTATTGTATATACAATCATATAATACATAAATACTATTCAAAATCAAATTAATAAAAAATACAAAATTCAATATTGAACATGAAAAAACATATTATGAAGGGTCTAATGGTTTCGCAATAAAATTGCAAAGGTCTGCTATACAAAATTTATTTTAGATTGTGTATAATCCTATTGAAAAGTCACATAATTTAATTTAGTAGCGTGAAAATCTATAAACGACTTATAAATAAATAAAAATAGAAAAACATATATAATTAAGCCTTTTCAATATTTTGTACAACGATTAATATGGTTGTAACCAAATGGAATTTTCATATTTAGTTTCAATTTTCAATACTTATACATAAATATTGAGATTAAAAATTTTAAAGAATTATAATTCAAAAAATGAAAAAATCTGTTCTACCATTGACTTAGAATCGGAAAACTACAATACATAATGAAAATGGCGTGTATAACTAAATTACCAAAACAGTCAATATTTTATCTAAATTTCGTAATTTACATCACAATGCTCGCGTTTTAATATCATGCAAATGTATGATTTCAGGCAAAAAAAAACCGTGACAAAACAAAGAAAAAAATGATTTTATTTTTGAACACAATCTGAAATTTTTAAACGATATTTTTAAAGCATCGATACGCCGATAAAATATTTTTTTAATCGATCGATCCAAAATAATAAAAAAAATGTGTTTCACTCTAACACGTTTTAAAATAATAATAATATTTATAATAAATGTGCAACCGTGCATTCTGAAACGACTATAAAGTCGGTCTGCCAACGTACATATATATTTTATACGACGATATATTTGGAATTTTCAAAGCGGCAACAATTTTACGACTGTCGTCGTAAATGGGTATCTGCGTTTATATTACGCCTGTCAATATATTGATGAGTAATTATTTTTATGTAAATAGCGTACATATACACACACAGTATGTGTACATATACATTTTTTTTTCGTATACTTTTTTTTGCCATTTTATTATTGTTCAATGTCTGGCAGACAAGGTCAAGGTGGAAAATTTAGTGACGTTCAGGTCATGAGGTTGCTGACCGCTATTCGTCTTTATTTTTTTCGTACTATTTTCGACGAAACATAATCATATTACAATTGATATCGAAAAATGTTCCTTTTTTCCACCCGGCACGCAATAGAATTTATTATACAAATTAAAAAAAAAGAGTGATAAATGGTTTTTCCTCGCAACCGGGCGATACGTAGTTTTGCGCTCATGTATGTGTACGGTGTTTATTTATAACAGAGGTCTTCAAAGCGCGGAACGCGGACTGTTTTCATCTTGCAATTGTTATTAAAAAAAAAATTAATCACCTCACGTAATGCATACAGTACTTATATAAATATTTTCAATGGATCACAAAAATGTGTTATGAATTAATACAACGTATTTTAAAAATAATAAGTATATTATTCTTCTGTCAGAAATGATGAATGGTAAAAATAAAATAATTTCACGCCATTATTTATTTATATTAAAATCTATTTTTCGATAACTTAATAATTTGAATTTGAATTTATTCTCAATGTTGATAAAAAATTTCGTACAAAATATATAATTATTGAAAAAATCATAAGAAAAACACATTTGAAATCATTAGTGACATTACATTGTTCATTTTAAAAAGTATCAAAATATTAAAAAAATCCTATAAAAATTAATAAATTTCTTTTTTGTGTTCTAATTTAAAACATTAAAAATCCCTGATTGCAATTAATCAATAATAAATATTACAAAAAAAAATCAAATACAGATGAAAAATTGAACCGAGAACGATTATAAAAAAAAATCGAATCGTTAGCAAATACGTATGAAAAACGATTTTCTTTTTTCATCGCGTGTAAAAATGACATTGCGTGACACAAAAAAAAAGCTTTTATAAAGAGTAATGAACTATATAATACTCGTTTAGGGTCGTTACACAGAGCCCGACATCAATACGAATTAACATAGTGGAAAAATAATAACAATACACGAAAAAAATAAAATAGCAATAATAATTCCTGGAAAGAACGAGCCTCTTTTTTCAGCAGTGAACAAATTGAAATGTGCGCATATTATAATATACGCGTTCGAATTTTCCGCGCGAGAAAAGCGACGCAATTATCATTCATATCTGTAACGTGAAAATTCGCGAGGTATTTTTCCCCTTTTTTTTTCACGAATGTTTCCGATCTATTGCACACTTACGTGTCGGTTTCGAAATAAAATTTTCACGAATCGTATTGTAATGTCACCGCTACACGAAATGAAAATCTACTTTACATATTTAACAATAGCTGAAAATAGTGGTTGATTTTTTTTAAACACAATTTATTCTAATTTTTATTTTTTATCGTAATGTCAAATTATGTACGTATTAAAAATATTATAAAAAAATGAAAAAATATTATTTTTAATGATTTTTTTTAATTAATAATACTAAAATATTATTATAATTTTAATATTTATAAACTATAAAAAAATATTAAAAGTTTGTTTGGCTATATATGAATTATTTGATTGACATTATACATTAGCTATTCAAATTCAATATTTGAACTTGAAATATGATGTCAACTTTTTGATATAAAAAAATATCTATAATTCCAATGTAGAGACTCGACCTCTAAAATAATTAAAATAAATACTTATAAATTGACATTATGGAATCGCTGATTTACTGTTATTTGACGATCAATAATAAAGTAATAATATATATATATATATAATATTATAATGGATGAATGATGATGACATCACAAAATTATACATTTAAGCAATAAATCATGAACATTTTTTATTCGATAAAATAATTAAATATTATTAAAAAATATATAAATATAATAGATTTTAACGTAATTCAAATGCGTAATAGATATCGTAATAGACTAGTATAAAGAAATAATAAAAGACATCGACGAACGTACGAATAATAACGCAAGATGGTTTTACAGGTGAAGCGCACAATGGAAACATGTAAATTTGTATGCACAACGGAGCATGGTTCAGAGGAATGCGAGACCTACAACAGGATGTTAAATCCTACACCTTATAAAATAACAACGAAACCATTTGTTGCCATTGAAAACGGCACTTATTGCGCAATCAAACCTGACATAGTTATGTGTGGTACGATAGAAGAAGCACAAGATACAACGGATCGTTCTTAATTCTAATGAGATATATTGTCGTATAAAATAATTGATAACTGTATTTTTAATATGGCGTAAAAATATATTTTAGTTACGATATTTACGAACAATCGATTTCACAGGAGATGAATGAAGACTTTGAAGAAAGATCTAAAAGCTTGATTGTTGATTTTCATTTCATTTTGATCGCGTCTGATGCAGAAACGAAAAATAAAATAAAATAATAAATAATGACGATGCACTCGAATGCGAAAATAAAAAACGAAACCTAATTGCGAATGCAGTGTGCGCACTCACGGCATTTTCAGAGTTTTTCTTTTAATTTCACTATCGCGCAAATCTCACCATTGTCATATATAGCGTTGAATGCGAAATGAGTGTTGTTGTGGCTCTTGACCTATGCAAAATTTAAACGCGAATTATTTTAAATAAGGACCGCAACCTTGAAAACAAACGATCGACTCGATTCGAATTATATTTTAATTATTAATTGTGCTCATACGTGTGCGTGCAATCATAATCGGCGACGATCGATTTAAATTCCGTCGATTTACTATATATACATATAATATAAGAACGATTTCACTTTTAATAATCGCTAAACGTATAATAATCGATTAAATATACAAAAATAATAATAATGTCATTATCATATATCTACCATAAAGTTTATTTAAAAATCATAGAATCGCCATTATATATATATATATATATATATATATATATATATATATATATATATATATATATATATATATATATATATATATATATATATATATATAAATACTATAATTAAGAATTAATAATACAGGTATAGTTAAAATGACCATATGTCCCATTTTAAATGGGACTGTCCCGTTTTTAAATAGTTTGTTCCGTTGTCCCCAAGCACAGATTCGGAACGTCAAAATGACCCATTTTCAGAAAGAGATCAACTCGCGAATTCGCAAGTATATTTTTCGTTTGTAATTTAATTCACTATTAAAAATTATCACAGATTGATTATCCGAGTTAATATTAGAAGTGAAACATATATAGTTATTAAAAAAATAAATAAATAATATAAAAATCGTAGCTTTAAAAATATATTTGGTTAACAATTTGAAATGCAAAAGATATTTTGTGTATATTTAAATACAGTGATAGTTTAATATTTTATAAGCTTACTTTTGAACTATTTTCGTATATAACAAAGGGAAATCAACAAAATGTATACGGAATCGACGAGACGTCTCTGAATAAATAAATAAACAAAAATAAGGAAAAAAAATTAAATGTTTACATCAGTATTCCGGAATAGAGTAGAACGTTCCGTCAATAGTCGTTTCACTACACTGTGAATATAGACGAGTCTAAAAAAAGAAATTGCATGCGGTCGCGTACGCCAGGCTCTATTGGGGCAGATTGGGGTCTAGGGGTGTACTTTAAATGGAGGGATGGTAACGGCGTTATACGTATATAATACTACTATATACGAGTGGTGTCAGGGGTGGTATTTGGGTCGGTGGTGTTGGTATGATCCCGTCTGTAGGAGAAATAGATGTCATCGGGCGGATGAAGCCGGTTGCGTATTGGGGTACGAGGCGGGGTAAGGGGCCGATGCGCCCTACCCGTGACCTTTGACCCCGGCTGAAGGCTGTGACCCAGATGGGGGCGCAGGGGGCGTAGCGCCCTACACGACCCCGACCCCGATACAAGCGGCGTTGACGATCGCTTTCTGCTTTCTTCTTCTTTTTTTTTTTACTCTTCGTTTTCGTCAGAAAAAAATTTAATCAACCCTTTATTTTCGCAATCATATATTCTATCGGAAAATTCGACATATACTATCGGATCATATTATTAAAATTGAACTTTGGTCCAAAAATCTATATATAAAATTTCACATATTATTATAATAAAAACTATATTGTGACGATTATTTAGTATTAACCTAAATAATCAAGATGCAATATTGTTAAATAATATATATATATATATATATATATATATATATATATATATATATATATATGTATTTATTTATTTTTAACATGCAATAACAATCGTTTGTATGATTAGATGGTTAGAATTATTAACACAATAACGAATTGAATGTTAAACACGCAATAAAATCTAAACATTACACGTAAACACAGAAATAAATAATATAACATTTGAATAAATAGTAAAGACATTATGATAATAAACACTGTTTTACTAATATTAAACTCACTTTTATACATACGAAAACGACTAGATTAAAAATAATTATTTATAATAGAATTGTACAATATTTTAATACCTCTTTCACAAATATTATTTAACCCTTTGCACTCGAGAAGCGTCATTTGGTTACCATTTGGATTTGGAATATATATATATATATATATATATATATATATATATATATATATATATATAATGAAGTATATTATATAATAGTCTCGAATGCAAAGGGTTAATATCATACAATTGATATGTGATAAATTTATGTTAAAAAATACGGAGTTGCTGATATTTATCAATTTAAAAAATTATACGTCGAAAAATAAAATGTGATTTTCATGCTACACCCATTAGAAATAAGAAAAATTGCATTGTCTGTAATACGAAACGTAATCGAAGTAAATCGACAGTAACAAATGGCAACTTCGACACCCCAGATGTAGCTGCAATACGTTAAATTATAAAGCTGCATATACACACGTATATATTTCTTTACACACGAACGACCGCAATATACGGATAAAACAAGGTGAAATAGAGCAGACCTAGAGATGGTACAAAAAAAATATATATAGAAACTACGACATTTCCACCGATGCAATCCCTAAGACAAAGTAATAGGGATTTATATGCGGCGAACGTCGTTGCAAGGTTCACGATAAACGACGTTCCCGTATCCGGCCAGGATTGCGAGGATTTACCATTGTATGGCACAGATCTGAATCTCACAGGCGTCTCCACACCAATTACCGACAGACAAACGGACACACACGAGATTCAAGCCTGATGAACGACTACGGATAATCGATCCGGACAAATGGCACTTATATCCGAATCGTTCGTTCGACGTCTGAAAACCGAGGATAATAAGATAAAAAGTAAATGCGAAACGTCGTATATCCGATCCCGAGCTTAATGGATTAATGGCAAAAACGTAGTAGTGTGTGATTTTTACGAACATCAATCATCATGAAGCGAACGAAGCGGTCGTATATCGAAATACTATATATTGTGTATTCGAAGAATGTCTGTATATAAATATGTCGTAAATAACGAAGTTATTTTATGTATTAATGATATTTCGGTTCATAGAAAACGACCAAATTTCGGTATATTACATAAAATATAAAATCTATATTTCTGAATTTTACATATAATTAACCTGAATTATAAAATTAACTTCTTATTTGGAGAATTGTATGAAAATAAATTATATGTTCCATGAAATTTTTGCATATATGAAAATTTTCCAATTGAATTAATTCATAAAATATTATATTATTAAAACAAAAATTCTGTCACTTATTAAAAATCAACATGTAAGTTGGTTACTACATAATAATTTGATAAAAAGTAACAAACATAAAATTAAAAATAGATGACAGAATATTACGCTGATTAACTTTTTATCAATAAAATAAATAAACATTGCACTATTATAAATAAAATAAATATTGCACTATTATAAAAATATAGAAAAAAACACGTTAAATTACTTGAATTGATTTCAAAAATAAAAATAGAATTAAAACTTGCGATTGATAATGCAAAATGAAATTTGTCGTTGTATCTGAGACGATTAAACCGGAGTCAGACCTTACTTCAAGTTTATTGCCATTTAAATTATTTAATTCCCTTGGTAACGTCTACGACTGCACCCACATTTAATAACAGAAAAGCAACGTCGATAACCACATACAATATTAACACAAAACTATTGCGATACGATTTTCTATTAAATAATTTTATCACCGTCTGCGACGATGCGAAAAATAAAAACGGCCGTCGTAAACAAAAACAATAGAAAACATTTCGGTGAATTTTTTACATTTTTTTTTTCAGCGATTGATGTAATCCTCGATTGCGCACATTGTGTTACAGCATCAGTCAATATAAGAGAGAACGTTGCACAAAAATGACGACCGCGAAGCGTGCAATAATCAAAACAATGACGAAATTTCCCCTATAGCACAATGCAAATGGCGATGTCGTGTAAAAATCGACAATTTTTCAGAATATTTTTCGATAGATGATAATTATAATAAAAAAATGTATATATATATATCGAAAATAAATAACCGCAATAATGGTTGAGCGTATTAAAAGTGCATTGGCACTTGGTCTATGACGCATGTTTGCGTCACGCATGACTTTGGGGTCGCCAAATGACAAATATGCATATTGGACCATATCGTATATGTACACACATATAATAATATAACAATGGCCGTAAAATCGCATTGTGCATATGTGCAGATTTAAAATTAGAAGAAGAAAAAAAATGTATACATGGTATATATATATATATAAGCACTCATTAAAAAGTGTCCGCGGCATACAAATACAGATGGATGATTCGCATACGAGTCGCTTCCACAATAAATTAATTATGCTGTAAATTTTCAGGGGTCACCTTAAAGCGACCGAGACTGAACATCCACTTTACAATTCAAAGTTGCTGTAAATTATTCATAAGGAGTAATTTCGTAAACGCACCGCAGATCGTCCTAGGTTTTTAGCGAATGTGCGAAATTTCGCCAATTTTTTTTTTGACTTTTTGCTTTTTCACTTTCAAAAACTTTCTAGACAAAATTGCGCATATATTGTATATATATGTGTGTGCGACTGTTTAGTTAATAAAATAAGTATGGTATAAAACAAATATTTTTAAACATTCTTAAGAAATTTTTCAAGAATGAACTGAATTTTGTTTGTATTTGTTAAAATTCGAAGTTTAGTAAAATAATAATACAAATAATATATGTAACATTTTGATAAATAAATAATATACGTAACAAGCAAATAATAAAATAATATTACGCAATAGTTAAGAAGACAAGATAACAATTTTTAATGTTATTTTGTTTATGGAGTCGATTTTCCAATTGCCTAAAATAAAATTGCTGATTTAAAAATTATTGTTGTTTTTTTACAATAACAAATATATATTACTTAGTTATCATTTACATTTTAATTTGGATATTTTTTGATACCAAAGAGAAACGTTTTAATATAAAAAGTGGTAGATATAAAAGGAAAAAAATTAAAGCATTTTCGGATTTCAATACTAAAATTTCATTAACAATAAATATAAGAATTAATTTAAAAATATATAAATTTTTATATTTTTTGAACTCAAATTAATAAAAAAAAATATATATAAAAATGTTTTTAATATCAACTTTTACATCCAAAATATTTAAATTTATCAATATTAATAATTAATTGAAAATATATGAATGCATTATGATTGTCATGTAATATAGAATTTATAAGAATGAAAATATATAGAATTTAAATTTCATTCATAAATAATATTAAGTCATATTTTCAATATAATATATAATGTAATGATATATGAAAATGTTGACAGGAATATTAATGGTATGAAAATGTTTAAATCCGCAACGTATTGATCATTTACAGTAACATATACAATATGAGACAGAAAGTGAATGGATTTCTGCACTCGAAAGAAAGCGATGTGCATCCGCGCAAGCGAATTCCACACAAGGTTGATTAATTAGTGCATAAAAATCCGTTCATGATCAATATCGGTTAATTACGTACGTTTAACACATTAACTGCCACGCACAACAACAACAACGGCAACACTAATAAAACGTACATTTTTAATAAAACAATTATAATTCAGTTATGTAAATATACGATATACATACAAAATATATTTACTACAATAATAATTAATAATAATTTAATACATGACACGATCATATGGTGTGGTGCGTCGAGTATAATAAATGCATTACATAAATGTCATTAGGGCCGTCAATAGCCGTCGAAGCAAAGCTCATTATGCATTCAGAGAAGCCCTACTGCAAACGTCGGTCGATGGCCCTTGCGTAATCGTCAATGCGAAAACGTCGGTGCACCGACTGGGTCACTGTATGTGTTTTTGCCACGCTGTGTCAAAATAAACCAGATTCGTAACAAAACACGAATGACCCACAAACCAAATTTTTGGAACGCGAATCCGTCGACGACTTGAGTCATTTACACACACACACACACGCATATATATATATATATATATATATATATATATATATATATATATATATATATATATATATATATACAAAAACACACCGATGTATATAAATTAAGAAATGATTCTGTTATGAAACTTGAAGGTTATCGAGTGCAGGTTTAATGCACTGCCGTTGAAAAGGTTATCATCGTAAACGACCTCAGTTTTTTTATTTATATATATATATATATATATATATATATATATATATATATATATTTGTGCGAATATTGAGTAAACACGATATCGAATTATATTTTTAAATCGTAAATTATTATTTATAATTAAAAAGCGTTATCATTCGAAAATTATAGACTCGCTCATATCTGATTAAAATATTGTTTTATGCGGCCGTTTGGAGATCGTCCAAATTATTATCTTTCGTGATCAACACGAAAATTATATCTAGATATTAAAAATGCGGTTTCGAATTTACTGCTTTATGATTTCACTATTATAGTTTATATGCGGCCGTTCTAAGAAAAAGTAATTTCACTACGAGTTCAAAGTGATATATTACGGAATGGAATACAATAAAAAAGCAATTCAAAAAACGTAAATCAAAAACGTCAATAATGCAACATTCCTCAATTGCCGAATTCGTATTTTAACCTTCGTCAAATATTTTTGACAAAACAAAAAAATACATAAATTTTTGTATAAAGTGATAAATTCTATATTATTTCTAAAATATAAAGTGATAAAAAAGAAAGACATACTGTTAAATTAAAAAAGTCACCGTGGAATTAATGTATAATATAATTAATATATTTATTGCAATATAAGTTTAAAAGGTTAAATTTTAACGAGATTTAATACTTTATTTTCAAAGCATAGTTTTGAAACTTGTTAATTTATAAAACTTCGGTTTAACAAGGGAGAAATTTTTTCTTATACTTGATTTAAAACAAGAGCTTTCAAGTCGAAAAAAAGTCTGTCTATAAATATACATATGAATAAAATATGACACGAACCACGACTAATATACAAAACGAGAATATAAATCGTGTAGAGTTTAATATTCGAAATAAGCGCGTAAAGTTCAATGTTTCATCGCACGTATTGCATTTTTCATTTACGTAAATCCATTACAGAATACTGAAAGGATTTCTTCAGATATATTTTTATCAATGTTCGCTAATCGCTTTGCATGTTTCGAATGCATTACAAAACCGAGATAATTAACGCTGAACTTAATAATAATGAAAACATATTCCATTACCGGCAACACAAAGAGGTGTCATAGTAACCCGACGTGAAAGAGAAAATGGCATAAGTAGCACTCATGACCGTCACGTACAATTCTGCAAGTACACATCGTCGTGTATATATAATAGGCAAGCACTTAAATGGATGTAGGAATAAAAAAAAAACATAAAAACAAAAACAAAAATAAAAGTAGGCGAAATGAACGGACACTCCCTGTATTCCCGCATGACGACACAAAAGGGGTGGTTTGGTTTATGTGTAAAACAGCAGTGGGTGTTGGCAAATGGTACATAAGGGTAAGTGCCAAAGGGGGTGGTGTCCTTGGTTGGGCGCAGCGTCGCGACGCTTATCGATCCGTTGCAGCAGTCGAAGGTGAAGCGTCGCGATTCAAGTCTGCGACTTGTCCACGGCACACAGACCCACTTGATATTGAATTGTGAAAGGCCAAAAGGTACGAATACGCGAAAAAAACGTTAAACATATTATATATTTATATTTTAATGATTATATAGTTTCAGATGTAGCCAACAAGTCGATTGTAAGGTTAATTTTGGTCAATTTGTTTTTTTTGTATAATTAAAAAAGCCTATCTTTCTAATCTTTCAGCACAAGCGAGCTATCGATAGATTAACAAAAAGTAAGACATATTCTTTTATAATGAATTTTCCTAGCCTAGAAATATTGAAATCAAATTATCAACCATACTGTACATTTTTATAACAACTTTTTCATATATATGAACAAACAATACATCTCATACATTGTATTTGATAAATAAATTAAATTGCATTTTAAGTTAGTAAAAATTTATTTTGAAAAAATGTCGGAAAATTTTCCCTTTCTTCCCCCCTTGAATGACAAATCGATCGCGACACATTTTTAATACAAAAAGTACATCTTATATGTAGAAAAGTTCGCCATCCCTGGTATATATAATATATAAGAGAAAAAAAATATATAAACGTCTGAAAGAACATGACTAAGCAACGAATGCACCCCACAGAAAAAAATGAGTCAGCTGTTTCAGAAAGTACAATGGATAATAGACCCGAAGCAAAAATTTTCCACTGTACAGTCGAATAAGCCTTATTTCATTTTTGCAAACCGTAAGCCACTTTTTATACATAGAACAAATAGAGATCTGAACGATTTTGTACGAATCAAATGTTTTTTTTTTTTATTTAATTTTATATATAATATAAAATAATATTTTTAATTATTTTTTCGTCATTTATATATTATCAAATGTTTTTGTTAGATATAAATATAATATATAATGCAAAATAGTGTTTGGTTATAAAATAAAACGTTTTATTGCATCGGATGCAGACATAAGTGTTGTGATTTATAATTTGGAAATTACCCAAATCCTTACAAGACAATACAATTGATCACGAATAGAGAAAAATGTAGAGAATTTTCTAAATATTCAGACACAACACAAAAAAAAAAATATAAATAAACAATAACAGATACAAATACGTTGGAATCGTTTGTTATGTTTTTCGCATACATAATTATTTCATTGAGAATATAAAATGTTTACACGAACGCTCTAGAATATTTGATTTTCCTCGTGCGACAATTTATTCGCTTCAACTAAAAAATAAATAAATATATAAAACGGTCAAAACGTTGAAAGTGTGTACGTACTTTAGATGGCATAGACATTGATCTATGGCCGACAGAGCGCTTCTAGTGAAATGAATTCTGCAGCGGTCGTGGCACTTGTAGTGTTACGTTATCTCTTATACGTTATGTTACATTGCTACGACGTACAATGAGCCGGCTTGTTTTATGTGCACATACACAAGCGTTCGTTTGATCTCGTTCTACTCTAGTTTCTACGGATAAAAACAAGAATCCGAGCGAGCGGAAAAACTCGCAAACTCGAGTTATTTATTCGAAAGGAATCTGACCTACATATATCCGTAGAACTTGTACGAATATATATATATATATATATATATATATATATATATATATATATATATATATATATATATATATATATATATATATATAAGACGTCTGCGTATGTTATAGACGTTGACGAAATAGAAATCTATCAATTATCAAAAATAAATAAATATGTGTATGCGTGTGTAATATTAGTATGTATAATGTAATTGCAAATATTATGATCTTGTCGAATTTGTACACGGCTAACGAAAAATTTGAAAGTAAATCAAGAATAAATTTCAACACGTTCATATTGAAAAAAGTTGGCATATTTTCTGTAAATAGTTTTGAAAAATTTTAATAAACTTAATACGATATTGCATACATGATAATAAAAAATGCCGTTCTCCATATAATATTTTCAAAAATTAAAATATATATTTTTTTTATAATAAACTACAAACAGACATTTTAAAATATAATAACAAATTTTATGAATTTAAAGATAAATTATTATAAATATAGTCTATAAAGTAAAACTACGATTTAAAGTAAATATTTGCATTGCACAAACGTAACAAAGTGGTAGAAAATGAAAACATTTTAAATATTACAAATAACAACTAAATGTGAACAACAAGAATGTATATGATAATTTACAGAAATCGATGCATTTATCCTAGTGAAATAACTGATGTTGTGAAAAACTAATTGCGAGTATTTATGTACGGAAATAAAGTAAAACACGCGATAAATTTATATTTGCTTTATAGCAAAAACATAATAAATCAACTCAAAAAGAAAGCTGATCCGATTAAAAAATCTCTAAGAAGTCGCCGAAACGCTTACTTAGCGGCAATTTGCCAAAATGTATATAATTTAAGAACGTCGGACGTTAATGATTATTCACTTTGGGGAAAGTTCTCACGGTTATAAATTCGCGTTAATCTATGTACGACTAGTATAAGCCGTTGTATTATTTATATTTCTAAAATAGATTCTTTTTGCTACATCTTCACGCACTCGTCGTTCTTATAATTCAATAAAAAAAATCTCAAATTATGGAAGAAAAATCTATTTTACAAATATCGAAAAAGTCTTCGAAGTTCTTTAATGTTTTTATTTTCTAATTCACATGAAAATAGAGCAATTGCAAAGTAGTCGATTTGTTCAACTTTCGCCTTCGAAAAAAAAAATATATCTAACGTATTCGTTGCGACGAATTTATCTGCGAATCGCGGAAGAAACCGTCGATTTATCGCCGGTTAAATATGAACGGATAAACCGGCATCGAATTTAACGGAAATCGTAACCGTAATTTTAGCACACGTCGATTTTTTTTCTCATAATATGAATATTGTATGTAAATATAAATTGTTATTGAGGTAATAAAACTACGGATATAAAGATAATTTAAACGTAGCCAAATTGTCGCTATAACGACAAAAAAAATTAAGATAAATATGCAATTCTCAAAAGAAAACGATACTATCGGTATAAATATAAGCGAATTTTGGCCAAAAATAAATAGGTTATAACCCGCTTTAGTATTATGTAAATAAAACGTGTGTATTTTTTTCTTCAGAATCACTTTCTAAACGTGATACGCCAATAAAATTTAGGAATATATAGATTTTAATGGATAGTGCGATAGTAATAGAATTTTGTTTCAATTCATGACTCTAATATGTGCAATTGTGATCCATTTATTGACACCGAATGTTACTGAAATTTGAACGTCAATGCACTAAACGAAATGCAAGAACAATCAACAATGTCTATACGGTTGATTCAAAACGGCGACACAGGAGTTCATAACTATATATTAAAATATATAAACTTATATAATATTTAATATGAAATCGTACAATATAAAAAAAATATCGAAACATTATTTAAAAGGCAACAGTATTAGATATGTAGCCAAATCGTCTCATCTATTATATAAATGATTTGAGAGTACTGCAAATATTGAAATATTTGTATTATCGGTTTGTATTATTTGTATTATAACATTTCAAATATAATATTAATAATACGATTTTTATTTTAATTATTATTTGGTAAATAATTATTCGTCACATTAAATATAATATGTTATATGAAGAACGATTTTACAAGATTTCGATACATTTTAACTATGTATTAAAATATTTTAAATCACTTCAAATAATAAATATTCACTGTATAATAATTGGAAATTTGGATCATTGTTGAGAATTTCGGAATTAAAATAAGATTACAAACGTTTAATACATTCCGCACCGATTCACATAGAATTCGCAAGAGGGAAAAGGAAATTTTCAAGTGTGGAATAAATCGTGGGATATTTGACCGTTGGCGTAACATAAGCCGAGGATTATGCGAAGGGTTTCATAATATGTATATACATATATAAATATTATATAAAAGATGTATATATTAATGGAAAATCGTGCGTATTAAATTGTTAAATGCGGTTTGCCGCAATGGCTTAAAATGAAATCCACAAATACAGTATTATAGCAGAAAAAAAATTGTTTGAGAAGAACGTTTGTCAAATGCAAGACGAAATAATAAAAAAGTTTATTATCTATTTGAGTGAATTATTGCTCGATAATTTACATTAATAATAATGGGAATGAATATTTTGAATACTATGCATACTAAGACACATGCATATAATACGTGGTATTCCAGAGGAATTTAAATGAAACGCCATATTGGAAGAGAATATGACCTACTTTGAACGTAAAGATGACAACCTAGAAAATCTATGTTCGTACGGAAGACTGAAGATAGAAGATAAGTATAGGTAGATCTGTCATGAAATAGGTCAACTAAATAAAAAAAAATGTAGGAAAGTTTATAAAATACAACGAAAGTGACCGACGATGTATATATTAATATTAAATAGTAGTCTACGGTTGATTATAGATCAGCATGTTATTCGTGAATGAACACGAAGAATCATGATGTCACGGATTATAATTTAAAACAAGTTGTGGACTTTCTTAAAAGCGTTTCTAAAAATAAAGACGATCGATACTTTTAAGAAAGTTTATTTTTTTATATATAAAAAATTCGCATATTAAATGTATGTCAAATAGATAATTAATGGGACACTTCAACAATTTTATTTACAAAACAATTATGCCACACAGTTTATACGTTGCAGATAACGCGATAACTATCGAATAATCCGCGCCGCCGATAAGCGATAAACGCAACGGAACGCCAATGCGAAAAAAAGGTTGTCGATCCGCGCGTTCGTCTGGTGTCAGATGTTATCGCTCAGAATTGCGACCATAATTTATCTGTTGATGTGTGTCAGCCTTTATAGACTGGCAATGCAATACGCGTTAGGATAGGTTCAACGTACACATTGTTTACTCGGGCATTAGCGGGCACACACACAACTCTAATCCGACTAGCTAACCCATACACGTTACTCATATTCGCCATATGGTTTCGCGATTCGACGTGTGTGGGTGCCGCGCTATCGACGAGAATGCATTCGAGCTGGTTTTTCTTTCATTTTTTGTTTCTTTCTTTCAGAAATATTCAATTTTCTTTCAGAGAATGTGGGTCAAAATCGAAACGACCCATTTCTAACAATCGAACTGTGGGCGTTTTAAACATCTAATAAAAAAAGCAAACAAATTTTACACGTTCCGCTCGTAAGCATGAAAATCAAGTCATAAATCTATAATAATGATTAATAGCGGTATCGAGTAAATACGGAATGTCGTCGAAAACGTTGGATAATAATAATGTAAATAATATTAAACACAAAAAAAAAGAACAGTGTTATTAATGTCATGAAACCGTTTTATCAAAGAATATTTTAAATTGAACGTTGACCTCGTGTTGCAATTATTAAATTATTTATAATTCACACATGCTTCGTAGTGATAACGCCAGTTTGAGAAGTCGTATTTTATGAAGTGCCTGAGAAATATTTACTTTATCGACACAAGGTGAATTATTCTTTATTTATTTATCATTGAAAATAAAATATTTCATAAAAATAATTTAAATTATTTTTTTTTATTTATCATTAGATATATATAGTATTGAAATAAGAGTAAAGCGGTTTCATTTTCTCTCTACGAAGTTGAAAGGAAATATGTGGAAAATAGAGGTATTTTATATGAGATGTAATAAAAGAATTCTTAAAATTTCATCTAACAGATAAGGTGATTTTATTGAAAATGAACAAAAAGAGGACTGCTAACAATGATAAAATGAAGAAAAAAAATATTTAGGTCAAATTTTCAGAAATGAAAAATATAGTCTACGGTAATCATTTAGGAAAAATTTAAGGAAAGAAAAACATTTGAATGATCCAAGATAAAAAAAGATCAGTGAGATGATCATTAACCACTTCTAACATGAAATATCCATGTGAACAATTCTCTATACAACATCCAACTAAGACGTTGTTGCAAATCAAGTTATTATATTTTACATATTTACAAATAATATCATGCATCAACAATCTCAAGTACAAGATCTTACTAATTAAACGTACAAAACCAATAAATAACGTTTACAAAACGCTACAAGAGATGCAACACGATGAAAAAAAAAGGCACATCGACATTACGCCGACGACCTAGAATCGTTCGCTTTATCGCATTTTATCACGATCACACATACAATGTGACCGGAAAAAGTTAAACTAATTGAAGTTCGATTTTATACATTCGGCAGGCATTTCTTATAAAAGTGCCGTAGTAATAAAGACGACTATATAGGGCTATATAGGCGGCATGCGACTGTTATTTTTCCTTAGAAAATGGCACTCTAACACGGATTGTTCTCGCCACTCTTACTTTATCAAAGCCTTTTTCAAAGTTGGCCGTAATAACGCTAAAGCTTATTGACGGTTATTATCAACGTTCGCTTTTCTTTTTATATCGCCATTACCGATTAACGATGTACAATAAACGATTTTCGATCCCTCGGATGAGTTAATATTAACCTATTAACTGGGGTACAACGAGTTATTTCGTTCTGTTGAAAAAGGGCAATTTTATCGATGGACGATTATTTCGTTGCGGCATTTATGAAAATATTTAGTAATAATCGTATAGATTAAAAGACAATAATATATAGATTCTAATAAAAATCTGGATTTTATTGATGTAATACAAAAAATATATTTGAATAAAATATCTTCACAAACAATTATATTAGAGGTATAATAAAAATAAATCCTTTAATAAACACTTTACGGAAATGTTTAAAAATATAAAAAACTTATTTTACAATAATCATAATTCTCGTGAAATAAATCAACCGCACTACAGCCATATATAGAATTGTCTGATCTTTCGAGCCACAGACAACTGATTTATTATTTTACAAAGTCAAGTCGCCATCTATATGACCAATCAATTTTTTTTTATAAGTAGATTATACATTCGATTTACATTATGTAATTAAAAAAAAAACAAATACAAATGTTGATCAAGATAAGATTACATCTCAAGACCTGGTGTAAGACAAGAATATTTTTTTATAGACCAGTACAGGTGTCGTGATTGATTTATACGGCGCGGATGTTATGTCGTTTTAATTATTTTAATATTACATTTGTCAATGATGTTTAAAGTTCGCATCTGACAAGTATTATATTACTTACATATAATAAGTATATACGACATATTTATTCGCTAATGATTAAATGAGGTTTTCAGATGTATAATAAATGCATCGTTTTATTTTCAGTACAAATAAACGTCGAGCAACAATGTGTCACCAATGCCAGTATATATTCAGTTATAATTACACCGACAGCAAAGTAGTACAGCGTTAAAATCGTAATGTGTATATTAAAAAGTAAACGTTCGTATTTCACTGAAACGAGCCTTTTAACTTCACTGTTGTGCAGTGAGTGTTTGCTGTACACAAACGAGCATTATAGCTTGCATGTTAAACGCATGAAGGTCTGGCTGCTAGCTGCCATCAATGTTTACCAAATTGAGATAACGTGTTCGGATATACGACGCAAAGGACAAACAAAGGTACAATATTATATATATATATATATATATATATATATATATATATATATATATATATATATATATATTTATTTATTTTTTTGAAATTTTAAAAATGAATCGTTCGCAGTCAAAGGCAACTAAATGCAGGAATAGAAAATTTTAGAATTAAAACAGCAGCAGAGTCAAAGTCCTCTCTTCGATCAATTGAAATAAGATGGAAAAACATCAATTAAAGCGAAGGTCTAACTGCACATACGGGCAGATTAATAGTTTAATCAGTGGATGCATCGTTCGTAATGGACAATTTATGATGTCAGCGTGTAAAATGATTCTATATTTATATATGAAATATATATATATATATATATATATATATATATATATATATATATATAATCATTTTATTTCATATATTTATTATTGTAATACAAAAATCGACATTATTATCATCGTTTTATGTGATTTTACGACGAAAACTTGCCGTATTAAGCGCGCGATAAATTTTTATCATTATTAAAAAGTTGAACAGAAGTCAATATTCCGATATTGCCAATCCCGCCATTAATGTGTCGTTTTGCAAATCGTCACAAATATTGCATAATTGTTGAGGTTTATGACCAGTAAAACTAAATGGCCTTGGCTTTTAACATTAATAATCGAACGATCGCTAGAAATCGCTGTTTACCACCAGATGTTATTTGCTTCTAAAAATTATATATATATATATATATATATATATATATATATAATTTAGAAAGTGATTGTAGTTTTTTTATATATATTTTATTCAACGAATGGAACGAGAAAGTGTGTCAGCTCTGACGTCCGATGATGCCGACGATGAAGCACAAACCAATATTTCAAAAAAAAAGTCATTTTATTTACATTAATCCACATAAATCTATGGTGCACGTAATCTTGGATCGGGAACGCTTTTAATTAAGATAAAAGCAGGTCTTCATTTTCAAAGGATGCTTATATTTTTTTTTTTCAGGTTACCCGAGTACTTTCGATATACGTAAATGGTAAACGAACGAGGACATCGCAAAACGAGTTTTCTCCGTCTCTAAGGATATTCGACGAGTTTTGCAAACTGGACGCGGCGCGTGTTCTCTTTCGATACATCCGAACAAGAAGACGTCGAATAAAAGAAGGAGGACGGCGAAGTGGTTCAAGATGTTATTTGATCAGACGCTCAGAAATCGAATTGAAATAAACGGAATAAAACGAAGATCGAAAGATAGAAAAGGTGGTCGTTAATGGAAATAGGAACGTAGGATGAGCACGGCCGAACAGTGGCTGTTTATATCAAAGGTGACCCCGTTTAATACCGATGTTGTTACTTTCGAAAACGGGAGGGGCCAACTTGTATACCGCGCGCCCCACTTTTACATTCACTGCTTCTCCAGATAACCATATACAAAATTTTACTGCTCTCTAATAAACCACACAACATTTAATATGAATGCTCAGTTATTATCAGTTGAACAAGATTCAATTGAATATCCAAAATACTCAGAACTAACGTAGAGATTTTATAAGCATACGTGACCTAAAAATGTAGATTTTTAATAAAAAAAATTGTTTTAAAAAAGTTTAATAATATTCTAAAAAATATTATTATTATTATGAAAATATTTATTAAATTAACTGAAAAATATTTTTAGAAAACGTTATAAAAATGATAAGAGTGAGATCTTCTCAAGAAAATTCTCACACTTTAAACGATTCACAACACAAAATCGTATTGTGACCTACTTAAATTTTCAACAAAATTATTTATCTTCACAACTGTTCTTTTGTGATATACGATTTTTTTTCCTGCTATATTTAAATGCAAAATAATCCAAACGCACTAGCGATAAGTGCAAAAAATAAAATTTTCTTACAAGAATCTAAGTCGTGTAAACATATATTCGGACGAACAAAACGAAATAATTTCAGTTTAAAAATCCTAATGACTGTTTATAAACAATATATAAACGTTCGCAACGTAAATAAACCGAACGTTAAAACAATTTAAAAAGCCGCATACATTATAATACGTATACAATTTTGAAAATTGAATAGAATTTCGATAAAAAATAAAAAAGAAAGACACACTAGAAGGCAAAAAATTAATGCGATTTTTCAACCCGTACACATACCTTTGGAACCTATTGACATTATGAATTTCAAATTCGTATGACTCAAAATGCCAATGACAAATGTGCCATTAAATATATAATATAATAATACGATATTATCCGCGTGATAAAATACAAATTTCTATTATTATAACATATAGAATGTAAGAAAAAACTAATTTGAAAAATATGAAAATTTTCATGTATAATTAAAATTCTTTGATTTTGTTGTTATATACATTTTATTATGTAGAAAAGATTAAAATTAATAATCAATTACCGAAAAGATTTTATTTTTTCAATATTATTTCACGAAATATTAAAATGTTTTTTTATATGAAATAAAATCTTATAATTACTTTTAAAAACTAATTTCATTTATTAAAGTGTTTTTGTTAAATTTATGAAACACTAATTATATATATTTATATACAAAAGCAAAATAGTTTAAAATGAGCTAATGATATATAAATCTTGATTGTAAATAAAAAAAATATAATTAAAAATTGTTGGAATGCAACACAATAAAAACTTCTGAAAATCATTAAAAATAAACACGCATAACAAAAATTTCAAAAGAAAACATGTAATATAAAATATAATAATACAATTTATATTGTGTTGAGAATTAAAAAACTAAAATATTTCATAATAATATTGATCAAATTTATTTATAAACTCGTAATATGACTTGATGTTGTCGCCTAACAACGTTTTCGTATAAAATATGTTTTTAAAACGATATAGAAAAAAAAATTGAGAAGGAAAATCTTATTGCGACCGCGTATAGTAGAATAATAATCTAGGGCCCAGATCTAAATGCGACTGGTGTTAAAAGCTATTCCGTTCTCTAATAACATCATTCCAGTTTAAATGGATGACGTTTTATGAGGCGTGCAATGAGAGGACGATGCCGCACCAGTAGAATTGCATTCCATTAGCTTCTCGGACGATTTAAATAATTCAATGTCATATATTGTGTGCGTGCATATGTGCACATCATACATTTTCATATGGCAACAGCACTGCGACTCTTAAACCAAGCAAACTGTGGTCATCATTAAATTCAAGTACTTATGCAGATCGAACTCACCTTCGTCGTGGTGGCCGCCGGTGTAGATCAGTGGTCAGCAGACGTTGTAGACCTGCAACAGGAACAAAATAAAATTGTTATTTTTTTAATTTTTTTTAAAAGTACACGTTGAAGTTATCTCTCGCGCAAGGTTTACAAGAAAACCCAAGGTTTCGGACGACGGCGTGAACGAATTTTAAAAACGGCAGGGTCAAGAAGAGAAGGGAAAAAAACTAGGAGAGATTTATCGGTGTCACATTTTACATGCACGTATGAATCGTTTAAATACTGTTGAATTTAAAGTCATAAAGTCGTGTGTCCAAATATGTACGACAGTCGCTTGTGACCGATGCGAATGCTGTCAGACAGTTTTTCATGTATTATTTACAACCGATATTGCCCAACTTCGTTTATCAAATCGTGGCGTGCATTGCATGTCGCCTGTAAATAATATAAGTATTAAATAATTGATCAATACGAATGTGTGCAAGGCGGTTCGTATTATTATTCTGCATTGCTTATGATTCCGAGAAACTTTGAATTCTTTATCGTTCTTTCTATTGTATAACCCATAAATGGAAATATTGAAAAATATAAAATAATATTTATTATCAGATTATGTATGGAAAAATTTGAATCATAATTTGGTACGATTATGACCTCGATTTATAAATGTTTCCGTACTCTATTTTAGCATCTAGATACGAATTTTGAATTATCCATACTTTTATTACGAATATTTTCAATTTTAAACATTTTAAAAATATTCTTGAAAATACTATAATCGTTCATTTTTAGATATAATAGAAAACTAGGTTTCAAGACGAGTACTTTGAATTGGAACGAATTAAGTTCATAAGTCCAAGTATCATTGTAGTTAAATATTAAAATGAACAAATGACAATCTATTTTAATATGTGGTAAAACGCAATATTTGATACAATATATGAATATTTGTAATTAAAATCATAGTAATTGAAAAGCGAGTCTCATTTTTATTGATTTAATTATAAAAAAAAGATTATATAATATTTCATCAGCTAATAAATAATCAAATATTTCATTTAATAATACAGCTCGATTCATTAATATAAAAACGATTATGAATACATTGGCATAAATTTTAACATTTTTATAAATAATTATTGAAATTTTTTAACAAAGAATTTTAGGTAAAAAAAAAATATGTTTATAAATAAAATTTCAGGTTAATATAATATAATGGAATATGATACGGACTGTCGAATGGAATAGTTTTATATTAAAAGCATGGTGAAACACATTAGTTGTGCGCCTATTACGATAATTTTTACATCAAAATGCGATCACGAAGAAAAGGAAAAGAGGAAAAAACACATTAAGAACATTTTTTGGCGTTTTCGTCGGGCAAACGCGGAAAAACAAAACGATTTTTGCAGGAAACATGGGACATTAATTTTCACCGACGACGACGACGACGAAGACGAAGACCAATACCAATATATTAATGTTATTACTGTTAACACTCAACTATGGAAAAGAACTCGGCATTATATAACGCTTCCAAGGTTGTTTCGGATACAAAGTTAAAGCGACGCTGCAAAAATACACACACACACACACAGTAGTTAATTTGAATTCTACAGGCGGAAAAAAGAGCGGGAAATCTGAATGGAAAAACGACAAATAACGAACAGTATCGCCGTAATAATATGGCAGAAAAGAAGAAAAAAATATAGTAATAACAGATATCGAATACGATATTTTGTCGCAATTCTCGTCGAAGATAACGCGTTTGTTCCGTGGGAAACTCGAAACGTGTCCTTGTATTATTGTACGAGGCGGCTTGGTGAACGTGACCGGGCACTTGCCCACTGAAAACAACAACAAAATGGCTTATCTTCTGTTGAGAAACAAGAAAACCGCACAAAAATATAACTAGATTAATGCTCCGACAAAAATATGCGATTTTGATCTATTGCACAGAAACGTAGCATTGAATTCGTTTCTAGGCCGATAAACAGAACTCGATTTTTTTACGTTTCATAAATAACCCATTTATCTATATAAATATTAATATTAATATAGTGAAATAAATATAGTTGCAATTAAAATGAATTTTGCTTCATTTCAAAAAAATAAAAAAAAAAAAGAAAAAAAAAAGATAGCAGTGTTCCACTTCTAACCGAGTGGAACTAATTTAGAACTATTGCATCACATCTTAGTCAACGATTCATTGATGAAAGCTAGGAAAAACGCCAAAATTTAGAAATTCTACGATAGTATTCTCAGTAAACGCTATTATATATTAAAAGTTACAATGAAAAATAGTATAATAAAACATTGCATGGGAACCGATTAAATTTGAAGAAAAAATATATAGTAGGAAGAAAAAAAAAGATAAAACTAAGACAACGGGCCAATGCGGAACAGAATAGTAGACAACAAATTAATAGCTTGCAACACTTATCGATCGTCGCATGTACGTGAGTCGTTGTGAAGCAAAAAGTTCTGCAGACGGTAGTCAAAACAAACCATAAAGCTAAACGTGCTAATATACAATAAACATGATTAAGACTTATCATCACCGGAGTTCTAATTTTGCGAAACGAAGAAGAACAACTTGAATTTAGCTAAAATTAGCTTCGAAACTCTGTACTCGATCCGGTTTCATGGTCTGCATTTGGCGATGATGCTCTTTAATATTTTTGTAACGAAATTTTATAATAATAACAAAAAAAAAAACATTTTATGTAAGAAGAAACTAAAATGAATTGATATTTGATAAAGTGATAAACTTTTTTACAATAAAAAAGAGGACACAACGAAATCAGTTAAACAATTTTTTAAACTGTAAATATAGACAAGGCCATCAAAATTCAGATGACTCTAAAAAAAGTTCCTTTTATCAATTTGAAAAGTCTTAAACTCAAATACGAAAATTTATAAAAAGGAAGATTTTTTACAAAGGAGAACGTAATTTTAAAAAGAATTGTCTTCCCCAAAAGAGGGCAGAAAAAGAGATTTACCTTAATATTGATAATGTTTCGATTTATCTTTAAAAATAACTAATGAATGATGTATTATGAGATAAGTCTTAGCTGTCTCCAAAACTATAATAATGAAACAAATGAAGACAAATTAGTTATTAGTTCAATATCATAATGATATATAATAAAGTCTAAAATTCTGTCACCTGGTAACGTTTCAATTTTGTTTAAAACTGTTGACATGAATCCTTGATTACGGCCATATTAATAAGCACAATTAGTTGACAACCCACTTATTCCGACATAGTCTGCGGTCAAAGATGAGCTCATCGCCGCCCAATAAATATGCACTGTGACGATAACGCGATGCAATTACAACATCAGACCAGAAGACACTTCAGACGACAACGGTCAGATAGCAAGACTGACGTGAAAAAACACGTAAAATATCCTATTGTAGACAAACAAAAATGGCCGTTCAGTTATGCGTGAAGCAAAAACTACGACGTCGAAGGTCGGCCGGAGGCGTAACGAGGCCTTGCCGATGCAAAATGTCGACGGCGAAAAAGAGCCTCCTTTTTGTTGTATTTACAGACTGAAAAATGCGTATTTTCGAGTTCGGATGAACGACCTCACCTTGAGACTACAATCGAGTTCGGTATATTATTATAATCGCAAAGTTGAATGTCCACTTTTGCGCACTTTGGCATTTCGCTAACGAAATGCTACTTACTAAAATATCGTTCAATAGTCAATCGAAACGTTCACCTGCGAGAGCCTCTTTTGAGATTCGAAAATTGTTTATATATATATATATATATATATATATAATACATATTGTTTTCAACGATTGTCACTATTGAATTCATTAATAATTAATTAATTAAACGCACATTGTTAACAGTAACATCAATTAGAACACCATATAGAATTTCAACCGATATATAATATAACCACGATGAAACGATATTTGATAGTGAAAGTGAAAACAAAACCATCAAAAAAAATTTTTTTATATAATAATCATATTATTCAACACATATTCCAAAGATAAAAATAAGGAAATAAAAGTTTGAATATTATTATATTTACGTACAAAATAGAATAAAATAATGTTAATATAATTTAATAAAGTACACAAAGTTTAAGTAAACCAGAACGTCGGATGATTTACGTCATTTATGCTATCTTTTACCGAGCAAATAATAAATTGCTATTTCAGCATACTAGAGATGCCGACCAGAGAAGGCATTATAAACCGATTACATCATATTATGTAATATTTTTTTTTTTAAAGCAGATACGTACTATAAAAGTCGACGTTCTTTGCAGCTTTTGTTCTTTGAGACGATCGTATCGAACGCAAAATAAAATGTAAAATAGGTTCAAATTCAATTTGGATCTTGATATACGGTCCGTCAAACATCTATAGACGTTAACAAGTTCAAATTTTATTCACATACATATTATGATATATAGTTTCATAAATAACGTTTAACATACGTAAAATTTGATTTGTATATTATATTTGACAGATTTGAATTGAAATATATAATCAAATAACAATATTATTTATTATGCGTTAATACTTTGATAGCGTATCATGTAATAAACTTGACTCCCAATTAATCCCGATAGAATCAGGTTACATTCTGAAATTTTGGTATAAATTAATAGAACACATTTCTATTTAACGCACAAAATATAAATTCATCATTATTATACGCATATTTAAAACAGTATATATTATTTTTATATATTTATATGTATATATATATATATATATATATATATATATATATATATATATATGCAGATAAGCAAGAGTGTGGTATATTGGCAGATACGCAAGTGCGTGACCCAATTTCGTACGTTTCGTAGATTGAGGAGCAAGCGTTCGAAAAATCAAGCGGTAAAGCAGTAAAGCAGTAAAGCAGTGAATCAGTGAAACAGTGGGTCAGGTGTCGGTGTCCGAAAACGGGCCAGCAGCGACGTAGTGCTTTGGTTCAGTGCACCGAGTTTTGCTGGTTCAATGTCGCCACAGGCCGCTGCACCATCGTCGCTCGTCTCTTATCACGTTTCTTCAAGACGAAGCTTCGTAAACATGCGGCAAAATCACAAATAATAACAAACTCGACGTTATCCAATGCGGCAAGGTCGTATATATGTCGCGGTGCATTATCGGAACGACGGTAATAATAAAAAAAAAAAATTCCAATGGTTACATGTGAACGAAACGAACGATACAAGAAAAAATGATGTCTGTTCGAATTCTTATGCTTAAAGATCGATTTTAAAATTTGATATAAATTTTAATTGTAGAGATTTTGAATAATAATAAAAAAATAATAGTCAAGTCGTTAGTTTTATAACCAACATTCAACAATGAAATTTAATTCAATTACAAAAAATACAATTTTAAATAATTGATTTATCGAAAATTTTAGATACAAAAGAATAAACGTTAAAAGACTCGAAATAATATTAAAAAATAGCAAAATTTAATTATTATTCATAAAAATAATTTAAATCAAAATTACGATGCATATATTTCGAATATATAGTTTTATAAATGTAATGCAATTAAATAATAATATTAAAAAAAAAGAAAATAAATTTTAGACACTTTTTCGTCGCCGAATTTATTATCGCACACCCGTTTTTGACAGCTGAGTATAGAGTTTCTTGGTCAGCGGAAAAAATAGTGATAGATGATTTTTTCCAATAAGAATAAAAAAATAATAATGTAAAACATGTAATGCAAAAGACAATGAAAAATAGCAGATTTAATGTGAAAATAAAAATGCAAAATGCGGTTACCACCCACTAGTTGTAAAATATGGTAGCAGAAAAATTGATAATCGTATAATTATAATAAGAAATTCAATTATTAATCATAATTCATTGCTCACAACTATAAAAGGCATGTTTCGATACATTTAAAAATATTATTTACAATTATTCTTAATACCTTATATAGAAATCAACACGTATATTTTTTATCATATAACAATTTTCTATTTATTTTCAATGGAAAATTATAAAAATAGTACAATTTTCAGGACTGCTTGTTAGAAAAATAAAATAACGTTGTTTATACGGTTTAGACTTTAGAACATCCGACGTCCGCTTCATCTGGTTCAAATCCTGTCATTATTTGTCAGAGAAAGCGGCAATTACTCGGGAAGTACCATCGCCGTTGACTTCCGTTAAACGTAAACGCGTTCAACTTTAAAATACTAAACAAAAATAAATGCGAACTTTAAAAAAAAAGCTAACGAGAGAAAATTCACACGTATTTCACGATTTCAATTTATATATAAATGTATACATTCGAAACGTATGCCGTATCGATTCATATGAATGCAGATGATTTCTGTTCTGGCACCGACGTTCGGTCTATAAATAATAATTGTAGCTCGAAATACTAACACAGTTAGACGAGTCTCCCCACGTGGATCATCATCGTTACCATCATCATCATCATCATCATCATGATGATCGGCATCATTGCCAGACTTTGGACGTGTGAAACGGTTCCCCTCAATATTTCGTCGACCAGACGAGACGGGCGGTCAACTAAAATTATCCAAGTGGTTTGAAGTGGATAGAATTGAAGCGGAATGGAGTCGAATCGGACAGAAGTTTTGTGGCACACCCACAAATGTATAATATCGAACAACTGGCACTCCGAGACCAAGATGGAGACACGTCCAGAGGAAGTGGCTCGGCCAAAGAACTATTCTTGACGTTAATGCAACCATTGTATTCGGCCAAGTCGACGGCTACATGTTTGTCCACATTTATATAAGAAATGTTAGAAGGATGCCAATTTCACCGGATGATACTGGCATCGTTTTCATATAAAAAACGACAATAATTTCATAATCCATCTAACATATAAAATAATAGACACTATATACACATTTGCACGTTTTCAAATATATAACTTGGAAAATTGCATGACTTATATTTGAACTATAAGTATAGAATATTATATACACATTGTTAACAAGACAATAAATAATATAAATGTTAATATTATTTGTACACAAAAAATAAATATAAATATATGAAAATAATCATATAAAATATAAATAATATTTAATATAAGAGGTTTACTATTCCTGATAGGAAACAACCAAAACGCATTATTCTTTATGAATGAAATCAACATATCGCTAGAAAAAAAATCTAACAAGATGTTCTATATAAGCAACATGTATCTCATATGAACTGGTTTATAAACGTGAAACTTGTACAAGAAACTATTACACTGAATAGAAATCATTCGTAAAACGAGGGTTGCTCGTGTTTAAATAAAAAATCAATACGCACTCACTTCTTATAACGTTCGTTTCAATGCGATTTTTTTTCTTTCATTGTAGAAATAAACGCGTTAACACAACCGAATTGAAACGAAAACTAACGACAAAAAAAAATAATAATGAAAGTGACGAAAATAAAAGTGAATAATTTTAAATAAATTTAATCGTTTTTTTTTTTGAACGAAACGGAAATGATTATAAAAAAATAATTAACCAAAAAAAAACTATTGCAATATCAGTGATTGCTGTAATTATTTCGTAATGAAATTGTTCCATAACAAAATCGAGAAGGGCCAATTTTATTTTTAATCTATTTATAATGAATTTGTTATATTTGAATCGAGTCTTTTACACAGTTATAATGCATAATAAATAAATCAGTAACGCTATATTACTAAATGGATCTAACATTATCTGCTAATTTTTCTATATAAAAACATAATATTCCTCAATGAAACGTGGTGAAATTTGAATTTAATATTAATTTCATACTAATTATACATAGTCATGTACAGAATAATGTATTAATTACTATTATATATCAAATTAGTATTGGAATTTATTTATGAAAAAAATGAACAATCGAAAAACATATTTCAGGCCTGTCTGTTTATATTCAAGGGCGTCATTGAGACTCACCCTCAAAGGTCGACACCCCGACATCCCCGAGCAATTGACCCGTTTACCCTGTCTAAAAGCACACGCATTATCAATCATTAAAATCAAAAGTAATTAAAAAAACTGACATCTATGACGAGTCAACTATTAATTTTAACTTCGTAATGCGGGCGTCGAGTTTAAAAACCGACGATGTCATTTTTTTAAATGAAATGTAGCTAAAGAAATTGGAGTGTAATAATATTTCAAAATATTTATTCTATTATATGCACGTTTCACGAATCTTCAATTTAATAATTAAAAATTTTTTCTTTGTGAAAAAAACAATAGATACTAACGACGTTGGATTGTTTTTAACACAATATAGTTGAATAGAAAGCGGTGGTATCTGTCTGGTGTTCCAATTTTCATTGAAAAAATCTAAACTTTTTTTCACAACACACCCAAGTTATTCAAAACGGATTATTATAAAAAAAATAGATGACACACTTATAATGAATTATTTTTTTATTTAATATTAAATTGAGACGGTGTTAAAATTTAGTTTTTTTTTTCGTTTTAGTTACACTGACTAAAGACGCGTCCGCGATAACGACAAAGCGAACGTATCTAAATGGTGTAAGTCTGGAAAAGCAAACGGACGGGACGTCTGCGTGCCGCGACGACCGGGAGATGGTAAAGTTGGGCGGACGGATGGGCGGAGGCGCGTATACAAAAGGGGGCGGTTAAGGGAAAAGCGGGTGAAATCGTGTAGCTTTAGGGGTAGTAGTAGTAGTAGTAGTAGTAAAGAGCGGAGACGTGTAGTCGTATAGCGGAGCTGCGGGTAGTTACGGTTAGTGATGCGTCGCAAAGGGTGCAGGGGCGGTTGAAACGGGTGATGGGCGGGCGGTAGGCGGCTGTGGGCGGCCGGTGGTAGATGGCTGATGGAATGACTGGTGTTTCCCCGTCCATGACCCGCACAACAGAGCGCTCGTTGCGCCGCCTGCTGGCTCAGTCGATAACCGCTCACTGGGGCGCACACCTACGCACACACGCACACGCACACACACACACACACACATGTATATAAATAAATATTACATAAACACACGTACGCGTGTACTTGAAAATTTATATGCACAGAACGGCGCAAATAATAAATTTCTATGTTCGAACCGCGTGTTTTCCGAGCGATAGATAAGTTTTGCGGTAACGTACATCTTCGTTTTTAGCTTTGTTCTCGGAAAAACCTAGCGATTGTTAGTCGTCGATCATTGCGCCAGTGCGATTTTTACGTTATTCAGTAACAGGGGTCGATAACCTACGGGTATCGTTGAAAATTCAATGTTTGATGTTGCGGGATATAAACTTTAACCTCGAATAATTTCAATAAAATTAATTACAAATACGTATTCGATAACACTATATCGATTATAATATTTTTTTTTGTTAATTATCATCATTTTAATATAAACAAATAACGCCCGTATATCAGCTAGTGGCATTGAAATCGTTAATTTTGTATGGTAAATAAAATATTCAATATTATGGAAAAAGAACGTTATTCAACTTTGTATATTTTAAATGCTATCTTTCTTTTTGATCACCTCCATAATTCGAAATATAAATACATTCTTTAGAATATTAATATTAATATTATTATATTACGTTCGACTAAAAACGCAGCATAATGAAGATAAATAACATTGACTCCAAAAATGGATATATAAAAATAAAAATAACATTTTCATTCATAATTTACATAATTATGAGCGCAAAAATAGTATTATAACAATATGTACTCGCAATTCGCTTTCATGCAGTACAAAAAAATAATTTTTATTTCAATCTGATTATTTCTTTTACACACGCCATATACGTCTATTGCATTGTGAAATGCATAATGCAATAATTTTTCATTTAAGTTGACCTTATTATTAAACAAACAGTTATTTCGGTAAAATTAAATTTGGTTAAAAAAAAACATAATCAACTCGTATATCACAACATATCAATCTCGAAATAGATTAAACGATAATACGAACAAGTATATTACATAATAAAAGATTAAATATGAAAAACGTCAATTGTATCATAAAATATGTAATAAAAAACAGTATGAACTATATAAAAAAACATAACAAAGTTACTACCATATAAAATAAAAATATATGTTTTAAAGATTATTTACAACGTGTAAAAATCGTAAAAAATATATTAATTCATTTTTTTTTAATAAATATAATTAATTTTAATAATATCAAGATGGTTATAAATAAATGCGATATTCATATAAAGGAAAAAATACAGTAATCTAAGTACTGAGCTCATCTTAATAAAATTGATGAAGTCACACACGAGTGAAGACAACAATATGCAGTATTGTGGCATTTAAAAGGTTTCATTCGTGCACTTCTTCAGAGCTCAATGAGGATTATTGACATTCCGTATACATGTAAAAATGGAAAAATATATATATATTTCAGCTACAATGTAACGTTAAAATATCCGATGTTTGCTATTCACATTTAATTCAGGTTGAAAGCGCTAAGGATATTATGTAAATAATGTTATATAACCCTTTCGCGTCCGAATGTTAAAAATGTTTCATGAGATCAATTTGTCAATTGATATCTCATTTTAACCATTCCGTTGCCGCTTAAATTATGACAATAATTATTTATATTAATTTATTTGTAACAAATTTCCATACTCTTTCTGAATAATATTATAAAGTGTAAAATGGCACTCTATCAAATAAAGAGAAGATTTTTTTTTATCTTATATTAGTCTTCAACCAAGTAACAACAAACCCAATTGCATTTTCAACATTGAAACTTTTTTTATTCAAATACTAGAAAGTTTGCTAAGAAAATTTTAAGAAGGTTCTTAAGAAAATTTTTGAAACGGTAGCGAAAGCTGTTTTTATTTTTATAAAAAATACTAATATTCTATGTAAAACCACTAAACAGAAGACATATATAAAATGTTAAAATATAAAAGCATACAAGTATTTTTTTGTATAATAATTTTAAGTTTGGAGTAAAAAATTTACCAATAAATCTACGAAATGACTCGAGTACAAAAGGTTAATATTTGAAATTAATTGTAGTACATTTTTACTAATTGAAAGTGAAATTATACGGGTGATATCAATCGTTGATATACAAATATATAATCTAGTAAAAAATATTATATATATATATATAGTGGACGTATGTGTGAATTAATTAAATTAATAATGATATCGAGCATACTTCATTTATAGATTACGCACGATATAAACAGAGGAAATGCGCCGACCTCGGGCGACTGACCGATTTTCATCTGAAGAAATTCATAAAGTCGAGGGGATTGCGCATAGGCGAGGGGTGAAAATAGGTACTCTTGGCGCAGTAGGAAACGAGAGGCATTCTGCTAGCGTTCGTTCCCTTCGGAGAAAGGGTCAGGAGCATTCAAAAGGGAAACAGAACGAGCGAATGAGTGTGAGAGAGAGAGAGAGAGAGAGTGAGTGAGAAAAGAGGGCGCTGATCGATACCCAGTCGGAAGACCGGTGCACACCGGCGAAGTGAAGAGTGCAACGTTGCAACGGCGAGAGTGCATCCGACCTTGGACGACGGTCACGTGGTACACATACAAAAAACTGTAACTACGCTCGCTAGCACGTCTCGCAATCTCTACTTTCGCCGTCGTACACGACCGATTCTCCTTTGACGTTCGACGGGCATTATTCGAGAGCGCCGGTCGTTAACGGGTTAAATAAAACACACAAAATAATAATTCACATTACGAACTGTTCTAACTAAGAATTTATAGATATTTTCGAATACTATTTATAACATACATTTATAATTTAATAATGTTAACTTATTTTTAACATAATGGGATCTTCTTCTTCCTCACGCCGTCTCCTTAAGAAGGTTGGCGATCCACACGGCCAAAGAAACCTTTGACACAGCCATACGAAAAATTTCTATTGACGAACAGTTGAACCAACGACGAAGATCTTTAAGCCATGAATTTTGACGTCTTCCTATTGGTCTTTTTCCCTGAATTTGTTCCTTCCAAAATTATCTGGAGAAGCCTATAATTATCATTTCGCAAGATGTGGCCGAGGTATTGTATTTTCCTTAATTTGATTGTTTTTAATATTTCTGGAGTTTTATTAATTTTTTTCAAAACCTCCTTATTTGCTACTTTGTCGGTCCAAGATATACTTAGTATTCTCCGGTAGCACCACATATCGAAAGCTTCCAGACGTTTTTCGGTACCAGGGTCTAGTGTCCATGATTCGACACCATATAGAAGAACAGGAAAGACATAACATCTAACTAAGCATACGTAATTTTAGTATCATATCAGTGCTTCTAGATGTTAACAATTTCTTTATGGCTATAAATTAGGTTCTAGCTTGTTCTATTCTAGAACGGATCTCCTTCTTGGGGTCGTGGATTGCTGTTATGTACGTCCCCAAGTATTTATAAGACGTTACTTGTTCAATCTGTTCGTCTTTTATATATATAATGTGATAGTTCATCAAAAAAAATATTTCTTAGTTATAATAAAAAAATGAATTTCAATATACGAATTTTGAATTTTTACAAACATAAGTCAACATATTACAAATCTTAATTACTGGCCAATTTGACCGTTTTCAAACGTTTGTAAAACTTAATTATATATTAAAACATTACCGTATTGCTATCAAACTTTACGATTTTTCTTTAAATGAAATTTCTATCGTTATTTTATTTATTTATTAATATATTCAATAATAAATTGACTGTTATCATCTACGTTTAATTATAAAAATAATAACTATTTTATTAGACCTGTTATTTTGACCGGGCACAGTAGGAATAAGTATACAAGAAATGTCGGTAGATTTAGTGTTAAATTACAATACGACGTTTTCAATTAAAATAATAAGGATTGAATTCAAAATAAATAATCGAAACGTATAAAAATAGCGTAATTATAGGGCAATTATTCTCAATCAATTCTCTTCAAAACGCAATTGTTTCATAAAATCATTATAAATGCTCCATAAAACTTGGAACTTGAAAAAGTGTATAGTAATTATTAGAGCATTTAATAACGCTTCTCAAACCTTTTATGATATCGTTCTTTCTAAAATAAACGACAATTAAATTTATTAAATAAGTAATAATTACAAAATATTTTTTAATATAAAAAAATATTTTGTAATTGTTTGTTTTATTGTAATAATAACTTTAATAATACAAAGTAATAATAAGTAAAATATAATACTTCTATATAATAATTTAAACTTTTCTATATAAATTTTTTTTTCAACACAATTTTTTTGTTATTAAAGATACAATATTAAAAAAAATAGCAAATAAAAAAAGAATTTCCATGTGATTAAAGAATAAAAAGTTTTTCAAAGAACTTACATTTATAAAAGAAAATATATAAAATGTAAAATATTAAAATTATAATATAAAATTACGCAATATATAATCGAAATTAATTTATCGATGATCCATTGAAAATAAAGTATTGTATATAGCCATTAAATTATTTAAACGATTTTATGAATGTTCAAATTATTCATATAAATTACTATTACAATAAATTATTAACAAAATTCCTAGTAATCGTTATCAAAGTCATATATACATCCTTTCGGATAAAAAAAAATATTTATTACACAAATAAAAAAAATATATATATAAATAATATATGCCCTTCAAACGTTCTTCGCGACATTATTTGTAAAAACGATAATTAACGCGTACACTGCGCGATAAATAAATTCATACATCGGTGTCGACAAAAACAATACGTCTGACTCGCGAAAAGCCAAAACAAAATATTATATTTATATGTATGTACAACATATACAAAAAAAAAATTAAACACGGACGACTATGAATCATTTTTAAAATTCAAATACTGAAAACAAAAATAAAATCGTTAAAACGAACGCAAAGCGATATATGGAAATCGCTAAGAGAGTTCACCGCATTTGAAAGTCAAACCGCAGCGTCATATTTATCGGTCACAAAAAAAAGAACTCACCCATACACGTTCAACATCTTTTTATTATATTTTATTATTTGTGTGTGATAAGCGATATCCTAAACAGAATAATAATAGTAAAAAAAAAAAAAATGAACCGCTGATATAAAAAAGGTGGGTGACCTACATATTTGTACGGTCGAGCTCTTATCGGACGTATCTTATCAGAATGATTTCACTTGCACAATAACACGGCGGTAACGTTATCGCTGCCGGTTGGTTGCAAGAATATGCTGGATGCTCGATTCTCGAATTAAAACTGATACACGAGTGGCATCTGTCGATTTGGAGATGTGTTAAAAAAATGCATATCGCCGATAAAGAAAAGTGTGGGAAAATTATCGATTTTCTCGACGAAACGAGTGCATATCTGATATATTATATTTAATATTGGAATGATAAAAAATATAAATTAAAAACAATTTGTATATGATTAGCAATTTGCAAATCTACATGTTTATCATTTTATATACGCGGTTTTCAAGTAACATGAAGTTTCCTATTTATATGTAATTATTTTTTTATTCTATTATAAAAAAAATAATTTAAATGAATAATATTCGGTTTTCATTATTATTTTTTTTTCAAATTAAACATTGCACAAATACAAACTGCGGTCGATGTAAAATTAAAAAGTAAAAATCAATTCGAAACGTCAATCGTTCAACAGGAGAAAGTGGCTAAAAGTGAACAGTCATAGTTCCATGTAAAAAAATCTAAGCGGGCATCGAAAATAATTAAAAACGATACAAATAAATAATACAGGCATAAAACAGGTATCGAAACAACAATATCAACAATGAAAACAATTAAAATTGAAACGTACAAGAAAAAAATATAATGAATGCAATTATTATTTGATTGAATTTAGTATTTGGGTCAGCGACTTGTCTATAATTTAGGGAGCGTTTACCGCAATGACGCACAGCAAAAATGTATGGAGGTCAATGCTACCAATTCTATACCCAGAATTTACTACAACAACAATTACCGATGTCTGCTAATACTATTAGTGGCAATGTGTTGTGAATTCGGTGATGTGCACAACATTTTGATGCTTGGCCAAGGACAGTAACGAAACGTCACGAATGCAACGAATGCAATGTTACACACAATCATTTCGCAATTCCGCGAATCCCTCATTGTTATTCATCCACAATGTTAGAATTTAATCGTAACGCTATTTCATAATACAATGAAAAATAATTTATATATAATATACAAATATGAAAACTACTGACATTTCGCTAATTTTGAAATCACAAGTCGAGCATGAGAACGGCGTAAAATCAACGTTTCAACATGAAATAAATCGTCGTATGACATTCTAGTTAATATAATTATTCACTTATAATTTTGATCGCTGGATGATTTATAAAATTTATATAAAAGTCATATCAATTTAATTATTATAAAAATGAAAAATAAAAAATACTTTATAATTATTATATTTTATGTTACTCGCCAAGTTATTTCGTGTAGACCTTTAATTCTTTAACATTAACAAAAACTTACCATTTTAAATAGAAGAAAAATGTATTTGATTCGATGAAAATAAGTTGAGTGTCACTGGTTTAGTGACTTATATTTTAGTGATATTTTATATTATAGATATTTATAACCAAACAAAAATGAATTATGAAAATAAAATGAGAAATGTATCAGATGCTCTCAAAGAAAATTACGAATGTAATTTAAAAATAAAAAAATCGATAGATCTTTGAAGTGTTTACAGTAACGTTCTCATATATTATACTTTCGTTACATAGCACGAAGCAAAAATATAATAACATACATACATTTCAAATAATTGAAATAGTCACTCGAATTACAGGTGACTATAGAAATGAATTGCAATCTATTGTATGATACATAAGTATTTTTGCAGCACTGCAGTATTTCTCACGCCATAACCACAATTAACTCTACTTTGTATGCACTTTCAAGAGGGGGTCAGTGGGTTCGCTTTTTTTAAACATATGTACATTTCTTTGCTTCAAAGAAAACCAACACAATATGCGCTTATATAAAGATAAAAATAAAACTAAAAAATAGAATAAAGAATTCAAAGACAACGCTACGTTGTTACGGTTCACAAACAGATACATAGTCTGTCGACTATGCTAGACAAGAGGGGTGAAACCCTTTTTCGTATAAATAAAAACACGCGTTATTTTCTATACGGACTGGCAACGTGGCGCCTCTATTTTAAAAACAAACCACATGTGAAAAAAAAAACACAAACGTTACTAACAATAATAACGTGTGGAAAATGTCTATACGGGTGTTAATTGAGTGTATTTATTGTAATGTTTTCGACCGTCGACGGCGTATGCGGGTCGCGGGTCGCGGATCGAAAAACGAGCGCCGCGCAGCGAAAGAGTTAAAATAAAAGAATGCCGGTTGTAGTGTGCACGGCGGCCGGTCACAGTCACAAGGTTACTGGTGCATCGGTGCATACACAAACATACTGAATACGGTCATACAAAACCGCAAGTTCACGGTGTCACAACGACCCACACATCCGTTTTGTGTTAATGTCTTAAACAGGCGTTTCGTAATAACAATGATTTTTTTTTATAATATATAAAATAATGCTTGAAACGTAAAATCGATATTTACTAATAGTTATATGTATATCATACATAAAACATTAAACTATTATATTATATAATAAAATATATTTACTTTTTATTTGAATTTGAATTTTAAAAATATTCATTATTGAATTATAAATATTTACTTCAAAATGAAAAACAATCAATTCAATAAAGCATGATCTTATGGGTTATAATTGAAAATTATATTTTTAAAAATGAATAAGAAAAATGTTCAAATATTGAATTGAAACTCATTCATCATATATAAAATAAGGATAAATGCTCATAACGTCAAATAGGCAGGTAAATTCCTTAATCATTCACTGGTCTAATGGTAATAATTTCTAATTAAAATTTATAATAAAATATATTTTTTTACTACAAAATTGCTAATATAAACAAAATAATGATGTAATTATATATGATATTTAAAAAAAAACATATAAATAATGTTGATGTAAACGAAACTCACAACTAGTCATAAGTAGATAAATGAGCATACAAGTGCTATATACTATTAGTTTACAAATAAAAACTAGTGCATGAGAAAAATATATATAATATGAAACGATGCAACTGACTATCAAAGTTGTACACATTGCATTCTCAACAAAATATCAAAATAAAAAAAATATCATTTAAATATATTATACAATCTCCATTTCAAAGAACGATGTTGATAAACACAAATAAGATGTCAAAGTTCTAAATAAATTGTTATCCGTATATTTTAAATACTAATTTATATGACAAAAAAATATCCGGTGTCATTTACGATACAATAGAAATATAAAGGAAAAATTTAATCATAATTTTTATTACTTATTTATTACATTATATAAAATTTACATAATTATTATAGTTTTATATTATGTATGCAAAACATTTTTAAATCTTTATATGAAAAATCCGCGAAAAAAATATACATATGAAAATTAAATTAGCAATTTTATAAATGTAAAATATGAAAATCTATAAATTTATTTTCCAATTTCAATTTGCAACTACTTTAATTTAAATGTTAAGTAAATTACATAATAGATATGAATATGAGAGTTACAAAATTAAATTATAATAGATATTAAAGATAGATTCATCAGTATTAGACAGTAAAGATAATAATTCAAATTACGTAAAAGTAAAAAAATGACCGATTATAATCAAATTGGCGTAAAATACTAAAACAATATAATATAAATATTTATGATAGATAAAAAATTCAGAATTAAACGGCAAATAATTAATAATAGGGTCGAAAAAATAGCAAAATATAATGAGTGAAGGTTTTTGGGTTCATGAATAATTAAATAGAAAAAAATGGCAATAACATAAAAATACATAAATATGCAAATTTGCAAAATAAAATACATCGATATAAACAAAAACAATATTTCCTATTAACAATTTTCATAATGTTTATATTATGATGTCATGTAATTATTAAAAATAGTAATGAAAATAACTAAAATACTATCGGTATAATTAAAATTATATGTAAATCACTTGATATAAATTCACTCGTACAACATGTGAAATATTCATGTCATTTAATTGAAAGGTAAATAAATAGAGAAATAAATTTTAAAATCAAAATAAAATTTATAAAAGATTATATTTCTGCATCAACATTATATATGTATGTATGTGAACAGAAATTAAAAAATATAAAATTAGTGCATAACATTTTAACACGTTCGCTACCACATGGCTCATATTTGAGCCATCAGTTTTTCCAATAGACTAACGACTCATATTTAAGACTATGATATAGGCATAGTCATTGTATAATTTCTCATCATAACGATTTCACTAATATTAAACAGTGGTCTATTGGACGCCGTAACTCACATTTGTGACGCGCGGTTTCAGGTTCGGAGTTGTTGTTTACAGGTTGTGCTGTGCGGTAGCGAACGTGTTAAAAATGTTTTCTTTATTTTATTTTCATATTGATTGAATATCTTTATATTTTATATACATTGCAATCGTTTCTTATAAAATTTTCTCTAACACACCAAGATCGGGTATTTGTTTTGAGTAAAAAATAAATTCAGCACTTATATATTATATATGTAACTTCACTTTAACCAGACACAAATATAGTAAGTAGAAACAAACACACAATATTTACTTACCGACGAAGTAAATTCGCGGGATGTAGCGGGGGGGGGGGGGCGGTGGTCGCGTGCAATTGCACGTGCGCGTGCGCAGTGTTGCGCGCGCACTGCACTCGCAGTAGGGAGTGCGACGTGGGGGGGGCGGTGGGGCGGGGGGAGGGTGCGGTGAACGCCCGAAACTGAAAGTGGCGAGCGAGCGAGAGAGATCGAGAAAGATAGAGAGAGAGAGAGAGTGTGTGAGAGAGAGAGAGATGCGAGACGGTCGGTCGGAGGGTGGTCGTGTGTACACACGCACGCACGCACTCAAACGGTTGCGTTCAATTGTATTGGTGCGATGCAGCGGTGCAGCGCACGTGCATCACGCGATCACGACGGCCGCCGACTGCAGCCGCCGGTGCATCGTCCCGCGACACCCCCCCGCCGCGCGCCCCCTCCACCCTCCGCACCCCGTACCACCACCGACGACCTCACCCCCTCCCTGCCGCGGCGCATCCCCCGCACGTTCCGAATTCGCCGCAATTAAGTGGGACGACGCTGACAACATCCCCCCCCCCACCCTCATCCCCATCCGTAGCCTTTCACTATCGCGCGGGATGCGATTCGCGACGTTGGGGTGCAGCCGATCGAAAAACTGCCCGATCGTCCCCCTATTCAAGCCGAAGGATGACGCGATCGGGGTTCAGGGTTAGATTCGTGAACTCCTCATTCAATATTACTCTATGAAAACAAAATAATAAATACAACCCAAATTAGAGACTAAGCCAGATATATTGAGAATCGAATAAATTATGTCAAAATCTAATACGAATAAGGGTTGCGAAATGTTATCAAAAATATATACGAAACGTAATTCATATATTAAAAAAAAATAATACAAGTTAATCGTTTAATCTTTATAGAATATATTATCCAAAGGAATTATAAATTACATAAGAACTCATTTAAGATCCTTGAGCAGTGGTACTGAACCGGTTATATATATAATAGAATAGAATATTTAACTTCATCGGAAGAAAAATTGATTTTAGTACTCCACAAATTTACCTTATGTTCAAAAGTTCTCTCTGACTTCAAATGCAGTTCACAGGTTGCATTAGAAAATTAAACACGATTTCAATCTTTTTAGAAGCTAATTTTTAAATTATAAGTTCAATTTTTCAAAATTAAACTATTTAACCTTAAACTGATAAATACGAAAATCTACTCTGTAAATATATAATTATATTATAAATTATTATCATATATGGTAAAACAATTATACAACATTCATAACAGATCTTTGATTTTATAAAAAAAATCAAAATTTGTTTAAGTTATCTATTAAAAAAAACATTTCTTTTTAACTATAATATTATAAAGAAGGCTTTTTGGCATATTTAATGGTTTCAAGAAATCGCATTCAACCCCCTGTTCGCGGTCCATTGATCGCCAACGTCGGTCAGTGCCAAAATTTGTCGACCCAATTTGACGTCTAACATTGACTTAGCACGTTCGACTGTTGAATAATAAACGTTACACTTTTTAAAGTCAAATCTATTTGTGAGGCGACACGGCAATGTTCAACGAGACAATTATTAAAAATTGCATATTTTTGCGCACGAAAAGGTCAAACAGGGTTCATCAGCATAATTTTAAAGTCTCCGAATGCTTATCAAATTCGACATTTTGTTTGTTTTCTTTTTTTCGTAAGGCAAAATTGGAAATAAATTATTCCGATTTCATATCGTACAATTTCTATTGTAACTCTTCGTATTAAAAAAATAACAAAAATTATTATTACTTTCCTAATTATTAATCCGTGATCTAATTTTTAATTGCAAAGCATATTCTTTAAAAATGTTCAAAAACAACATAATAATTTAAGAAGATAAAATATAGTTAATTCTCCATTACTTTTTGCATCACAGTATTGAAGAATTTTAATGAACAATATCAGACCTTTAAATTCCCTAAACAATTCCTATCAGCTTCTGTTTGGTACTGAAAAAAATGCTGCCTTACTCCCGGTTGTTTTTTCAGATGTTTTCAAATATCAAAAACGTTCGCCATAAATTCTATATACTTTTTAAAATAATGCAATTCTGACGTTATTTAGATCAATATTATGCATTATTTACAATTTCAACGAGTAACACGTTAATTGCATGACAAAATAAATGAACGAAACATCATATTGAATTCCATTCGTGGTCCATATATTTCATAAATTTATTAATAAAACTCAATTTTGGATAAATAGCATATTCACTATAAGAAATAAACTGAAAATACATGAAATTTATACTGATCATGTCATTGATCTTTTTTATTAATAAATATAAAAAATTTTAAATTGCTTCATCTAAAATGAGAAAAGACCGAGTTATTCTAGGCTAATAACTCTGTCGAGTTCAACATTCTAATTGTACCCAATTATACAATCATTACTTCGTATTTCACATAACATAGAGCTTGACATAAGAGTAATATTGCTTGGCACAAAAATAAACCCTTAAAATATAACATACGGAATTAAGTTTTACAATATGTCAAGTTTAACCGTACAAAACAATGGTTTCAAATTAATTGGGTCGTCAATTAATTTCAGCAATCAAAAGCAAATCTTACACGATTCGTATAACGAAAATTTATATAATATACTATATGTATAATATTATAAAAGGCAATCGTTTAATTGGGTCATAACGTCACTTTTAAAATATATATTCGAAGAGAGGTATCTACATATATATATTTTAGTTAATGAGAAGTTGTATGGTCGAATGAAATGTTAGATAAAAGAAAGATAAATCGTATGAATAAAAAAAGTCCATTTTTTAATTCGAAAGACGCATGATTAATCAATCAAAAATTAAAAAAAATGAGAATAAATTTGAATTTTCACAATGAACCAACCGATGGGTAGAAAAAAGGTTCTAACAAGGGTTTTATTTTTTTCTAACTCTTAAATATATAAAAAATGTTTATATATAAAATTAATATAAAACTATGGTATAAAAATATACAATTATAAATGAATTTAAAAATAAAGTAGTCAATATGCATTTTCAATGAAAATAATTCTTAAGACAAAATCGTACTTAAAAGTTCCTCACTTTTAATCGTAAGTTTACGGTTCATGCCGTCGCTTGATACTAGAAGCTATGGAAATAAGATTCCCGCTCAACATGTGTTAAGTCCAGATAACGAGAAAACAGATCTCACAAATAACTCGTGAGAATTTTTCTCAGTTAAATACTTGAAATATTAAATTTGATTAGAAATAATTTATTTTGAATTAAAGGATATTTTATAGATTTTTAATCAAAAGTTTACAGTTGATAATTGAAACTATGGAAGCAAGATTCCCTCTCGACATACATTAAGTCTAGATGGTGAGAAAACATTTGAAATCTGATTAAAAACAATTTATTTTTTTAAATTAAGAAAAAAGATGAATTTATCAAAATTATTCGTGTTAGTCGGTAATAATTTGAAAAAATAATCAGGAATGTCGGGAGATAGCAGGGTGAGGTATATATATGCAGCGTGACCGTGGGCCGGATGGGTTCCCGTTGGTTGCGTCACCGCTGCATATAAAGTGGCATTCGAAACACACAGGCGCACATATAATATACGTTACGCGTCGACTTACAAACACGTCGACGAAATGCACGCTAGCGCACACAACACACGCGCGCTGGCGCATCAAGTCAAAGGAGAATAAATAAAAAAAAAATAACAACAACATAGATAGAAGCTGCAGCAACAGACCCAAAGGGGTGTCCGCGCCCACGCACGCACACACACGCACACACACGCACGCGCACACACACACAAATAAATACGTCCACGCAACAAAATGCAACGCACGCACGTAATATAAGGGGAAACGTGTGTTTGTGTGCGTGTGTATAGGTAACGTTTCTCAAAGTGTGGGACTCGATGTAGATTTACATCTTGTATAATATATATATATATATATATATATATATATATATATATATATATATATATATATATATATATTTGTAATATAAAAAATTTAGTTTAATTTTCAATGTCAAGATGACATAGTAAATTGTTAAATAAATAAATGGCATATAAATTTAAAAAAAATGTCGATTAAAATCAATTTTTTATTTTATATTTTTTTGTCGTAACACTTGTTCACATAGAATTTTAATTAATTATAATTTATTGCGATATTATATATTTTTATACCATATATAATTTGTGATTCAGAAATATATTCTACAAACAATTTTTTTTTAAATATTAATAAATATATTATTATTAAAAAAAAAGAAATATTTTTAGATAATTAAATCATAATAATATTGAAGATGGAAATTCTATATATAGCGTGCATTACTATTAGAAAAAAATAATAAAGGAAAATTTTCCAAAGATGTGAACTCTTATAAACCAGGAGTGGTCAACCAAAATAATCTTAGGAACAACTTTGAAAATGCAACATAACTCCGCAGACCATATATAAAAATCTATATTTGACTACCTCTGTTATAAAAAAAAATAAATATAAACAATAAAAATTTTGTTCAAATTAATTTCTAAATGGTTCTCATATATAATATTTGGTAAGGGCCAAATATTTTTTTATTTAAAATTTAACGAATGACTTAATTTTACTCTATAAAAGCAATTTAAAAATAAAATATTTTAATAATATACATATCTATTATATTTGAGAAGTAATGGTTCATCCTATTGCGTTTAGAATATAATATATAATATATATATATGATATTGTATATGCGTGTGTATACATTGTCTGGCTGAAGCTAGTAATGAATAATGAACATGCACCAATATGCATGAGGGGCCGCTCCTTCTGACCAGTCGAACGTTTTAATATAACAGTACACGACGCGCACACACACACACGCACACACACAAATACAAACACATACGCAAAACTAGGATAGTGAAGTGGGTCAATATAGGGAATGAACAACAATAAAAATCAATCCGGTCGTCGGTAGTAAGTCTAACATTCGGTCGGTCGACTGGGAACGGATGTCGTTTGTGTTAACAGCATTAAAATGCACGCTATTATTAACGTTCAATTCTCGCTACCGGCGGAATATGTGTTAATTAAGTATAAGTGATGTACGAGGATTGCCTCATTTGCGAAGCGGTAATGTTCGCGTCGTTTAAACAGCCTACTGCCGTATTACATTGTTTGTAATTTAAGACGATTATATGCAGAACACAACTCAAATAATATTAAACATTGATTTTATTTTTTAAATAAATATATATATGCATATATTATATTATATACGCGTTGATGCTTTTAATCGAATTTATAAACTCTTGTTTTAACAACCTCATTAAACCTTTTAGTGAGATGTAAAGGAACTACGGTTTATCACGTTGAGTGCACGTAACTTTATACTATATTATATTATCCGTCATTAGTATTTTTTTTTAGTTAAACTAACTATTAAATGGAAAATTTTAATTAAATAATTAGAATTTAAAAAATGGAAAAAAATATTTAAAAATAGTTATTTTAATAAAAAAAATATTAATATTAAAAGTGAAATAAAATCATTGATGAAAAAATAAATAGGCGTCTGCTAAAAGTATACAATAATTACTTTTGTAATAGAACACTCAATAAACAAAAAGAAGCTATTTTTAATTTATTTTTTATAATAATCGTTTTTTTTCAGCAAAAAATTGAAACTGCTAATTTCAAATCGAAATTCAATTTTTAATATAATATATGGATATTTTGTACAAAAAAAATTGATTTGATTCAACGTACTAAACATTAAATATTATCATATAATCCAATCATATCAAAAATACCGAATCTCCAAAAACATGTTACCAAAGCGATAAAAATATGTAGTTAGAAAGCGAACAACATCAACAAAACGTGAAATCATTGCGTACATTATATTTCGGAAAGAGGTCATAATAAAAGATATAACTATTATTATGATTCATCGTCATCATACACGGAGAAAAGGACTCGAGAAGAGAGATTAGAAATGAAAAATTGATTACACTTATGCTCATAATATACACTCGAACATATCTAACTAATATGGTTTCGAGAAGTCTTACACAATCGGAGGCCGTGAAAGTACTCATCAAAATCAAAAGAGACGCTTCGAATATATAGTATAATAATAATAGAGAACGAGAGGGAAAAAAAGTACGATCTATCGTACTCTGAAGTAACTACTTATTCAAATATCCGATATGGTAATAAAAGGAGAACACCGTGAAGTAAAAAATAAAAAATAAAACATGACTAATGTCGTTTCAAAAGTAACAAATGACAGTATTTTTCACCGGTCCATATAAAAACGTTCGACTCGACGGACGTCAGTAACAAAAGGTACGTCTTTCATTCTGGATGAGACAAAATGATGTGTTTGTATGTATATATATATATATATAATACCAATATTATTCGTGTTGAAATAACATCAGGTGGTTTTATTTTTGAAAGAGACGCACGTGAGGTACATGTTGTTAAATGCAATCACAAAATGGCAATTTGTAGAGGTGAATGCGAATGAAATAAGACCGTTTCAATTGCCTTCCAAGTTATACCCATATATAGCATATAATTACAAATAAAAATTGGACGACATTAAAACAAGGATGATACAAAATGATATTATAAATATCATTTAAAGGGTAAAGAGGTTAAATTATTAACCTATATTGATCAATTGAAATTTTTAATGTTCGAGGATAATTTTAATTAATAAAATTATTATTGAAATATATAAAATATGTTAAAAATACGGCAATATATCAAATTAATATATTTGAAGATTGAATGTTGAACTAGTGACTTGATTTCGAAATAATTATTGTTAAATATAAAATTGGAATAAATTTAATGCAATTAATTTACATCGTTTGTTCTTTCATATAACAGGAAACAATATAAAAATGTAATTCCCAAAAATTATTTATAATTATAATATTGTAAACGAATATCCTGAATTACCGAGAAAAGACACGAATAAAATATAATTAGAGAACAAAAAAAAAAAAATATGACAAACGTTCATTTGAAGATGACTTGTTAGAAACCAACGAGGCAGAACCTTGACATTGAGTATGTCTCCCTTGTTGTGCGAAACGAGTTCACAGACAATAATCATTATGTTGTTGTTCGCATTGGACTGTTGTCGAGCGTCAAAAGGACCTGATGTGGTGGAAAGGAGGTGAAAAGTTGGAGAATCCGAGCTCTGGAAGAACGGAGGCTTGTTGGTCGGTTGTTAGCCAGGAAACCGGTCGGTTGGGTCAAAATGCCAATGCAAAAGTGCGCCAGACATATCGGTAATCGGCTCTGGTTCAATGGGTTGCCGTGCAACATTGCAATATTGAGATGATGATGAGGACTGGACCGCGTGTATTTTTTCTAATTTTTTTATTTTTTTCATGTTTTATTTCTCTTGGTTTTTTCTTTGCTTTTGGTAAATATTACCCCTCTTCATCGGTTATTGGCCTACGTTTACTTCTATGAGCATTGGTGAATGTTTGACGACAAAACCGGGTACTCGTCAGACTGATTGGCGAGGCCTCAATTTTGAACGATCTGACCAGAATATACTCTATATTAAATATTATTATAAACATTTTTATAATAATTAAATTAAAAAGTAATAAGAATAAATAAAATATAAAACTCTAGAAATTATATATATATATATATATATATATATATATATATATATATATATATATTACTATATATATATATATATATATATATATATATATATATATATATATATATATTACTATAATTATTATCCATCCATCGTCGTAGTCGAAATAAAAATTTTAATTTCGCAGTAAACCACAGTTTTTTTTCATAAAAAGCTTCTATAACTTAGTAAATAAAAATATTTCAGCCGCTGAGAATTTCAAGCATAAAAATTTTTATCATAAATTAAAATATTAATTAAGATTATAATAAAAAAATATTGATTTATATGCGAAAATATAAAATTTAGATGTTTTTTTTTATATATAAATATTTAATTTTAATGTTAAACTTAACACGCTTCACATGTAATATTTAGTATATTGAATACTAATGATAAACAACAAAAACACTGTTACATAGAATTTTATAATAGATCACATCGCAAACATTTCAGACAAATTTATATATGAATACGATTAATAACCGAAAACAAAAACAAAAAATCGTGTAAGATTAATCGAAGCGAATATTTCAAAATTTACCAGCGTACAATGTTTTCAATTAAAATTCGAAGACAAATAGTTAACACGATAATATATTACTGGTAGTCGAAGCGGAATCGGCTAATTAAGGTGATGAATCGACGAGATGGGATGAAAAAAAAATGAAGATCAGAAATATTCACGTCTACATTTTAGACAGATTGATGATGGTGATAATGTTCAATTGGTTCAAATGTGGCAGCCAAGGGAGCCAAGGTCATAATGATTATTGCAATTGCAGCAGACGTGTTAAATTCTGACCGGCAAAGTGTTGATGGTCATTCGTGTAGTACTAATATTCGTTTACAATAATAATAGGCTAAATTTTGACCTCTGCATCAGGCCACGGACACAGCATCAAGAAGTCAAGAGGATGTGCACGGCGAATTCAACCCTTAATTGACCGCAACGGACATAGAAAAAAAAGCTAGTGTATTATATATATATATATATATATATATATATATATATATATATATATATATATATATATATATATATATATATATATATATATATATATATATATAAATTTACTAATTCACAATAGTATAATAGTGTGACTATAAAAAACAAGTAAATTAAATAAAAATATTACAAATTGAAAATTTAGTGATGAAACTTACGCAAATATATAAAGTTAACATATTCGACTTAAAAAAATATATTCTATCTAGATTGATGAAAAAGACGAGTTTTTGATATTTTTGATATATAGTTACAATCATAAAGAACTAAAATTGGATAAAAGTTAATAGAAAATGAGCAAACAAGGAAATATTGATAAGATCAAAAAATACTCTTAAAAAATAATTTGTGTGAAAATAAATATCGCCAATAAAATATTAATTATTGTTAATAATAATTTCAATTAATTAATTTCCTAGTTTTATAGAACTAGTATCATATTAAAATTCAAATATATTAAAAGTTTTAAAAGAAGAGGAAAATTTATAATGAAAATCTTTATTTTACAAAATATTTCATTCACCTTTCTTTCTCCTTCAAAAATGTCAAAATCTGGTAAGTTTAAAAACATTTAAACTACTCATAGTAGTGTAAAAGATTAGGGACTTCTGGTATTGATTTTTAACTTTTTTTTTTTGCAAACGTAAAAATATTAAAATCTATTATAAAACAAATATAAATAACGAAATATATCATGAAGACAATGTTTCTTATGGCATCAAGACAATCGATCCAATAAAGGGTTAAAATCAAACGTCAAATGAGATCAAAGCTTCATTTGGTCCGCGTAAAAAAATCAAAATGGAAACGAATTAAGAATGTATATTAAATCAAACTACCGGTGGTGTAATTTAGCAGTTTTTTGTTAGTTTCTCATAGGTGTTTTTGCAAATGAAAAAGTCCGTACACTTTGCGCGGCCAAATGTCATTCAACCGGTCGCACTTTTTACTTCAATCAGTGTCATGATATATTTTTAATACGTGTTTTTATATATATATATATATATATATATTTTATTATTCTATCGTGGCGTACTACTACTACACGTAATTCAGTAATGGTGTTTTAATGACACATGAAGTTCTGAAAAAAAAAACCCTCCCCCGCATCACCTCCCCTCATTCAATAATAAATACGTAGACACGGCCCGGTACACACGATGGTGAAGGTCGGTCAAGAAAAATTATATAAAATGTCAAAAGAGGTCAAATTTAGCTGAATTTTTGTTTACCGATTTTCACTAAAAATAACGCATGAAATATTCAATTCGGTTCGATAAAAAAAATTAACCATTCTTAAAATTTCATATAAAAATAAAACAATGCGCATCGTTAAATATATAAAAAAGTCAATTGTAATAAAAATATTCAATGATGAATTCTGACATATAATTAATTATACAAACCTTTTTTTATATAAATCACGACATCCTTAGAATTTAAATTTTGATAATTAACCCCTTATAATATATAGTATTGACAAGACGATAGTCACGACAATAGATCGTTTCAATATAATTTTATCTAAATATCTACGTAAAACGATTATATTTAATAAATATTTATAATTAACTTGATAGCCCACCTGCGGTTTCTTAATATTATATCTATTAATTCATTAATTATAAATCTTAGAATATAAATATATTATAATTTAACAAATATTAAATCAATCTATTTATTTAAAACTTAGAAAAATATTTGATAATCAATTTTATATAAAACAACACCTGGATATTTGAAGTCTTATATCCTGATCAATTAATATTTTATGAATGTATTAATTATAATATACTAACGAAAATTTTATAAATAATTTTGTAAAATACTTTTTGTAGCAATATTTACTATGACTGATTTAATTTGTAGAATATTAATGTGTGTTAAAAGAAAATGTTGATATATTTCAACGTAATTGAAGATTATTATCGATGATTTTAGAATTGAAAATAATTGGCATTAAGGATCGAATATTCTTTTTCATATTAAATATCACATTTAAACAACTCGGTCTAGACAGATTGTTAATAGGCATCGCAAAAAATCGCACATGTAAAACAGCACCTGTCATAACTCGAATTGTAATCAACATGATAAATGACGATTTTGTATATCAGTGATGAGGAAAAAAAGTGAAAAATCATTGGAAGTCATGTAATGGAATTAATTGGAAGTTACATAATTAAAACGCGCCCAAGTCAAGGTTGAAAAATATGAATGCTCCCGAGTAATGAGCGTATTGATATATTTTCAATTTACATCGCGCATTGGATATGCGAAAAAAATAACCGGTAATCCGTAAGTCGAGAATAATTTGATTAAATATTATGGTTCATAAATCAATTTACACTATGCGAAATAAGTAAACACGAAATTAAATATGACGAGTGTGTGCGAATTTCGTATTTTTCAAATATGAAATTATATTCGATATACAGAAAGACAAACATAATCAAAATTATTTGTACAAAGTTGAGCAAAACACACATATTCGAATAAATTTTCCATGAGAAAACGCGTAATCGATTTCATTAACGACGCGAGTAATTTTCATATAAAAAAATATATATATTATGTGTATTTGTATAGACATTATAATAGCTTGAAAATGTTGTATGAATTACGCGATATTAATTCGACGCGCATTATTAAATTATTATATGTTAAATAAAAAAATATAATATAAATACATGAAAAAAAATATGTCGTATATAATTTTAGAGCAATTGTATAAAACGAGATGGTCTATTGAATCATATGACATTTTAATGTTGAAATAACTAAGATGATGCATACATACATACATACATACATATATACAAAAATATATATGAAATAAATGTGTTGATTGCGTTATTGTTCGAAATCGCAAAATCTCGCAATCGCTTTTATAAGCGATCTTGTATTATGCTAGTCCCATGTGGAATAAAACAAATCCAAGAAATAAAATAATATATAAGGAGAAACGCCTACAGTATATAAACAGTGACATAAAATTTGCCACAAATGCAAAGATTCTAGAATAGAATTTTAAAATAGTGATAAAAGTTGAATAAAAATAAGACGTTTTCAGATATTCATATAGTCGAGCGGCGACAAGTGATATTAGAGAAAAATCCAATTGTGCATAATGCACAAAATTTAACTTTTCTTCCAAATCTTATATATAAAGATTAATATTAAATAAATAATTATAATATTTTACGAAATATGCGGCAATAATTAGGATCTGAACGGCTGAATATAGATAAATGAACCATTCAGAAATTCAAGCATAATTAATTAGGTAATATAATAAAGTAATATTTAAATATATTTTAAATTAAGTATTAGTCATCACATAAAATCGTAATATTTTTTTTAGAATTATATCATACATGTTAGAAAAATGTTCGGTTTATTTTTATTTATATAAATAAAATTTAATATAGACAATTTATAATATCGTACGGTAAATCATGTTTTTTTTTTTTTTTGCATATCAAAACATTTTACAAATGTGAAGAAATAGTCGTAGGCGATCTTTTACTAAAGGAGTTCTATCAAATGTTGAATTTAAAAATTTATATATCTATACACGTTATATTTATATACATCGAATGCGTGCATATAAAGACATAACTGTTACCGGATAGAAATAGAAAGATTTTGTTTACAAAGCGTTCTGGGAAACGTTAGACGAGAAAAGAGAAGAAAAAGAAGTACCTAGGCACGTGCTAGCTGGGAAGTTGAAAGAATGCAGTCGCTGCAGCAAACGGCTCGTGCCAAAAACGTAGGCGAAAAAAATAAGCAACAACAATAATATTAACCTGAAAAAAAAATAAATAAAAAAAAAGATTAAAAAAAACCCAAAGCGAAAGGAATGCGTCACGTTCGGGTTAAAGAACGGTCAAATGAGTTGAGAAGCGCAAAAATCAAAAGGGTACACGCGATACTCGTAGGGAACCGAGATTTGACCCTTGGCACAAATTGTGGAGTCTCTCTCTCTCTCTCTCTCTCTCTCTCTACGTGGAAAATTGTTTTCCTTTGCTCATCATCCCGAAGGATAATTGAAAAATTGCGCGAAAGACAATGCCCATTCGAAATTATTATTACACGGTCGCGATTTCGATGCCGAAGGGCACATCGTGATCGATAGCGATTTTTGTTGAAATCAATTTTATATAATATTAATACAGTGCGGCCACGACGTTTCGCGTTATTGCACCGCTCTCTCGATCCAAATGATCTATTACTTTAATATAAACCAAATTATACGAGTCGGAATAAGGAATACGGGTAAAAAAATCGGAAAATATCCGGCGGCGAACGTCACATTGGAATTTATAGTTGTGTATAAAATAAGGATAAGAGCGAAATACGCGAGGAATCCGAGACATTTCGAAAACGAGAAATTCGAAATAAGTTCGACGATATATATATATATATATATATATATATATATATTAAGAAAGAAAAAAAAGAGTTGAGATTGACAAAATCCAACGGATATGTTAATCAATCGTTTGGACGAAGTGGTTGGTGTGGACGTTTTGCTTGTTGGAAAAAAATTGGTGAAGATGCGCATTTTCGATGAGAGAGACGCGAAAGTCGACGATTCTAAATTTGTAGCGCAAATAAAATGTGCTAATTTTCTGATACCGAAATCAAAGGATTGTAGGATTTTTTTGGGTTAAATCGATGACATTTCAACTTTTCACAACATCTCAAAATGTTAGAAGATTGAATTTGATTTGGCACAAATATAGTAAAACGCTAAGTCAAATGATAATTAAAACATTAATTATTAAAAGTAACTGTCTTTTACTGCATACTTGACTTATCTAAGTATGCAGTAAATATTAAATAAATAAATTTTGAATTTGAAAGAAAAACGACTTAAATTTTATGTAGAGTGTTAAAAAATCAAGATATTTCTATATAAACTAAGATATTCCTTTTTAATTTTATACTATAAAATAGGATTACAAGCTCTAGATCAGGAGTAAGAAATCTTTTTTGCTTGTAAATGTTACTTTTCAACAATCATCTTTTATGGAGGATGTGTGAAAATAGGCAAATGAGAAAACATTTTATCTTAAAAGTTAGACCAGTGAATATGTTAATTTCTAAAAAAAAGCTTACATCTCACAATGACGAAAAGCCAAATTACACTTACTATAAAAAAATATAGAAAAATCACACCACACAAGGACTTAAAAGACCGTACTTGTTGGTTCAAAAAACCATATGCGGCATTAAGGCCGCAAATTCCCCATCCTTGCTCTAGATTATATCTTCAAATTTATTATTTTCACTATAAAAGATTAAACATATTTATAAATTTCATTTTTTATAATTCAACACTTGCATCTGTGAAGATAACGAATTTAACTACTTGACAAATGTATAAAATTTAATAAAACTATGAGCATGTCATCGCCATAGCATATCTCCAAAGTCGAGATCGCACGCACACACACACACACATATATATATATATAAAGAAAGTTGTAAAGGACAAAACAAGCGCAAAGGCGAGATTTGAAGATTCGTATGTCAGGCAAATGTGGCAAAAGGTGGACATCAAGATCTGAGAGGAGAAGTAACAGCGTTATAAGCATAAAACCAGCACGGCAAAATCAACATCAGCAACAACATCGGCACAAGTAGAAGTACGGAGATCACCGGATAACCGGCCCAAGGTCGCGACTTCGCATCCAGTCTGACCACAATGTGCTGGTTCGAAACACAACGATGTACGTATATTTATATGGCGCAGTGTATGCGTGGTCGGTTCGCTTGTAAGATTCGCAACGTCGACATTAAAATTGTACATTCTCAACATTTTTACCCCGGTCGACATGAAACGGTCTCTTTGGAAATTTCAAAAATTGTCCTCGACGCTATTCCAAAAAAGCACCGTCGGCATCTTCTAACATAATCGTAAATAACGATGAATCTTCCGTCAGAATTTTACGAAAAATTTTACGAATCGTATCGACCGTTTTTTTTTTAGATCCAATTAAAAAAATGATGAAGGATTTAACTTCGTCAGAAAATTTAAATTAATGTTTTATTTTAGAGTTTCGCTTAATTAAATTACTATTCACATCTTTAGATATGATACAAGTAGCGTATAAAACATTATATTTTAGATATTCAAATTTCTTAAGAAAACCTATACAATATTTATCCAATCTGAAAATTTGTATGTAAATTTTGTGACGCATCTAAATTTGAAATTAAAGAAATTAGACACATGGGAAGCAAAGAGTTGACCACCTCTGTTATATAATAATATAATGATAAAACATCGTTTTTTTTGTTGAAAAATTATTTTATTTCATTTAAAATAAAATAATTAAGTATCATATTTTTTACATTACGAAATGATCACTATAGAATATTAAGGGGTTAATCAAAATTTCAGAATTACTCATCATATAAACAAATAAAAATCTAAATATTAAGAAATGAGAATATATTATTGAAAAAGTTTCGAATTAAAAATTGAATATAATATAATTAAAATAATCTGATAAAACGTCGAAAAATCCGATCAGAATCAATACATATTATTTAACTAATTAAATTGATCGATATAACAAAAATAATAATAACAAATAAAAACGCATATCGTGACTATGAAATAAAAAATTCCAAACAAACAAACACCCACATCCTTGCATAATTAAGTTATATCACACGATACGTTAAACGAATTGCACAAATTTGCAGATTAACCAAACGAATAAATAAACATCAACAAGATTCGTTGATAATATGAATAATTTAATTATATTGACTTTTCACAATTTTAATAAAAAAAATAATAAATAAATAGATTGACATTATTAAATCGGTGAAAATATTTCAAAATATTTTATATTCGCAAACGTACAAAATATTAAAATATAAATTGTAAGAAGATTATAGAGACATAAAAGATTATTGTTTAAGAAAAGCACGATGCAAGGTGCAAGGTCACAAACCGCATTATCGTTGGCAAGAATTGACTTCCTCGGCCATTATACCATGTTGATTATATATTACAAATGAAAAGGTTCACCATTAAGATAAATTCCCCTATTATTATATTTATAGTGGTGAAAATGTTCAAATTTGAATATTATGACACGACCTTTTCATTGAAAATTATATATAGTTATATCAAATATATTGTATAATATACACATAATAAAATAATAATTTGGGCAAAAATTTTTTTCACATCAAAATTGTTACATTTATATTGAAATATTAACAAAACATACGATCGATCCAAAAATTAAAAGTAACAATTATTGGAGAGGATAATAAATAAAGTTGAATGAATTTTGTAACAAAATTAATATAAACATATTAGAATTCGTATGTGCGCTAATTAAACTAACAATTTGTTTATGTTCATTATATCGAATAAATATTTAAATTGTATATATTAGCATAGCAATCGAAACAGGGCGATTAGTTATGAAAATTATGTACAAATTGAGCAATTGTTTTCATTACCTTCGTTAGGTATAAAATAATCAAATCGTTAGTATTTTATTTTTAATGGTGAATGCTACATTTTTTTTAATATTTAGAAAAATCTAGAGGGAAAACATGAAATAAGGCAACAGATTTTTCAGTATCAAGCATAGGCCGAAGATAGATAAGATTTTGTATTGGAAATCTAAAAATTTTATGCCATCCATAAAAATCTTTAGTATCGCGACATGGAAGGCAACGGAAAACCACCACATTGTATGTCTTTCTCCGAATAATCATGTTAACTCAAATGATCGCAAAAAAAATATTGGTAAAAAACGGTGGAAGACTTTTCAGCATATTAAATAAATTCATTAAATTATACATGTATACAAAATATAAAATAAGATCACGAAATTGAGAAATCGATTTTTTTTCCTGCTTTTACGATATGAAATATTACATTAATTTTAATTTTATAAAAAAGCAAAATAAAAATACAAACTGTCAATACTTAATAAATAAATTAGCTTTACAAAACAATATCAAAAATAATACTAATTTCACATTATTATACATTATACAATTGGAATCGTAAAATTAAAAAAAATATCATATTATATTGTCAATTTTTTTACATCATGTCCTATAAATTATGCTAAATGTAAGAAATAACAATACAAAACTTTAATATATTACTAGCCATAAAAATAATGTCTTTTTATGTTAAATTATATAAGAATTTCCGTATATTTCCAGAAAAAGAATACATACATATATTTCATGTAACGAAATTGAAATATATTCAAAATGTCCGTAGAACTCACAATAATGGTATACATTACGACCGGTCAATAATAGTCTTTATATATAATATATACTTTTTTTCTCTTCATATATATATATATATATAGAAGAAACGATAATAATACGAGCCATCACCGATGTTTCCACAATAACAACAAATATAAGACGACAAAACATGAGTGAAACATGAGACACAAAAGATTCGCACATGAAAATGGCGGATCACTAATGTGCGTCCGCCATAACAAAATATTGCGTATCTTTGTCATCCTTTAATTACGATCGCGTTTTAATCATGTCGTATTTCATTACATTTTAATTAATAACGGCTTACTGTTGTAAATTTCGAATTTGATACAAGTGCGCGTGTATATTTCGATTGGTGAATATATAATATAATAAAATCGAGAGACGTAAGGGCGAAGCGACAAATTTGAGTTCAACGTTTATAAACGTCGCTAAATGTCTATTTACAAATATTATATAAATTCAAAATATATACGAGAATTACTATTATTAATATTTGAGTCTGAAATTATAAATCACAACAATAAAAACATTAAAAAATGATTCTTAACATTGATTTTATTTAACCGAAATTAGATTTAAACAGAAAAACTTTCATATACAAGTTCAAAAACTGTAGAATTTTCAAAAAACTATTCTTTAAAATTAAATAAATAATATAATAAATTATTATTGCTAAATATAATATGAAAATGAAGAAGTTAATAAAATTATTAATATAAAAGTTGATATTAAATTTGAAAAAGATTTTACTATAAAAATAGAGGCTTATCGTGTAAACCGTGAGTCACTAAAAAGCTGTCAAAATAATGTTGGTTAAATATAATTGCCATAAAAACATCCGTAAAATAAAATTAAAATTACACATTAAGTGAAGAAAATCGTGAACTTTATTACATCGTTATTAAAAACACGAATCTATTATTGTTATTTAATAATAAAACACTGGTTAGAAATTTATATATCTCTTTTTAAAATCTTTTTCGTTAAAACATAGAACAGCAGCCCAAACATATCGTAAAAACCATGACAAATGGAAAGTGCAACAAAAATATAACGTATAACAAACGCTAAAATCAGTAAACACAGATAGCACAATAGCAAAAAAATCCCAAAACAAACAAAAAAAATAGATAAAAATGTCTAGTATGAGTAATAAAAACTGATGCCTTTTTTGCCATGAAGGTCAAGGGCTGAAAACGTAAAACGATAAAAACTGAACAAATATCAGTCAACGACAGATAACAGTAAAATAATAATAATAGAAATAAAACGTACACGAATCAATAGAAAACTACGTAAAAATGTGTATTTAGACAAAAGGAAATATTAATACAATCCGAGAAGATAATTAAAGAAAGTCTTTCTCGGTCAACATTTGACTATGTACAAGTCGAAGCTATCGTTTTTCCTAGACAAACATTCGTCCTGCGTTGTTTATTTTGTTATTTGACAAACGAATCTGAGAATTTCGAAATAAGAAGGTTTCGTGCGTCTCTTATACATCATAATATTTAATTACTTTCGTATAAAAAAAAATAAATTAATCGGCTAGATTGACTTTTACTGGCGTTTCATATATAGATAGTGAATGTATGAAAATATTTTAACCGAGAAATTCCGTACGAAATTGCCACCATTCCATTGTGAAATATGCGGAAGTAAGGTAGTTAGTTCTATATAAGTCAACAATAACAAAATAATATTTCTCACAAAAGATACTTTATATTTATTTTACTAAATAAAATAATAGCAAAATTTGTATAATATTAAAAAAAAACAGCTACAAGCTTTGGGAAAGAGCAATCGAAGAAAACTACTATAAAATAACTTCAGATCTGATAATTTTCTTTAACAAGAATATAAAATAGAATATTTCTTAGAATGAAATATAAGGTGTAATAAATCGAATTATGTGGATTAAATTATTCTCGTGAATAATCTCAATAACGTATTGATGATAATACTATAACTTAACTTTGTCTAAAAACAAATTTCACTCTTTCGAAATTGTAAGTGATGTTGTTGTACAAAACGTGTATACATTGGCAAACCAATAAAGATCATTTGCCAAAAAAATGTTCGAAATACACGAGCGAGAATAAAAAAAAATGTGTATGTTTATTTCTATTGTATATATGTATAAATAAAAGAGCGTAAAACGGGTATTTTATTTAATTGTATTTATAATCCGATATATATTTCGCAGATTATAAAACAGATGTACTTCGCAAACTTGAAACTAGTAACCCAGTGTGATATGTAGACGCCATTGTGTAAATATATATATATAAACCATATTTGTGATAAAAATATTATATATATACATATATATAATACCCGATAGTTACAATAATAATATATAATAAAAATGCACTGTCCAATGTCATTAACTATTTAAATTTCGAAGTCAAAGTCATCAATTCTATTAATTATAGCAGGCACTAGAATGTCCAGCAATGTCACCATCATTAAATGGTGCAAATGAAAATAAATTACGCATTCGTTTATTTATGACATAGCCTGACAGCAGAAATTCACAACATTTTATTTCATGATAAAATATTTAAAAAAAAATGAGTCAATCGCACATTACTTTGAAGCACTATAATAAATAGAAAAGTCTCTGAAAATACAAGAATTGCATGGATAATGCAACTTTTTAATAAATACCAGACCAATAAGTCTAACTCGAAATAAAAATTTTACGACATTTTTGTGTTCAGACTTGGATAAAAAATATATAGCAAAATCATATAGCATAATGCTGAAAAAATATATAGCATAATGCTGAAAAACTAGAGTGTGAAATTAACGATTAGTAAACAATTGAAAAGATGTTTACAAATTCGGTGTTATTCAAATTATATAATATTATGATTATTTTTTATTTGATATTAAACATGAATTACAATAATAAAAGCAGGAAATTGTTGATCGTAAAGAATGTAGTATGCTAACTTAATTTAAAAGAAAATGTATTTTATATTCAGGGCCATAACATTGATTTTGACGCCATTGTCAAATATCAAATTTGTCACCCCTCTACATCTTTTTCTTCACAATTTGAATATAACCCTTAATAATTTTTATTGAGAGAACCCCTCAGTTCTCCTCAATCTTAAAAAAAATATTGCTTTTATCAATGCTTTCCTAATGTCCTATTTATACGAGTATTTAATTGTATAAATTGAATTATAATTTTAATGTTGAATATTGATAAAATTTAAAGTTTTATTTATGGCCATATTGCGGAATTAATTAATTAACCGATACTAGTTAATAAATTAATATAAAATTAAAATATTTTTAAGCAAGTGATCGAAATATAATAGAAACCACTCAATCGGATCATCGTGGGACACTGTCATATTGGTCCAATAAAGCGGCTAATCCGATTAACCGAAATTAAAAAATAAAAATAAATACATATTTTTAGCTGCTAGTTCTACTAGTGGTCCCATTAAGAGGATTATAATATATATTTATAAGTAATATACATATCGAAAATATATCTAAAAAAGTGATGATGATACATCAAAATTGAGAAAAAAAATGATAAATTGAAAAAAAAACAAAAGAGAGATTGTGATTTACGTATAGTCAATAAAAATTAAAAATCAAAAATAGAAGCCAATATATGAAATTCGACTTACGATCGTCTCGTAAATCAAGGACTGACTGTATATAGGATTCATCATTGATTTATTTTTAGTAAAAAAAAAAAAAAAAAAAACTGCGACACAATTAATTCATCATAACAATCGACTATATGATAATTAGTGATTTCATAAAGTAAAATAGAAAAAAAAACTATCGATCGATCTTCAAAAAAAAAAAAATAATAATAATAATGGTGTAACGTGTCAATGGCGCTAGTGTACCATAATCATCGCGGACGCCCATCATCGACAAAAATGTTTAGAAGCTGTGGTGTCAGCGTGGGCGTCTCGTTTGAGATTTTTTCGTACCGTCGTGACATCACGGCGCGCGCCCGCCCTTGACACTGACATTGGCCGGCGAAAATAGGTCCGTTGACCACACCGGACAATGCAACGTTCACATGCAAGTCGAATGACGCACACATACACACACACACACACACAATAAATAAACAAAAATAAACAAAAATCGTACGTGTCACACTTATGCATTTTTCGGCAATTTTTCAAAATAAAATACAAAAAAAAAAAACGGTACGCAAAAGCGCGTGTTATGGCCCAGATTTGTAATGCGGCGTTTGATTCGCCCACGTAAATGCGAACGTATACTGCAATCGGTGCGGGGAATCGGACGTTTTATTTATTTGTTTATTTTGTATAAATCGTAAATTATCAACTGTGAAATTTTGAGAAATTAAAAAATATCAAATTTCAGATTTTTAAATTATAGCAGAATATATATATTTATATATATATATATATATATATATATATATATATATTTATATATATATATATATATATATATATATATATATATATATATATATAGCGGAAATAAAATAATTTTATATATTAAAAAAAATAAAAATCAAAATTTTTATATTATTAAAAAGTCAACTTTTAATTATTAAAATATATATTTATAAATATGAAACATCAAGGTAACGTTCGTTAACTTTTTTCTTAAAAGAAATAAATTTTTAATAAAGCAAAAAAAAAATGAAATTCAAACGCCATATTGAAATTAATAACATTCTAATAACGTTTTAATTAAATATTTTTAAATTAATCTCCAAGGAAAAATATATAAACTAATTAATTAAGATAATTATTATAATTCTGCAAAATGCTATAATAAATTCACACAATGATTTAATTTTCCTTAAAATTAATAAGGATGACAATAGCAATTATTTTATGAATACTATTAATTTATTTATAAACATATTATATAAGTTAATAAATAAATATATAAGAATTTTATTTTAAAAGAAAATAAATCTGTAAAAATGTCAATTTTAAAAAATTAAAACATTCTTTAAATACTTATTAAAAATCAAGATTGGGATAATAAAGTTTTATATGAAAAAAACTTTTTTTTTCATAAATGAAAACTAAAAATGCAAATGATGTACGAAGACTTGAACCCGAAACCTGTTGTACATCAGACGATGATGCTAACTAGATTTTGAAAATCATCGACAACTAAAAAGGATCAACGCAGAATAAAGAAGAATATTTTCAAATAATTATGACCGCAAAAAAAATATATATCTATAATTATTATTATTAAAACACACTAAAAAGGCAAATATTTGCATTTCATTTAAAAAACTGTTATACGTATTACAAATAGCAGAATAATTTACGACACGCAAAAAATAATTATAATGGATGAAACGTAATTTGCGAACCGTAAAAGTGCACTTGTCGCTTAACGTGAAATGGAAAAAAGAGCACAAAAAAGGGGTAAATAAATAAATAAATAAAAAACAAATAAATGACTGAGTTAAGGTGTAAACAATGCTATGTTTACATTTTACGGTTAATTCGCACGTGCCGTGAGATGTTTCGCTTTTCGGCGTTTTTCTTACACATTTTTTTCTTTTTACGATCAATAAAAATGCATAAACAAGTTAAAAACGGTGCAAAACAACAAATAAACAAACTGAAATAAAAAAAAATGCGAAATAATTCGAGCACACAGAAAAGAACGCATAACTATATATTTCATATTGAAAAATTTAAAATATTATTTCTAGTCTGAAAAAAAAATTCCGTACATTATTATGAATAATTTGTCTGAAGGAAAAAAAACTAAAAAATATATTTAATAAGATTGCCGTCATTGCGATTTGCATTTTGCCAATTTCGTTCATTCTGTGAATAATCTTTTCGTCTTTTTGCCAACTCGATATACGTTATTGGATTTATGTGCCAAATTTTTGCATGGATCTTAAAAGGCCTTATTTAAATATTATTTGAATATAAAGTTTAATTCGAGCGGTGAAAATCTTGAGAATTTAATACGTAAATCAAGTTTACACGACGTGTGCATAAAAGTGATATAATTTAAAATTTCAGCAGATCTGAAGCGTCGTTGTCCATGTTATGAAAGTATTATTCGGTCCTCGACGAGAATAGCAGATTTAGGTAGATTTTAATAATCCAGTAGTTTTGATGGAACTTTTATATTTAAAAAAAATCTCAATTTTGTTCTTTCTCAGCAAGTATCGATTTTAAAAATAAGATAAAATTGTTTGTGTACTTTTATAATATATTGTATAAAATAAATCGTAATGTCATTTTTGAAATTGCTGAACCGTCAGTGTCATTGATGACGTCACATGATGCATGCTGAACGCAATGCTGAACAAATTACACGCCCGTGTGCATAATAAAATCAGATTCTTTTTTCAATTTAGTAATCATTATACGAATGGAAAATTTTGTATTGAGACTTTTATGCGATTCTCGATGATTAATATAGATAATCCGCCAACTCGAATATTATTTTATTTGCATCTTTATTTTTATGGACCGATGATAATACTTTTAATAATGGCTTGTCTTTTTTTGTGTATCCAAAAAAAAAAAAAGATACGTTTGGTCATTCGTTAATTACAATACACAATGGATATTTTCACATACGTTTCAGTTTCGAATACAAAATAAAACGAAAAGAAAGAATGCATAAGCCGCCATCGAAAGTCACGTCCACGTCGAACGTGCTGCATAAAATATGTATACTAAAAACTTTCCTACGGAAAATTTTCCAGTATCGACACGAACACACACACACACACACACACACACCAAAACAAGCTTAAATCTTTGAGAATTTTTATTAAATCTATACGTTCTTTTATATCTGCAGACGTTTCATCAAAAAATTCATTGAAAAATTATGGCTCAAGTTTTATAAATAAAAAAAAATATTTATATGATTCTTCTATTAAAAAATTCATGATAAAAAATTGGAATGCATAGTAAAGCAAAAAATAAAAAATAAAAAAAAATAGGAACGATAGAATAGAAATCGAATCAATGATACAACACTAATAAACTGTAAATTTCTTTTTCAAGTACGTTTTTTCATTGCAAATGACGAGGGTATAGCACTTCAAAGCATTTATTGCAACATCATCAAGGGTGACTTTGAATACGAACAATATCAATATGTTTCAAATGCGGATTTATATTTTGAATAAAATGTGTTAAAATTCTAAATGAAAAGAAATAAGTTGTTTCTAAATGATTTTATAATCGATTTCATATAAATAATTTATATACGTATAATTTGTATATTTGTATTAAAAATCAAAATTTAAATATTTTTTTAATATACTATTAAATAAAATTTTAATTAATTAATTGCCACTAATCGATCAATTTATTGATTGATTCGTGTATTGTCATCGAGAATGAGCAAATATATAAAATTTTAACTCAATTTGATATTGGTAAGTGATCGAAAATTCGATTACAAGATTCCATTCCGACAAACAAACACACAAAAAGTGCAAGTTAAATAAAAGTGACATATTAACACATTGTCACTTTTGATTGTGTGTTTGATTATGTGACACTTTAAAAGCTCGTAAAAAAATTTTTTTTTTCAATGATAATGTCAAATGGTCAAAGATGCACCGATGCGTAACCCGTAATCAACGTGTTAAGGGATAAATAATTTTATTAAAAATTTACTTAATGCAGATGTGAAAATTTGAAATATGTTTGAGAACCATTGCACGACTACAGCTTCTCGACTGCATTTTTAGAAGGTCAAGTCAATACTTATGCAGACGATGCGATCGTTTTGAAGATTGCTTTCTTTTTCATGAGTTTCTTTTTTTTTCAGCACACATGCGTGCGCATTTATTCGCGAACGCACGCAAACACAAACTCAAACGTGCGCGCGCATCGAAAGTCATATATATATATATATATATATATGAAAAAAAAACAATAACGTCAAGAACGCAATCAGAAAACGTAAACCTTTTTTTTATTTCATCGTGAAAACAACGCACATTCGATTCAATTGAAAATTCGAGTTCATTATTATTGCGCCGTCGGTTACATAATCGACAAATAAGACGACGAACTTTTTAGGGTCGTTGATCGTCGCGTGGCACGGTTTAGTGTTTTGTTATTTTTTTATTATTAAATGTTTATATTTGTATGTGTGTGTGTTTGTGTGTGAAATTTAGCTAAAACCGTGTTGATTTCCCGGAATCAATGACGTGTGCACATATTAAACAATGGAGCGATCGCATGCCTGTCGTGATAGAAGAATAAAAAAAATCTACTAAAACGGTGTTTGTGTGTTCGTTTTTGTCACGGTATTAGATGATCGTAGCAAAAATTTACTATAAAACACAGAAAAAACGAGCACACAATCGATATCTATTCATATAATGAAACGACATTAAACAATATATAAAAAAGTATTTAAAATTTTATCTGATACATTCTGAATTTTATACTATTTTATTTTATATATGAAATAGAAAAATATATATTATGAATTTTCAAAATACATACAACATTGTATTTTTTGCATGCGAAATTCATTCACACAAATGCGAAGATAAATTCTCCAAATTCCACTTAACAATCCAATATTATATATAATATTCGTGTGCATATATATAACAACGATAACTAACTACCGATTCGCGGACAACAAAATGATCTACCGCTCGCATTTTAATAATATCATTCTATTTTAAATATTTATGGTCAATAATGTCTAATTATACATGAACTTGACTGAATTTCAAAATCGTACTAAAATTAGAATCATGTTGTCGAAAGAAATGTTCACTTTTTTATTCGCGTAATAATAATATTATCTATTTATATTTTTATATATGTATAAAGTGAAATATTCGAAACGAACCAATCTATTTGTAACATAGAATATTATTTTTTTCTTATTAACTCTGTGCATTCGAGACGTTTTGCAGCAAACTTAAATTTTATATATTTTTGCCGTTTTTAGTAGTTTTATACAAAATATATGGATTCAACAAATTTCTAAATCTATAAAAATAATATATCAAGGTATACTGATCTACACAATTGATTTTTCTACTCTATGTTCAAGAGGATTAAAAATTTTAAATTTAGTAATCCTTCTGCCAAGTTTGAACCAAAAAAGTTTAAATGGCAAAAATGCAGTTCACTACATAATTATTTGTTATACAAAGAAATTAATATAAATAATCATTATCGTGCATCGAGTTTTCGCACTAATCTAAACGGTGACCAAACGGCACCTCTCGAATGCAAACGGTTAATTCTATAATAATTGTAATCAAACAAAACAGTAAATAAAATTGGGAGACAATAAATAGTGTAAACATTATATACAAAAATAAAAACAAATGTGCGTACTAAAAAAAAAAAACGACACGATATGTATAATAGTAAAAGTGCACGTTTGCGCGGGCGCAAGAGCGCGCGCGTGTACACAAATGTGCGCATGCGCGTCCTCGTGTGTGCACACTCGTGCACACGCGCGCACACACACGTTTGCGCACAGATGACGCTCGGTGACCTTGAGCCGGTCAAGTGTAAAAATATAATACATTCGCGGCTGCGTGTCAAACAGGACGGGGCGCGGCCGAAGGTCGTCTATGTGCAAATTCTATGTGTATTGACGCGATCGTCTCTGATTGTGTGTGCGCGCGCGCATATTGTCAACCTTTTTTTTTGTCGAACGCAAAAATTACGACAGGTGCATGAAAGTTTTTGTAACAAAATTTTCTAATACAATTTTAAAACAAAAAAAAAAATATTGTATTTACTTACAATATTTATTTTTAATTTTATAAAATTTTATCCATTTATAATTCATTGTTTCATAATGTTTAAAATTCAAAAATAAAAAACATTTTGTAATTTATTTATTCGAGTAAATTGAATATATATTGGTATAAAACTCAATTCAAAACGATGAAAATCGATTTTGATTGTAATCAGTTTATCAGTTTAATATATTCGTTATTTAACAATACATTTTTATTGAAATCACAATTCATTAAATCTATAAATAAAAAGGAACCAACTTATTAAATATTTAAATATATTAATAATATTTTTAAAGAAATTTATTTGTTGAATTAGTGATTTTTTTTAAATGTTTACATAAGCGACGATTAAAAAAGGATTTCGTGCCAAAATTGAATTCATATTATCTGTGCGACTATCGTAAATGTCTCATATGTATTACACTTAACCCTTAAACAGCGATATGAAAATCTGACAACAACCCTAACATGTTAGAACCGTTGTTCTAGTTGATAGACGTTTTTGAACGTTGCGATTCCGTGAAACTTTCGCTCAAGTTCTTATCTTTATAAACATATCTCAGTATTCACTTATATATAATATTAACTATTATGAAGGAAAACGATGTCAAACGCATGAAGTATGTTCAGATCAAACTTGCCTATTATTATTCAATCTAATACGGAACAAATCGATATAGAAAGCTGAAAAAACTATTTTTTAATAATCATTAAAATATAATCGTCGTCGTAATATCTTTTTGAATTACAATAAAAGCGTTCTTTTTTTTGCAGAAACCACGATATAAAGATAAAATTAAAAGTAAATGAGATGGAAAAATTAAACTAATTCTATAGTATATATTGTACTATGTAAAGTGCTAAACTGCGGGGACGACTGTAGAAAATTAAGGTCGTCGGTTACTTAAAACGAAATTGTTCCACTGAAATTCGTACAAATCGCATTAAAAAAACTTTTCCTGTTTAATTTTTTTTAAATATTCCTTTCCGGTCATTACTTTAATTATGTTTTCATTATAATATTACGCCAGATGTAAATATATTATGTTAATTATTATCAAACATAATATATAATCAATGTTTATAATATAAATAACGCATGCACATAATAATAACAACAATTATAACGAACAGCGATATAATGTGATTATTAGTGTTAAAATGAGTTATTAAATTGCTACAGTAATCGAACATTAAACGAGTGCAGAAAAATGATGAGTATGGCAGATTTATAACTGGTTGACTAATGGAATGTGCAAATTCAATATGAAAATTAACGATATTTATTTACTAAGCACTTCCATTATTGACAAACGGTTTGTTTTGATTCGTCAACAGTTTTTTTGGCGTGATTTTAATTCAATATAGTTTTTTTCATTATTCAGTTATTCAATTAAAATTAGACTAATTTCTAAATCAGTAGATTTTATTCTTTTTTAATTTACATTTTCAAAATAATATTTAATGCATAATATTGATTAAATATCAAAACAAAAATATGAAATTAAAATATTTTAAATATATAATTGATAATTGTAAATAAAAATAATTCCCGTTTGAAACGTGTTAAATTTCATATACATGCACAATATTGTTGTTATAATAGATGTATAGAAAATTTTATTATATGAATAAAATAAATTCTTCTCAAAAATTTTTATATGACTGCAAATTAATAAATGCAAACTGAACTTCAGAAAAAGGTTAAATTTTTTAATCGTCGCATATAAATTATGGCGTTGTCATAAATCAACATTTCGTATGACAGTTGAACCAAGAACAACAAAACGCAAGGGCATAGTAAAAAAAAGAGATATTCATCCGAACAGTTTCAAAAATTTTCCAGTTCGCACTCGGATGATGTGTCAGATGTTTTGTTTATTTATTTATTTGTTGTTTTTTTTATATCTTTGACCGACTGATCAATAACGAACAAAGTTTGGCAGTAGTGAAACATGAAAAAAGAAAAAGAAGAAAAAAACGACTGGTATATAAAGTGTTCGACAATGTCATTTCATAGTATGCAAATGCAACAGACTGTAAATGACAAGCGAGCATCTGAATAATTATCTGACGAATGTTCAAAAAAATAGATCAACTAAACAATCGCAATCTGAAAAAAATCTCTAAATCATCACAAAGCATAATTTAGAGCTGGCTAAACAATTATCATTTATTATTGAAAATTATTACACACGATTTCCCTGGAGGAAAATGAAGAATTAAACAATGATATACCACAATTATATTAAGTTCTATAAACCAATTTTCCAAGTGTGATCATAAATATAATAGTACTTGTATGTATAAATAGACTATACAATGTCAATTATTAATATTTTTTACATACGCAAAATTTATGGATGTTGACGCACATAGATGGCGCAGTTCCAGTGCTTACTATATAAATATATATAATAGTTGTTTATATTTATTTATTCAAAAAAACGGAATTATCACTATTTTCATTAATAGATAAAAAAAACATTTTTGAATCCCTATCGAATTTATTAAATATTTTAATAAATTGAATAATGAAAATTAATTTTAAGATAAAATAAAAAAGGAAAATTAGTGAAAATTAATTAAAAAAAAATATAATAAACGAGAAATATAATACGTTGAATTAAATCGAGATGATAAATTTATAATTCCGATTGAACGAATTTTCAACTAATTCTCGTAAATATATTCGATTTTATCAAGCGATTTTTGGGATATTTTGAAACGTCTCGATTAACCCGATTTACGGTTAAAACGAAGCCGGTAATTCTACGCAGAATATTACGGTATCGAATTAGACAGCCTTCGATTTGCGTTAAAATTTCGTTTTGTTAACCCAATAAAGGTTGGGGATATTCCACATAAATAAAATTTGTCTCTCGTTATATAATATTTAAGTTAACCTGAAATAAATTAAGCTTTAAATACGCAATATATATATATAATAAAATATAAAGAACGTGTATAGTAAATCAGCTCCTTTCGTACATTTCGCGATGTGATCCCTTTTAAATGTTCAAGTGGTGTAAAATTAACTTCCTTTCAAAAATAAAATAGGAACACGTTTTAAGGATTTAATATTTCAAGTTCTGTAAAACTCTTTGACAAAAAAAACCGCTTCGGCCCCACGGCGGTCCGCGTATCACAGTTTAAAAACCGCTGATATAAATTATATAAAAACCGGTGATGTTATGGCTTTATGAAGGAACTTCGTTGCTTTTTTAAGTCTCCTGGCGATCGTTTTTTTTTGCGGATCATATACCACAGGTAATACAGTAAATCACCAAGATTACACACATAAAGTTAAAAGATTTAGAATTGTATGGACTTTATATGGATACTTTTTACGTATTATTAAATTAAAAATAATACTAGTTATACAATTTAAAAGAAATTTTCAATTTTCCACAATATACTCGTATAAAAACAGAAATCATAAAAGAAAATAAAAAAATCCACATAATATAGAAAGAACTTCTCAAGAAAAATCTAATATTGTAAAAATAAGGATTCTTTTGATTGCTCTTAACGCTAAGTATATAAAAATTTTAAATTGAATTTATTCAATAGTAGCACACAACCTTCGCGCTCAAGGAAACTAAAACCTGGAAACGGGATGGAAATTAATAGTGTTTCTTGTTTTAAAAGCAACAAAACATTAAACTTCATCGCTTGATTTACGACCGTCATCTTTGGTAATTGAGTTGGGTTTCTGGGCAAATTACGCGAACCCAGCAATCCCATGAGACGTCAAAAGATGGACTCAAATGGCCGAGTAGAGACTCCTGAAAGTTTCTACAAGGATAAGTTTAGCCGGCGAATAGATGGTCGGAGCAACAAGTTAGACGTATCGAAGAGGACTCCTCTGAGGAATCCGAGCTGAAGGTGCGAGGTGAAGAGTTGGAATTTCATTAGGACGTGCACGCTCTAATAAGAACTAGCTGATAACGTCAAAACTGATATACTAAACTGTTTTTCACACCGGGGAATCGGTTGAAATTGAATAGAACCGACAAGTTGAACGTCGACTTTTAACTATTCCAAGTTAATTCGATACATGCTGCTAAAATAAAATATACACATATATACGTGTAAACCGATATGAAATTATTTGGTTATTTTCTGCTTTCAAAGTGAACACTCTTGTGTAATATATTATGCTGTAAGATTAATTTGCTTCTGACGTAAATTCAGTGCATCTTTTTGCTTCAAAGGAATAATTTAAGCACAAAATTAAAACTTGCAAAGTCCTGCGAAAGTTTTCCAAGCACGTTTGCATTATATATCAAGTTGCATATACTATATTATTTTACAACAGAGTGCATAAGAAATTATAAGGTTACAAGTTTGTTAATTAGTTCGAAAATTATATATAATACATAAAAAAATGTTATTTTAATATACGAACACTTATAGAGAATTAATTAGAAAAAATACCGATTTTCAAAAACATACGATATTAAAAAGCAAATTGATTTGAAAATATGTCCGTTCCACAAAATGAAATAATAAAAATTAAGGGACAACCGACAGACCGAATTTTTTGACTTCTTTTACAAACACAGTGCGAAATTAAAAATGTAGCGGTTAAACGTTCAAATAAAGCCTTCGAAAATTGAAAAGAAACAGGAAACGAGTGTTTATGACAAAATATAATCAAGTAACGTCGAATGACGTATACCGGGGAACGAACTAGAAAAATTAAATTAAATGAAAATAAATATCAAAAGAGAGGGAAAAAATGTGATTTATTAAAATGTCGTGTTAAATAAATTGATCAAGTTACAAACGACTAATGGATTTGAGAAAAAAAATATAAAATAATATACATACTAAAAATATTTTATACATACGATAATTATAGATGAAATGTTGGAATAGAAAATGTTCACATACCTGAAAAATACAAATAATAATTATTAATATATAATTCAATGATTGTAAAAATAAATAACATTTTAAATGTACAAATAGAATTGAAGAAAATATTCAAATATAAAGTAAGATCTGTCAGACTATATCAATTTATTTAATCAAGATTTAATTAATTGCCATACGATCGACCTACAGATATAATGTTAAAATATATTAACATGTATCTTTAACAGCATTTCTAGAAAATAAGTGAGATAATTATGTACAGAAGATTAGAGTCAAATATTTAGTACATTAATTAAATTCACTATAATACATGCCATTAAATTAATATATATGATTAATAATAATATTAAAAATATAATAATGTAAAGAAATCAATGACCAATGATAATTTTCCATTCTGATCACACTGCATTCCTAGAAACGACGTTTAATACAGAATAGTAAATTGTTTCCGTGTTTGTCACATTCCTCATTGAAGCACGCTTGTTCTCCAGACAAATATTATAAATACGTGAACATATTGAAATTGCAAAAAAATAAATATAAAATACTAAAAGCGTTTAATCGAATGCAATAATAATATTTATAAATCTGGTATTATATTCGCATTACAAAAAAAAAAATCGTGTAAACATATCGACGAGATGACAGCGATTCGACATTAATCGAAATAAAAATTTACCGTTAGAATTAAGCAAATTTGAAATGGGATAGTGCTTCATCAAAATAATCCGAATTCCGCTCGCATCACTCGAATCAGATAATCTCGGTACACTTGGGGATTAGAGGTGTTAACATTCATTACTAAAATCGCTAGCACAATTCAGCGTTGCCACATCTAATAATACTAATAGTGTTAATTCATCTTGCGTAAGATAATAACGTTTAAGTACTCTTAAAAAATATTTTTAGATTGCGATTAGTTCTAGAGCTTTCATACGACGAAGTATATGAAAAACAAAACATATGTTTTATAATGGCCAAACGTAATGATTTTCAATATATATGTTGTAAAAAAATACAAGTGTATTATTAATGATTCGTAGAAAAACGATTTTAAAAATATTATTAAAATTTTAATAATTACAGTTATATAAATTTTATAAAAAAAATGAGTGGATTATATTTTTTTAATAATTTTTGTAATAATATTGAGTTTAAAAAAATAATAGCATGAAATTATAAAGGAGACCAAAACCTTTCTACAAAATTCAATGCATTGATTTATCTTCACAAATCGATATTTGCATTTTGTTTTTATATTTCAAATAAAAATATAAATACACTGTGAAAGTCAATAATTGATTATATTAAATTAATATACTAAACTACAACTTTTTCTTAACTAACTAATGATGACAACGCGGATTTAAACTCGCGTGTTCCAAATACCTCGATGTAGGTAAACGAATTTACCAACACGTTTTTCAGATGAATTAAACGTCACATCAATAAGAGAAAGAAAAACCATTTAATCACAAATACAGACGGACATAAAAATATGAACTTTAATTTTTTTTCAGAAGTATCTAATTTATAATGACACACCAACTGCACGATTATTAAGAAATATATATATATATATATATATATATATATATATATATATATATATATATATATATATATATATATATATATATATATATATATATAATAAAATTCGCAATTACAATAGTGGCATTCTTCTATGTTCAACAATACGAAATTCAACAAAAATAAAGTGCAAAATTTACAATACAGTTACGAACAATTAATCACGAGAATTTACACCGCTTGGAGTGATACGAAAAACGTGAAAAATAAGAAAAAAGACTGCATGAAATTTTTCACAGCGTAATCGAGTTCAGAAGCGCAATCCAGTTGCGTCACTAGGGAGCTATTGTGAAACTTGCGCGGATAAATTTCCAAGGATGCATTCTATTTTGTCGATGATTGATGATGCAATAGATCCCAATTCTTTACAGTATATGAACCCGGTATTATAACGTTTTCGCTTATTTATTGCTACTGTAAAAAATCGTAATTGATACAGAAAAAACTTTTATGCAACTATTGAATACAGTGAGTAGTCAAATGGTTAATGTAGTGAAGAAAATCTATTAAATTTTTTAAATAAAAATATTTTTATGATTACAAATATCTGAAAATTATATCAATGTATTCAATCAAATAAATTACGGTTGATTTTACAGACAAAATGTTTAATTATTAGATAAAATAATAAACGACTGTAGTTGCTAATATGACATAAAACTTTGAATGACCAAGATGATTGCTAATTAAACATAACAAAGATACTAAAAAAGTTGACAACGTTTACCAAGTCAGTGTTATATTGTTTATTATGTAAATATTTCAGAAATATAAATAAATAAATAAATTTAAAAACAAATCTGAATTAGAACAAATAAATGATGTGCAGTTTGACATATTTACAAATAATTTAAATTTATTTAAAAAGATCACAGGCTATCTATCAATCGTCACAAATCGGACGTTCGTTATAATAAATTAAATAATCGTTCAGAAGGAAATAAACAATATATATATATATATATATATATATATATATATATATATATATATATATTATAAATACGACAAAAACATAAGAAATAATCGATCGATGTACCAACGTCCAATGTTCATGATTCGTCCGAGATAATTATCACGCCGTAAACCGATTGATTGACATTTCATGTTTATATATATTACTATTGTATTAGAGACATTCACGATACATTCGTCACATTAAAAGTGGACCCACTGTATGTAAGGTGTGCAGGTCACGGACCAACCCGCCCGCCCACCCATTTGTCCACCCACGCGACGATTAATTACGAGTACCGCGTTTCTTCGGAGTGCCACACGTTATGGTTTGTTTTATTTTTTATTAATGTTTTTTTTTCTTCTTATATTTGTTTTTCACCCTTTTACGAAACATTGCTTCCAGATATAACATTATTATGTCCGGCGTGAAGGAAAATATAAAGGAAAAAAAAAGGACGCGTCGGTGAGAAAAGAATTCGTAATTTACGACACCTCGTGGACAAAGAACGCGAGCTTCATTCGCTAAGAATTCCTACAATAGCACCGTGAAATGTTTATGCCATTGTAACAAATGTGTGTGTGTACATATTTTATATGGTAGTGTGTATGTTTTATTCTGATTTCAATGAATATTGTGTATACAGGGTTTTTTACATATCATCTTAAATATCAGTATTTTTTTTATGCTTGATCTAATTGCGATTTTATATTATCTAATATTTTTCGATACTAAATTTTATGCAGCTTATACAGATGAACTTTCAAAATATTCAGCCAATCCATTTATTCGGATGCGTATGGACAAGATGAATTGAAGGCTGAAAACAGTTTGGAAATCGCAGTTTTTTCAGCAAAATTACGATGTTTTTTTTGCATCAAAAATCGCAATTTCAAAAATGAAAACGGAAATTTTGTATGAAAAATTTCAAAATACTAGTCGATTATAGATTGAATTCGCACGTAAAAAACGTAAAAATGACAAAATTAGCAACGTTTACGAGGAATTTTTGTTAGAAATATATTGAAAAGCATATTTTTTTCTCTATTTTTTGCTTTGATCTGGTAATAATTAATATTAGCAAAATTTCTTTAATTTATCTTCATATTCAATTTTGATTATAATATAAAATTTATGTGGCAAAATCGCACATCGATAAATGACTCCCAACACGAAAAAGATTGGTAAAGTCTGAATTTATACAATAAAATAAATAAAAATAATTAGACACAATTTTATATTACAAATAGTTAGCTATTTTTTATATTATATTGAGCATTATTTCCTATATTAAAATATATATATTTTTATAGTTGTTTAAATGTACGATACAACTACTGTCAATATTAATAAATTATTAATTAAAGATTTATCCTTTAAAAAAAATCACATTTTAATCACAAAAAAAATATTTATATTAAAAAAATATGTTTATTTTTTTACGAATCATAATTAAAAAAATAATACTACGAAAACTAAATAAAAATCTTTATTAAAATCGAAAGCTATTCAAATATATATATATATATTCATGTTAACAAATTCGATATATATATATATATATATATATATATATATATATATATACATATACGTATATGTATAATCACAATTATAAAATTATTTATAACTGAACTAGACCCAATTAATAAAATTCGTAAAAAAAAACTGAATTTATTATATAGTGACATCTGTTAATTCTGCATAGCGTTTCCGACTGGAAAAATAAACACAACATGCAACAACCAAAGTAAGACAGACACGCCGACGACGATTATGTGCGTTTAATTGACGTTTTTCATATTATAAACACACACACACACACACATATATATATATATATATATATATATATATATACGTCATATAATAATAGGATTTTTAAACGATTATAATATATATATATATATATATATATATATATATATATATATATATATATATATACAGTTGAACGAGTTGAACGTCCATCGTCGTAAATACTATTGCGTGATCTCTTGGACGATTGACACAATCGCGTCTGATAGCGACGGTTGGGCAATGTTCGATTGCGTCATCGAATCGGCCACATCTTATTCACCGACGTTTTGGTCACACTGCCAACTTTATATCCATCGTCATCGAAACAAAATGATAATAATAATAATAATAATAATAAAACTAGATTGATATTTTACTCGAAAAACTAGTAATAAAATAAAAAAAATATAGATCAAATCTAGATTTTACTTGTAAATTATAAAAATCAACATCGTTTATAATGTTTAAACGTGAGCGTGGGATTTGATCTCTACAAGTGTTCGTCATCAATTTGCTTTGTCAATGGCGACGATTAGTTCGAACGCATCGAGATATCTCGTCTTTTTCTTTCAGTCATTTGATACTTCATCAACATAATAAAACGATAATATTAACACTTTGCACTCGATATGTGCCGTTTGGTCATTAAGGCGAAAACTAGAAATTAATTTCATTGTAACAAAATTCTATGCTCTTTCTGTATAATATTATGAAGTGTAAAATGACACTCTTTTAAATAGAGAAGAGATTTTTTTTATCTTAAATAAGTCTGTAACCACAAATCTAAGCATTAAACATTGAAACTTTTTTTTGGTTCAAACTTGATAATCTTGATAGAAGGATTACCAAAGTTAAAATTTTTAATCTTCATGAACACGGAATAATAAAACGATTGTGTAGATCGGTATACCTCAATATTTGTGTTATTTTTTTGTGTTAAAACATGACTATCATTAGTTTAAAATTTAGATATAAAATTGATCAAAATCTGTAGACTTAGTTTAAAAAAAGAATTCGAGTTAAAGGATTTTTTTTACGAATGAAAGTTCGTTCCTTTTCTTAATTTTTGGTCCATAGAACCCTTGAGAGTCGTTATGTCTTTGAATGAACTCGATGCGATTATGGAAAAACGTTAAAAACTTTGTTATAGTCTTAAACAAATCTAAACATACATTATTCGACACTTAAATCCAAAAAAAACGGGCGTATAATTGCAATAAACGTTATAGTTTTATATTATTTATCGCTAATTAAAGAATGATAATACTATTAATATTTTCAATTATAATTTTATATAGCATTTGAAAAGTAATTAGAAATTATCAAAAGGATTTCTAAATATTTTCGTTAAAATAAATAATATACAACATCGTTCAAATTATGATATATTACGAACAAAATAGAACATTTATATAATTTCATTACATCTGTTATAAAATCATTATTTATATACATAATGTGGCGTAATTGCTTAAAAAATTTATGTAACATAAATTGCATTAATATTAAATATGCTATCATAAAATGTTTGTTACATTCAAACAACATGATTTAATATTTTTGGAACAAATTGTAAATTTGAAACATTCATACAACTTGGCATCGAATGAATAAAATTGATTTGGATACCGAATTAAACTCGCCTATTTGCCAATTAATTACGGCGTTATAAATAATTTCGCACGCTTAATAATATATATATATATATATATATATATATATATATATATAAATATATACATATGTATATTTCAATGGTACGTTTAAAAAATTCACCGTAATTATAATATAATGCAAATGAAGCGTTTTTGCTCTAAGTGCTAATTAATTCTACGTCAGAATTATTTGTATTACACATGAGATAATACTTTATTGCCGCGGCAATTAGTAGAAAACGTGATCGGAATACCAAATTTTGTAAAGGATATACGAGAGGAGACACTCGAAGGATTACTCCTAAGGCGATTCATCACCTATACAAATATCTTGCGCTAAATAATTAGCATTTTATTTGGTGAAATACCATTAGTTTGATCCACGGTAATTATACATAGTGCATAAACGAAGCTACTACTAATTATTATAATTTAAATACAAGATTTCATCTCTGAAAAGGTCATTGTTCTATAAAGTATTCGTATAAATAAAAACAGTATGTCTCCAAGTTGTTATTGCTGAAGTTTGAAAATCTGCTTTATACTAGTAATACAAGTAATGCGATGAAAATCATCATGAACAAATTATTGTAGAGGAAATTTATAAATATGTATATAGAGATAAAAAGTTTTTGTCTCACTTTACTAATGTCTTCGTTTATTTTTGAACTTGCTAATTTATAGTATACATAGAAAATCAAAATTTTAAGAATAACTGGTTTATTAAATTATCTAACACAAAACAGATTTCCACATTTCAGCGCTAACAATAATTTTACTAAATTTCCATATCAATTTCGAATCGTTGTGAATTTATTTAAAACCGAATATCACGGTAAACAGACTATTGGTTCAGTTGATTTTTTTTACCATGCCACAAAAACAAAAATTCACATTTTACACATGTTAATATTGAATTTTAATATTTCGACGATTTTCTTAACAACACAACAGTCGCGTTTACAATATATTATAAATGTATTGAGTTGTTTCCGGTTCTTATCGAGGTTCGGGAGCGTTCGCATCCAGCATTATCTCCTCTTGAAACGGAATTCATTGATAACGCGCGACAAAATTCCGTTTCATTTCGAATTCACAGACAAAATTTTAAGAAAATTTATGTAAAATTATGATGCAACCCGACGGGGTCGACGACCACACATAACACACAACAAATGGATACGCGGATGTTGGGACATCTCCGACACAATATCATTACAAAGAGAAAGTGTAGTTAAATGCAATTGGGACCGTTTTGTCCGTTTTAAAAATATCGGATCATGCGTGACCTTCCGATACGAAACTAAACAAAAAAAATCTGATACCATTTTATAATAACACCATATATATAAATATATATATATATATATATATATATATATATATATATATATATATATATATATATATATATATATTAACGGCGTAAATATAATTTAAAGGTGAGAAAGTAATAACATACCAACAATGGCCGCAATACGGCTGGTTAACGATCAAAAGAAGACGATAGAAAAAAAAAGACAGTAGACAATGACGAAACGCAATAAAACATTTTGATTTACCGTCTAAAAAAAAATTGGAAAAACACGGTAAAACGAAACAATAAACGTGTGAATAAATCGTATAATTAAAAATAAAACGAGAGAAATTGACCCGTTTATAAAGCGGAAAAACTACTTCGAATAAAACGAAAAAGAACGTTTCGACACATTTTTCATATTTTATCTATACAATAATATTATTCGTAATTCAATTAAAATATTTACATCATATAAAAAAATTTTTTTATTTATAATAATGCAATAAAAAAATAATAAATTTATATATTGTTAACGATAAATAAAGTCAATTTTCACACAATATAAATTGAAAACAATCAACGGTTTTTGGTTATTTTGTAGGGGGGGGGGGGGGGGCGCCACCGTAATAAATTTGTAGCACAAAGGGGGCGGTGAGCCGAAAAAGTCCAAGAATGCCCGAATCGAGCAATATACGAATTTGTACTGTGATTTTCCCGATAAACCAGGTGAGTAATCAACGGCCAGAAATTGCTACGAAATATAATTACACTAAACTTTATCGTAAAAGTTTTTGCACCGAATCGTCTAAATTTCGTACCTATAATATATAATATATATAAATATATATATATATATATATATATATATATATATATATATATGTTATAAAAATATACAAGTTAATATATAATACAAAAGATCTATTAAACGATTATATTAGTTTGAAAGTTAGAGATTTGATAAGTTTAATATATCAAAGTTTTTTTTAATGAAAAAATATTTTTATTAATCTTTAATGTATCTGGATTTTTATTTTAAATAATGGAAAATAGTATTTCATGAAAATTAGTACACAGCATTTGTCTTAGGTTTGAATCATAATAAATTAGGAATAGAAAACCTGTAGTCGCATTGTGACCTTTTAAGCCAACAAGTGTGGCCTTTTATGTTCTCGTGTCATATAATTTTTCGAAAATTTATATATATATATATATATATATATATATATATATATATATATAATGTATATATGGTTATATTGACACAATCCTAAAAAATTGCGGTCTTTTGTTGCCTTATCGATGGAGCTTCTTTTAGAAGTCAGTGTTTGCAGTTAACAAAAATTTAAGTTTTAGTCTTATATTTCCAATTTTTTTTAAATTCTACTTTTACATATTATTATTTATGTAGTTAATACATTTTTGTTCAATACAGCCTTAATGAAAAACCATGATTGAAAAATGACCTACTTTAACAAAAAAGTTCCTTGCTCGTGTACTAAATCTTTAAGAATTTCATTTAATTTAATCTACTATTGATTCAATCTATAATTATATTACAAATATATAATGATAAATAAAAATCAGAGCTAAAATCTCTTTGGAGAATGTTTTATAAATATTTTGAGTAACGATTTTGAAAATATCGAAAAATGGTTAAATTTATAAAATCTAGATAAAATATCAAACGTAGAGCTGACGATTCGTTCTTGTAAATGCAACGCCAAAAAATTCAAAAGAAATATTAAATCTTATATAGAACTATTGTGTCATTGGTTTGTTTATTTATATTATTTTATATTGATCGCGTTACTTTTAGCTGTATGTTATAATATGTAGAAAAAATCTAAAATAATTATATATATATATATATATATATATATATATATATATATATATATATATATATATATATATATATATATATGTATTTAACATTACTTTGAAAATAGTAAAATAAAAATACGAAATCAAGATTACGTCCGGACATCTAATTTCAACTTTGATACAATAATTATAAATTACAGAGGATGTTTAATCAAAAATTCTCTATTTGCATTTTGCGCTTTTTAGTATCCTAACCGCATGATATGAAATAAAATCGGGCAGAAGGGGGTTCGGATGGACGAAAAGCCACTAATTGCCCGCAAAAGTTCAAACGGAACGTGACCGCCTCAAGTTACCGGGAGCACTTTATTATTTGATTGCAAAACGTTAAAAGCGAGCGGTTAATTATATTCACGGACTAATAAATCGCCGGATCGAGATAAATCCATTTCTGGCAAAAGCTAACAACCTCTTTCAAAACTCACACATTCATATACGTGTATATATTTATCGAAAATTTACGAAAAACACGTGAAAATAATATTGATATTTTATATTATTACGTGTGTATATATATATTTATATATACACATATATAAATACATATACAAAAGGCGTAAATGACCGTGAACTTTTAAAGCGACGCGTAAAACGATATCCGATCGCCGACGAGAGATCGACGAACTTGCGTGAATGAAATTTCGATCGTCATGACGAAAAATATATATATATATATATATATACGTATAAATAAAATGAATGAAAATTAAATGTGTCAAATGCGATATCACAACAGGAAATGCGATTTTTACATTGAAAAAGCGCGCCTCCGTCGAAAAGAAATCGCTCGAACGGATGTTGACGTTTTGATTATCTCATTAAGCTTAATAAGCGATTTTTAAATCTGCAAAATAAATATTGATCTCTTTTTTATTACGCTCATAATATTCAATCGATATTATAATTTTTATCGTAACTTTATAACGTTATCAAAAAATATACCCAATTCTCAAATTAATACTAGGGATTTCTGTAAAAACATATAAAATTAAAACGTGATTTTTATTATATCGGAGATAAAAGTAAATCGAAAACAATACAAACAATTTGAAATTCTTTTGACATTATGAATAATATAATTATAAAAATGCATCACATAAGAATTTTAAACATTAGATATATATATAAAAAATGACATTCTATGAAATTGACAAATTGGTTGAAGTGTCATCATAGGTGACAATTCGTACAACTTGTGATAGATAATGTGGTAAATCTATCGCGGCACAAACCCTTGGGTGTCATTTATATATTGAAGTTTCGATTATATATTACACGTGTCATGTCAAATTTAAAAATAAAATTTTCCACGGATGACAGTAACGTCGATTTTATTGATATTTGATAATGGTAAAAATTATATGTTTAAAAATAGAATAATATAAAATTTATGATCATAGTATACTAAATATTTATGAGACCATAAAAATTATTAAATAAATATTCACACACCCAGTACAAACATAACCGAAAATACTATTACTCAAATGGGATTAATATTTTTTTATATATATAAAAATTAATAATAAAATATCTCAATAGCAAAGTAAATTCCGAAAAAATAATATGTGAATAAAACGTCATTAATTTGAATATTTATGGGTTCAAAGGGTGCAAACATATAATAAATTCCTTTGAAAAAAAAAACATATCCATCCTATAAAATACGTTAGACTTGTTTTTTACGTGTAAATTTATCATAAATAAGCAGATAGGTGAAAATATCAATAAAATTTCTTTCGCACACCTTTTTCTAGAAAACTAAAACGAACTGTATCTTCGTGTTTATAAGGCTTACAAAAAAAAATTTAATACATATATTTTGATATCGTCAATTATCAATATTCATCTAATATCAATTGTTTTATCTTTTACAAATTCAACGTACTTAATAATTAAAATCTTAAATTCCTTCTTATACACTTACATATTTAAGAACCACTGGATTTACACGTGTAAAATACATAATTTACAAGGTAACGATAAGATAATCTACGGCGGGACAACGACATGTAATATTCAAATTACTATTCATACAGAAGATTCAAACTCGCGCAACGTTATTAATTAAATTGGAAACTAAAAGAAGGATTCGATTAAATCACGACCAATGGACTAAAACGTTAATTACTAATTCCATATTAATCGATTTCCAATTTTCCAAACAAACCGCATAAACTCAACTCTTGACATTAGATTAATTTTAAACGAGTCGTCTAATACATATGTATATAAAATATATCTAAATCATAATTCAATTTTTAAATCGTATTCATATTCAATTTCATTATCTATGATTCCATTTTTGAATCAATAAATAATACATTGCAAACGAAAATTTATTAAATAATATACATGATATATGGATTTCGCTATATTTTTTCTTAATATTAGATTATACTCTTTCGTCTTTCTAATATATAATTCAATTTTCATTTATTGAAATAAGAAAAAAATACAAAACTCTTGCTTAATATTTATAAACAATCATTACATCAAGAATATGTATATAAAACCTACATTTACCCTATTATGTAATATTCATATCATATGATACAATAGAATTAAAGTACATGTTGTAATTATAACTGATTATTCGAATAGAATATAGTACTCGATATAAATTGATACGAGATAATGAATTAATAAACAAACGTGTTGACTTAAAAAAGGCGGCGCACGTATTCGGAATCGAATCAACCGTTTACACAAAGGGTACAAGTGCTATATATCGAAAGAAAAAAAAAACGAGAGGGCGGCAAAAACATGACAGTTTCGCGTGTATTTTGTACGTAATACGATTGAAAATTTGTCAGAATGAGAAAACGGGTGCGTATAAGCGATGTGCCGAATCCCGGGGACTGTGACCCAAGTGACCCAGTTCCGTGGCCCCTATTCGTTCCAGGCCCCGGAAAATTCAACTAGAACGGCTCAAGTCCCGGATTTTCGTGACCGAGAACAACCGACTGCTCGTTGACCGTTCGCAGCCGACAGTCGATTCGATTCATATAATTCGCGATGTGACATATTTTTCATTTTGTTCAAATTCAACATTATATTTAACGACGAACTTATGTAGAATAATACGATAACGAACTTGCGTTATCACAGTATATTATGTACAGATTTCTACATACGAATAATCATTCTGAAATAAGTTGTAGTAATCTTCAAAATATTTCATTCTTAATAGACTGTTGAACTATCCATTTCGTTCCAAAATTTGATATTCATCCTAATCCTGATTAAATATAATATTGATAATTTATAAAAAATATATATATATTTGCTAATGTAATTTATTTATAGCTATTTTTATAGTTCAAATAGAGAATTAAAAGTCGATAACAGTAGAAACTAACAAAACATTTACAGACATTTTTGAATGTTAGAAATAAGATAATGACATTACTTCGAATACTGTCTAGCTGTCTACTACAGTAATCGAAGGATATAATAATAATAAATAAATAAATTATCGTTGCGAATTGTTAAAATTGTTTAACAATCAATTGAAAACTTTGTAATCAATCCGAAAACGCCACAAACCATCCTCGAAATTACCGATAATTTTACGCGAAATTAATATGAAACCGCAAATTCCGAAGCCAAATACGGCATTCAAAATTGTAAATATTATATTATATAATATGTGGTAATTTCGTATGAAATTTGTTTTATTTGCGCAATATTAAAGATTCGGAATTAAAAAAAAACTGCCATGACAATGTGTCAAAAAAATTCTATAGCGAAAATTCTAACGCGTTGATAAATTTCGATACTCGTTCAAATAAATCACAAGAAGATGAATATATTTTATATAAATACAATACAATATAAGCGACGACATAAAAATATGTTAATATCGGGTATTGAAAAATAAAATAAAAAGAAAACATCGGTCAAATAAGTGTTTTGTAAACGTCGAGTACGCATGTTGCGTCACATTTTTGACACAGGTTTTACTATGAAAAGAGCTATTCTATTCGAAGGCTAGCCGGCTTTTGCTCCGTTTACTATATAATTTGTTTTCAAAGTCTGCTTGATTTCAAATAGTTAAACTAAGTCATTTTATTTTTTATTATATCTAAAAAGAAAAACAACAATAAATCGGATAATTTATATTACTAATACTTAAAATTAAACTAAATAACAAAATCAAAAAAATCTTCAAGGAAAATAATTGTTTAAAATAATTTAATATAATAAGAATAAATCACAGAACAATCAAAATGAACATGGATAATCCTCGATTTATGTACAAGTTCCGTTCCAAACGGTCTTTTAGTGTCAAATTAATTCAATTTACTAAAAATGTAAATTATTATTATCGAGAGTTTTTTTTAATAATTATTTAATCTTACAATCAACAAATATTTGATTAACTGTCACATGGCAATTATAAATTAGGAAATATCCGTGAAGTACATTGCAAATGTTAATTTTGTTTTGATACTTCATCATTCGAGAATATGTCATTTGGAATTCTCTCTAAAAAACATATTTTATTATACCGGTTACGAATAACGTAAAAAAACAACTACTGAAGCTATAGCAAAATCTCATTAATCTAAAATAATGAAGTTTTATTGGATTGCCTGGATTTGGACCTTGAATTGTACGAATCTGGACTTTGAATAATCCGAATTTTGTCTTACACGGCATTCAAATGTAATTTTTATTTTAATCACTCATTAAAATTCGTTGCGAATATAAAGGATTACATCGTAACATAAATAAAATAAAATAATACACGACCGCAAAAACGGACAAAATATTCGACCGGTAATAATTCTGCATCAACATTATATTAATTATGATTCGTTTCGCACTTATATCATTTTATGACTGTATAAAATATTTTTTTTAATACTATAATTCCCACTTTTATTTGATACCTGTTTTTTCCAAGTTTTGATTACTTTAAAGCAAAATATAAGCCATCTAAAACAGTATAATGAATTTCGTTTAAAAAATATTTAGTATTAAAATAATTGATTAAATTCTAAAATAATGATGATTGATATATTATTATCTCATAAGTCGCTTAAATCAAGATTTTTTCGCGAAATCGAAGGGAGAAAATGTCTACGCTTTTCCCAAGAGTGTTCACGTGTACAATTTTGTCTGAAGAAATGCGTCGTGACCTGCCTTTAATTGTATCATCAATTCGACGGTGGTACATTTTGGCGAAAATAGAGGGACCGAGAAAACGAAAAACAACAGCAGTAATTGAAGAAAATGGAAATTAATGGTGCAGAGGTCCCTTCAGGAGTTCGTGTCGCTGATGAGAAACGACGTAATAAGGAAACACAAAAAAAAAGTTCCTAATTTTGCACCATTCGATACAGAATGTAAATGACCAGTCCAATACAATTAAAAATGACTAAAAATTAAATGTTATTTTTACATTTTATAATGTATGTATATTAAATTGAATTATGCGTATTGTAAATTATACAGTCGATTTTTATGTGACATTTTCCAATTCGACGTAATAAATAAATGATAAATAACACGAAGAAATTCATATTCGAAGGCGGTTACGAATATAGATTGATAAAAAAGCATCATAGCGCCATCAAAGTGTCCAACATAAACCATTTATTGAGAAATATGAGGATGACAAGCGTCCGAGCTGACGTTTAGTGGTAACAGATAAGGACACATTTTTCGGGATTCAAAAAGCAAAAATGAGCCGAAAAGAGGTCCGAGCCAAGCGAAAAGGTCAGCCTAAAGCGGGAGGGAAGAGAGAATAAAAAAAAATGGAAAAAAAGTCGTAAAGTGGAAAACGGGCGAAATGCCGGTTAAATGTGCGTAGCATTTCCCATATCGCGATACCCCATTTTTATAAGGCCAATATTTGCGATCATATCGCTTCTAGTTTTATTTGCAACGTAAAATTCCGTAAGAATGGATCTATATTCGTGATTTTTTTTTCTCGTCGTACATTTTTTTTTCGTCTTTTTCTCGGTCCTTTTTATTCCAACATTTTATTTATTGTACGACGTCGGTTTCACAGTGCGCCAAAGAAATATATCTCGAATAAGCTGCGATTGAAATTTTCTGCGATTGTACTGAATAAAACGTATCTCACACTCGTTTATGCCGCTGAAAAATAATGCGATTTGTCTTGTCACATCGCAGCGTTACGATGGAAAAATAAGCAAAATAATAACGTTTTATTGTCGCTTACAAAATTTTCAGCATTTTTTTTCCTCTTTCATTCTTAACACTGAAATACGACATGGAGACTTTTTGCGATATATTCACTTGATTATGAACATGAACTACTTTAACTGTAACACATTTACAATGTAACGATTTTTTAAATTCCTCAATTGCCATATAAAACTATATAGTACAATCATTTCTTCATTAGAAAGATTTTTCTTTGTGAAATTTCCCGTACTTCCATATAAGTCTTTAAAATAATTCAAATTTTAATATCAATAGCAAAATATTTTCTTGTGATTGCACTGAATTAAAAAATTGTAGTTACAGTATTTGTATAAAAATAAATTAAAAAAACTATATTTCATAAATACTTTTACTTTATATTAAGCACTTCATTCAATTTTATAACAAATAATTAATGGTTAAATCACACGCAATTTTAAAATTATTTTCATAAATTTCATCATTCATTTCGAAAAGTGACCGAATCAAAAAAACATAAATTACTATATATATATTTTTTAATGGAAATGAACTCAAATTCGCAAAAAAAATAACATTATTGATTCCATAAATATAAATTTTACATCCATATAAGCGAACGCCAAATATCGAAACAGCGTTTCCATAAAAAAAAAGCAAGATATATTATTCGTAGGCGTTTTAAATTGCGAACGGACACATCGTTAAAAATCAATATTAGGCCATATTATGCAATTATTTTAAATTCCGTATACGTATTTTCTATAAAAACCAGGATATTCGAGTGAAAAAAAAATACGCCAATTTGAATAGTCCGTCATATTATGTACATATGTATGTAAAATCGTGATTGTGAAATGACGCAATTCCTAGACATGCTTTTTATTCAGTATTTTCAATAACCAAACAGACTATGGACTAACCATTTTATATACAATATAACATGGATAATACAAATATAATCGCTATATTACAGTGATTATATATGAAGAAAGTTTCGACATAATAAGCGATTCCACACATTTCAACTTTTTTTTTTAACGACGAACAAACTACACATAAATTCGTGTAATAATAGAAAAAAATGTCTTGAATTTTTCTTCTATTCCTTCACATCAACATCACTTTCGTTGGGGAATTGCGACCCTCTTTTCTTTTGCGGCCATAACAAATTTTAGAGCAACCCGGAAATTTCAAAAAAATAAAAGAGGATTACATTTGTAGTGCGTAGACGGTTTTCTTTTATTCATAAATTCAGAGATTTCGCACTGAAATATGATTTGACTTACATAAAATTAAAATTTATTAAAGAATTATTAACATTTATCAGATATATAATAAATTTAAATATATTATTTTTTAAAAATATTTTTTTAAAAATAGAACAAAAATCGAGTTTTGAGAATAACGCCTTATTACAAATATTTTTATTACGAATTATTCACAACGATTAAAAACAACAAATATATACATTAAAAAACGCTAATTTTTCAGTAATAATTTGACTAATTTAGGACTACTTTCTCGGTAATAAAAAAATATGTTATTTTATGTATTAATAAAGATGAAAATTTATATTCAACCATCGATCGATTGTATTAAAATTATTCAATACAATCAAAAATAACAAATATATACTAATATACAATAAAAAAAACTATTTAATTTTTCAGCAAAAATCTAGTTAATCTAGGACTACGTTCTCGGTAATAAGAAAAATGTTATTCTATGTATAGATAAAGATGAATATTTATTATCTATCATTGACAACTATTGGTTTATTTTTTTTTTCCAATAGTCAAAACATGGACTAATAAATAAAGTTGAGACTTATTCGCTTGTAACCTAAATATCTTATCCACAGGTTTGCAATATCATTGTCGCATTTGACGTAATTTACTATGGTGTATGACTATCATAAATAAACTAGACGAAGGGTTATCGACTCCGTCGGCACAAAAGCGAACTGGAGTCGAAAAATGGCAGGCGCCGATGCCGAACGAACGCCACTGATTTATAGCGATGCCGAAAACAGATAATAATTGCGCTATTATTATTATTATTATTATTAAACAGGCAAATAGTGGTTAGTTTATTATATAAGTGTTGTTGTTTTATTATTATTTTTTTTTATTTCAGGAAAGAGTGCAATGCCGCTTTTAATGGCGCGAATGCCGCATAGATTGATTGTAGACAGAAAGCCAGTGGCGTGCACCGAATGAACGCTGCGTGACGTTCGCCGAGGGCGCATTTATAAATATATATATATATATATATATATATATAAAAGTACGCATTAATAAATAATAAACAAATGTTATTTGGTGAACACACAAATGTAGTTCATTAACGCGGACGACCTATTCGGGTCAATAGACTTGATATCGTTTCGTGCGCTATAAACAAAAATGCGATTCCTTCATCATTATACTACGATAGCGACGTTTATTTCATTTATCTAATTCGAAATAACGTAAAAACGAAGACAAATTTATAATTATAATTAAGTAAAAATAAAAATTAAAAAAAAACAATAATAAACAGAAAATAATCGTTTCCGCTTGAATTTTTATATTTTTTTTTATTTCATTACTATCTTTATTATTATTTGTATCGCAAATAGCGATCGAAAAAATAAAGCTAGAAAATTAGTAATGGAACAAAATTCGCTTTGTGTTATATAATACAATATAATATAATAATATTATGTAGAATCAAACGAACGCAAATAACTATTTCCGTTCGTTCATTCAATTTTTTTTTACGTTTGATCAATCGAATTCTGGTATTCAATGTTAAATTCATAAAATATATGTTAAAATAGCATTATCAGTTAATGAATTATATAATATTTTATATACGTATATTCGCAAAAATGAAAAAGTTCATATAAAAGGTCGAAATCGTTTAAAAATAAAACACTCAAACTCTCACCATTGGGAAAACAATGAAAAAAATATACCAAAAAACGTTAAATTATTATAAAATTAAAAAACAAAATAAATTAATTAATCGAACGATAATCCGTATTATACAATAACATAATTTTCCCATATTAATAAAAAAAACAAGTATGAAATAAATTAAATTTACAGGTATTTACAATTATTTTATCAAAATATAATTTTCTAACAAAGCGTGTAAGCCTACATAATTTATGAAACTTTTATTTTGATTATAATACAGAAAAATATGCGATTAAGTACGCACGATAATATTTGACCCGAATCAAGAGACGTTCTAATTTTTATAATAAAACCGTGATTATTAAATTTTATGTAACATCAAGCAAGCATATTTACTTAAATATATATAAAAAAAAGAATATTTATACATCGAAATAAATAGAAAGCACTTTTTTTGAAAATAGATACATTTCCATATAAACAAGGAAATATCTCATGAGATTAAAAGAAAATAGATAAAAGATATACGACGAACAAATAATTTCGTATTATATATATATGGTATATATACTGCCGTTTTATAAATAACATTAAAAAAATACATTGACTAACTTTGTACACATTAAATTCAACTATTTGAGTAAACAAAGCAAACTCAACCCTCGGGGCACTTAAATAATATACAGAATCGAACAATACACAAGAAATAATGTATCGATAAATATGTATACTGTTGTTTTATTTTTTTTTATATAAAGAAAAATAATAAATAATAATTATAAAACATGCCGTTTTTATGAAATAAGATAAAAGCCGACTATAAAGTCGAGTCGTTGAAGTGTTAAATGAAGACACATATCTCAAGAGCGACCCTAACGGTCTAATAATAATTGAAACAAATGACTAGAAATGACTTTTACGGTATATTTTTAACACGTAAAAAGCCTCGGCGTTGGGGTGTTTTGGTACATTTAAGACTTGATAAAATAAGTCGACCGTTATTACGACGAAAATACGAAATAATATAAAAGATGATGCGAAACGAAAAATACGCAGTCCCCCCCCTCTCTCCCCTATTTGAACGAAATCCGAAATAATAAAGTTAAGACTTTAAGTGTCGTAATCGAATTTCGACGTAATCGAATCGATAATTAATTCGCATTAACCGTAAGACGTTTGTAGAATTTAACGAAAGCCTTTATCGAAGGATCGAACAAATCGTGAAATGTACGTTTAATATACAGTATTATGCAATATATAGCGTAGTGTATTTATTTTTTAAATTAAGCAATAATATAAAATTATTTTTATTGCGGCTAAATATTTTTTTTTCATTTATATATATATATATATATATATATATATATATATATATATATATATATATTATTTATTTTTATAATATCTGAGATTTTTAAGCACATTTATATAAAAACTCACAAATGTTCATTCAATTAAATTAATTTTAAATGAAAGCAGTAAGAATAATTTATCTAGATATCTATTATATAGAAACAATAAAAAACTTTCTGAATAATCTAAAACTATATCCACTATCAATATAATGATTTATTATAGAAAAAAAAAACATTTCAACTCAAAAGTACTCAATCTTTTGATATAAATTAAAACATAAACATGTACAAAATAGAAATTATAAAATTCGCTCATCAAAAATCGTATATACTATAAATTGAAGTATAATACATTAAAAAAAAAGTGTTAAAAATTTAAAAACTTAAATCGTCAATATATAGCATTTTTTTTTTCAAATAATTTGCATTAAGAAACCGCAAAAATGATCGAAAATAAAACGTAACACTGTTTACGCATGTACATTATATACGTATTTAGAAAAAAAAATGATGGTAACAAAGAAAAATTCTTGGAAAATTTCGATGAATCACCTTCACTTTCTCTCGTTTAACGTGAAAAAAAAAAGTATGAAAACAACAAATATATATATATATATATATATATATATATATATATATATATATATATATAATATATATTTTGAAATTTCACTAATAGCACACGAATCATCTACATTTTTTTATATATTAGATATACGCATATGAAACGTATAATAGATATGAAGCAGCATCATCGGACGTAGAAAGAAAACACGAAGATGTCGGTTAGAAAGCTAGTTCTGATTTTAATTCATCGTCGATGCGGTTTGACCTCAATACGAGTCACGTCATATGACGGCTTCCACGGGCTACTTTCCGCATCGGCACCGTCTTGGATCTGTGTCACCTGGGTTTACCAACAATGTATATATTCCACAAACAGTGCCATTGAAAGTCGTTTACTGATATACGGTCGCGACTGATATTCAAACATACGGAAAAAAAATACGACGATGCGCAACATGTACAGATTTGCGTAGCGCGAAAACGTCAAACGTGGCAAAAAAAATAACGTTTTATTAATGTCTAATTTAAAAAAAAATTGAAATAAGTTTTTTTTTAATTGTTAATATATTGTTTGTATTTAATGATTTAATGAAATTAGGCATTTTAGTATGAAGAATCTAATTGAAGATTTTTGAAATAAGTTTCAGTTTTTTTGAATCGTTAATATTGTTAACATTATATAGATTAAAATTGTAATTACATAAATGGATTCTAAGTTTGCCTATTATTAAGTATGCTCTTAATATAATTATTTGTTGAATTAAATTTAATCTTCTAATTAATTGTTGTAAGTATAAAGGATTAAGAGACAATAAATTTGTCTCGTGTTTAAATATAGGCATAAATATAGAGAAATATCACGTTTTATGCGAAAATAAATAAATAATATATTTTGATATTTTATCAATATGAACAATTTAATTTAAAATATATATATTTTTAATGATTATTAAAATCTTACAATACGTCTTATAAAAGTTAATGATATATATTTACTAGATAACATTAACAAATAAAATTAATTATAATATCAAAATCCTGAATTCAAATTACGTATATAAAAATCGAGTTGCTAACTATATAATCAATCTTAAACGCGATATATATATATATATATATATATATATATATATATATATAAATCTCGACTACAATAATTTCTTTATATTGCATACTTATAAAATTACTTATTTTGGTACATGATAAATTCACGATTAATTAAACGCTGTAAATAACCGAAGTTTAATTACGAATTTCATTACTCGGTATTAATACGTTGTAATGAAAAACGTGTAGTTAGTTACGTGAGGAAAACGTGTAGTGTTTTTGTGTGAACGAAGCCTAAATAAAGTGGGCCACGAGGTGTGGGAGAGAGACGAGTCAAGACGAGACACCCAAACATATCGTAAAAATGAAGACAATCATAATAAACCAAAAAAAAAAAAAAAAAATGTATGTAAGTAATGTACTTATTTTTAAATTTTTTAGTATCTCGAGTACTCATAAAAATGTCTTTTACTTCTCGCGCGCGCTCTTTCATAATAACGAAGTAAGAAAATGACAAAAATATACAAATATTTATTTTTAATATAAGCAAAAAAAAAATCAACAATATATTGTCGATTGTTACAGTTTAAAAATAATCTAATAACACGAAGCGTTTACAGTAAATGAATTCATTATAAAGATGCGGGTAACTTTTCAAGGCGACGTTTATATTATATGATATTTAACAGGCAACAAAATATAATGATGTTCTATCATTTTGAAGATTTTCTTTATTAATTTTTTTTTATGAAAAAAAATAATGTTTTAAATTTGTCGTAAATATTGTTTTATATTAGTAATAAAATTGTATATAATAATATTAATATACTGCATCATTTTTAAAGAAAATCAACAAGTTCTTAAATCACGAAAATAACTACTTCCAAGGAAAATGGTAAATTAAGATTTTATAAGAAGTACAGATTTTGACAGTTTTATTCTGTTTTAAATAAGGTCGGTAGAAGTACGATTTACTAAATAAGAAAATTCAATCAAATGCGATTAGAATTAAATATAATTCTATTGTAATTTATTTGTTCATAAAAAATCTAAGGAATAAAAAATATTTTATAGCGTTACGTGAGCGTGTACAGAATCTCATATGAATATATTATAGCTGTCGAACAGAATTATTATCACTAATCTTTATATGTAATTACATAAAGACTTAAAATACATATATACAGTATGATAAGCAGTAAAGAGAGAGAGAGAGAGAGGCATGTGACTTAATAAGTTGATTTTAAGCGGAGAAATGCTTAATTTTCAACGATTCCGTGAATGGCAGAATTACCGTGAAATTATATAAATGCTGAATATCAAAGGCAAAACCTTAAAAAGGAGCAGCATCATGAATGAGACGATATTATTCGAACTGTTAAAAGTTAATTACGATTTTTGATAGAATTTCGAATTATCCATACGCGAATAGGCACATTTAGATATTAAAATAAAAATATATATAATATAAATAAATAAATATATATATATATATATATATATATATATATATATATATATATATATATATATATATATATATATAACGTGCGCGACAATGTAATTTATTTATTTATTTATCTCGCAAATAAAATATCTAGATAATATTTTACACCACAATATAAAACAAATGCGATATTTTTAAACATGAAAACATGGAGAAAGCAAAAGTGAATGTATTGTAGGAATGTGTACTTTTTTTTGCAGATTTATCGTTATATGTCCGACTTTTATGCGACACAAATCAAAATAAAACTGTATTTTTTTTTCAGCGAAAATAACGACCGATTATTATTTTATGATAATCTTCGTGTATTTCTAGAGATTTTCCTTATATTTTTCAAAACACAAATAATATATATATATATATATATATATATATATATACATATATATATATATATATATATATATATATATATGTATAGTTAATAAATTTAAGCATATTTGTGTACATGTACATGTGCGTGTACGTTTTGACCTAGTTTTACGATCGATTAGTTCGTCATAAATATGCATTGTTATAGAGGCGATCTGGTATATATATATATATATATATATATATATATATATATATATATATATATATATATATATATATATATATATATATATATATAAATATTTTTTCGAAGCAAATTGAAACAGTATTTTAACTTTCTCTCTATTTATTCATTCCAACGTGTATTATAACGCACGAAGAACAAACAACGTTCGCTTTTCCATTTTTATTCATACGCGACCCAAAAATTAATATGTTAATTGATTATCCGGCCACCGTTATGTCTTCTGATAAAATAATTTTATCGACACAAAAATTCCTAAAATTCGAAAAAAATAACGTTTTACATTTACTATTACAGCTTAAATAGAAAATTTTATTTATTTTAAAAATTTATCGATCAATTATTTTTTGTAACGAACTGTCAAACAATTCAATTATATAATAATATATGTAAGTATAACACTTTTCTATATTCGATCGATTCGTGAACACCTTGATCAAAATTTATTCGAAAATAGTCAATTTTTATAACTAGTTCTGGATAATTGAGCAGACAATTTGATTGAAATTAGTATCATTAACAAAAATAAAAAAAAAAAACAGAGCGCAAATAGATACATTAACGACTACACATAGTAACATCTCGCAAGGTAAAGAACGAGTTTAATAACATTTATTGCATAATGGTCGTACATCACCCACTTGAAAAATTATAGTAATTTATTACACAACATTCTGTAAACAGAGGATATCCGTTTATATGTATGAGTGTATAATTCAATTCGATTTCACGGGCGACGCAGAATTTACTGACAAAGAAAAATAATTCTGTTTATGGGTCATTGTCAAAATTTTTAGATAAATCAAAAAAAATCGTTCAATTCACGCTATATTTAGAATTTTAATAAAAATCTAAGTCATTATATAAAAATAAAAAAATATATAGAATTTTCTCCGTCATTAATAGCATGAAAAAAATCTAAACGCGGATGCTGCTATGTGATATTTGTTTCTATTTTAAACACGAACATACAAATAGACGACGCAGGCATGCGATAATGTCACGAAAAAAAAAATATCCTATAGTCGTTAAAAGATCTAAAAATATAAACCAAATTGCCGGATTGATAATCATAGTAATAGTAATAGTAATCGACGTGGAAGCGCACCGCGAACAAAAATAAAATAGAACATTGTGAACGTCCAAAAAGTTACGCAAAACAAACGTTATTAGATAACAACACACGATCGAGCTGCGTTTAATGTGCACGCGTCTGAAAGCGTCGTTTCTCAAACTGTACCACCCGCTAATTTATTTTAATTAACATTTGCATATTTGTGAATTATTACAAAAAAAATGTTACCGTAATGAAATAATTAAAATCTTTTGATTATTATTTTTTTAATAGGTTTAAAATAGAAACATCTAAATTAAATGTAATTTATGTTTTGATTATAAATGTATTATTGTCTTATTGTTTGATAGTCATAAATTACTGAATTATACTGATTTAGAATAAAAATTATACAGCGTTGTATTGATTATATTAACTTTAAAAAATATTGTCATATTTAGACGTGAAAAATTAAATCTGATATATGACATTTTTTTGAAGTAAGAATCATATAATGAATCAAAAGAATTAAAAAAATTGAAAAACGAACATCCTTGCTAAACTATTTTTTTTCTAATATTTAAATTAATTTATACATTTCTGATAAAATAAAATGTATATTTTTTTTAATAAAAAAAATATTTTTGTCTATTTACATTAAAAAAAAAAATCGTTTGATATGCATACGTTCAAAAATCTGGAATACATTTTTATGGTACACATTGTATTGTACTATAAATCAATTAGAGAAAGTGAAATTCAAATAAACCATACACTATCAAATATACATAGAGTAATCAAAATTGTGCAGGTCTGGTTCAGAGTGTGTATACATTATATATATATATATATATATATATATATATATATATATATATATATATCATTTTTGCACAATCATGCCGGCACTTTTAGCATCGTTTTTTTTGGCGAACATTTAAAAACCACTGATCCGACGTGTTCTCACACGTTAGTAGACGTATTATTTTTTTTTTTTTTTGACTCAATAATAGTACAACACGTATAGGCGAAAAAAATCGTATATATATATATATATTTTGGAGTGAAGTCGGGTTCAAGGCGAACTCGTCCATTACGAACCGAGGCGGACGGCCTTTGCGTCGCGTCACGCCACTAAAAACACATTGCGCGCCTCCTCTACAATGTTTATATAAACGTGTTGTGTACTACGCAAAAGTCGCATTTAAACCCTTTCTATGCGCGCGGTTCGATTGCGGTGTAACGACCTCGTTGCGCCGCAGACACCCTACGCAGACGCGACCTCAACGTCTATATATTATTATACTATCATATTGTACAAACGTGGCAGCGATCATTCATAATTTACTAGATTCATAATCACTTTAATGTATATATTATAATTTTGATGTATTAACCGAATAATTACTGTTTAAATGTTGTTTGTTATATTATATATTAGTGAAATGGATATAATAAACGTTGACAAATTTCAAATTTGTTTAATAATAAAATAATCGCTCATCATCATTACGCTCAAAAATCGTCAATGAAATGATAAATACAGGCGTCTTCAGATAATTTTGTAAGGAAAAATTCAGAGGAAAAGTGTGAATCGTCCAACCTTTTCGAAGTTTTATTATTATTAATCTTCAGTAGTACATTTTTAATGTATGTATAAAATTTTAAGGAATATTTTAAAAACAGGAATAATTATTAAATGAGTGAGTGAGGAGGGTTTGTAGGCAGTGTATAAGTATTAAAATATTAAAATAAATATAGTAAATTATTAATGATTACAAAAATTAATAAATTCAAATATTAGATAAAATCATTCGTTCGAACTTTATATTTATAGACGCATTTAAATTCATTCGGTAATAAAAAAAAACGATGAAAGGATTGTTAAAAGTTAATATATAATATTATTTTTACACTGTATCAAAAATTTAAAAGGCAGTAAAATATATAATAAAAGTCTATATTCAATGCAATAACTATAACTTTTACCTTCCTTCATTTATACTCTCTCCAAATGAAGGTTGATATAATAACGTTAACTACCATCATAATTTTTATTTAAAATTTTTAATTTTTATAAGTGCTCCGGATATTTAATAGGAAAGATCAATGAAGATGGCTGAATATAATCATTAACATTTTCTTAGACAATATAAAAAAATAAAATAAAATAAAAAATTACACATTGTTATATTTATATATAACATTAAATTATATAATAACCATTATCAACGAATGATGACGCCATATTTTAATAATAATGAAAAAAACATTTTAAATATGATAAAAAAATGATTCGAGAGATGGATACAAATAATAATAATAATAAATACATAATTACGACGAATAAACTTCAACGCATTAAATAATATAAAAATACACTATTATATGAAATGAATATAAAAATCAACTAACCGCTATAAACTATTATGAGATTACAAAGATAAAAATACAAGGAAAAATCGAACTGAAATTATAAAAAAAAATATACCATAAAAAGCAAATATTTTCATATATATATATATATATATATATATATATATATATATATATATATATATATATATATATATATATATATATATACACCATATAATACAATAATATGGTTATACGAAAACTTAAACTCGGCATGACCTAAAATGATCGTAAATGTATTCATGAATTGTTCTAAAAAAAAAAACAGTTAAATAAAACATTTTCATTAATTAACTGAGAAGTTAATTACTATACGTAATTATTAGTGGCACGTCTTCGATATACGTCTACGTCGTGAACGTTAAAATGAAGAAGAAGAATAAAAAACAAGCGACGTAAAATAACATCTAAAAAGAAAGAAAATTCACCGAATACGTTTCGTTGACAAAGATTAATATATAATTAACGGTGCAAATGAAATACGTTACCAAATTGTATACATTTTCATTTTATTACAACCATTAGTAACATTGGAATAGAATCGAAACGTTTCCTTTTAACATAAACACAAAATTTGGACATTTGTCAATTCTTAAGAATAAAATGAAATTTTAAATAAAAACATCACATCTTCCACCGAAAAGTAAAAATAAATAAAATAAGATAAAATCGCATGGTGTGTGTGAATTTTTGAGAGAGAAAGAGAGAGAATATTCGACGTTTAGTATATATAATATAATTGTATATTATATTAGCATATGTGCTTTTTTGACAAAATGCAGGAAAACACGCTATTTCAAAATAATTCTATTGTAGTACGTAATTACGCTACCATAATTATATATATTTTTTTTTACACGTGTACACATAAATAAATATTAATTAATTTATTTAAAAGTTCTCAATTCACTAGATGACAAAAATATTTGCATTTTTTTTAATATATTAATTTATTTAAATTAACAATTCAAAAAAATATATAAAATAAAATAAAAAAAATAATATTCCAAAAACAAAAATATAATTTTCTTATCAAAACGTTACAATATAATAAGCACAAATATTTTTTTACACCGGTGTGGATAAAAATTTAGTATCATACTTTCTCTTTTAACATTAAAAAAATATTGACTAAATACTACTTGCATTTTTTTATATATTTTTTTCATCATTTCTGATAATAAAAATATTTTATGACTGAACTATGAAATAAAAAATAAATAAAAATTAATTTATAAATAGAACAAAATAATTTTGTCTTACTTAAAAAAAATGACTACAATTTAATGATACTGCATAAATGTATAATTTTAATATCATTAAATAAATAAAAATAACTTTTTATTACTATTATTCAGTATGTTATCACATTAAAATGTGGATAACACAGTGTTAAAAATATACGGGTTTAATAATAAATTCATTGTATATATATATAATATAATGCATTCTGCGAAGATAATAAATATTTGTTTAAAAATAATATACACTAGATTATTTTTAAAATAAAATCAGAATTAAATAGAAAACTAGTTTTTTTAATAAAATATAATTTATATTCTCAATATAAAACCAATTTTTTATAATATTATGAAAAATATCTGATCAACCTTTTTTCTGATATGAAATTTTAATTAATTAATTTCCACTAATTGATCAATTAATTGATAAATCTGTTGATTGATTTATATATTGTCATCGAGAATGAGCATGTATGTAAAATTTCAACTCAATTGAATATCAGGAAGTGGGTCAAAAATCGATTACAAGATTCCATTCCTACAAACAAACAAACGGCGCAAGTTAAATAAAACAGTATAATAAAATAACAGCAATCACTCGTAAAACAGTGGTACCTAGATTCACGGACTAAATTCGTTCCAATCTACGGTTTATATCTAGAAATCCAATTTTCCATTATATAATATTTATAAAAATTAATTATATAACATTTTAATAAATCTCGCTTATGATACGCAACCCTATAATGTGAGATATAATTAGATTATTAGTGATAATGAAAATTATAAATATACGCTAAAGGACAAGTAGTTAATATATTAAATTTATAGCTCATAGCTCATTTTATGTCCTATTATAGTGTGTTTTTTTTTTTTTTTTTTTTGGTATTTTAACTTCAAAGTTGAAATGACTACATATTTTCAACATCTCATATACTTTTTGTCTAATGCGACCTCCACGACAAACCATTGCTGAAAAGTGGCATTTATAAACAAAATGGTTTATAGATGCCTCAGTCATATTATTTTATATTTAAAATTAGTATAATCAGTAGATTTAACCATTCTGTACATATCATAGGTGAGTTCAACAATATTTGAACTGTATATAAATATATATATATATATATATATATATATATATATATATATATATATATATATATATATGTGTTATAGATTGTAGGAAAAAAAAATATCAGAGGTACATTATCGTCGCGATCAAATATGGTTATATTGGTCAGTATGAAAAAAAAAAGGTGGACTCCTCCGAGGGTATTGCGTCAGCGGCGTTAATAAGTCGTCCAGGTGAACGAGTCGAATATGGTGGCCCCGTAGCAGCCATGGCGACCATGGACTACCAAAGTGCCCATAATGCCGGTCAACGACACCGGCATATACGACACGCACCTAAGAACCACCTCCTCTTCTAGCGTCCTTTTTTTTTTCATTTTCACCACCGCATATCGATCCGCAATCGATCGATGCCAATTTGCATACGAAATTCGGTATGGCACATAGGAGAAAAGGCTACGACGCCATTCATGTGACCGTGTCAAACGAGCGACGCCATTTTTATCCTGGTGACACGTTATGATTAAAGTTCACGTATGACTTCGTCATATATATATATATATATATATATATATATATATATATATATATATATATATATATATATATATATATATATATACAGAATAAAAATCATATATTTATGAAATTTCAATTGAATACATGTCATGCCATATAAATCCCAAAATGCTAATGCTTGGATCGAAATGTTGATTACTGTATTCATATGTAATACGATAATCCACTCGCTTATTGCGGGAATTATGTTCCAGGATCCAGAATTTAAAAAGCTGACTTTAAAAAACCTATCCACACACTTATAATTATAATATATGTAATGTATTTCTATAAATGTAATGTATTTATTAATTAAAAAAAAATCAGCTTTTTAAATTTTTATATATATATATATTAAAATTGTATTAAACTTTTAAAATTAAATATGTAATTTTTAAATTTGATATGGATACTCATTCAAAACTCGCAAAACAGTAAAAATATTAAAATAAATTTTTTGTAATATTTTTTTTTTGAAAATACGCGATAAACAAATCGCGAAGGATTTGCTGTATATTCATAACATTTAAAAATTCAAATAATTTTATGATCAATAATATCGGAAAATTGATCTATAAGAGATCAATTACGAATTACGTTTAGAATTATTACGATTTTTTATAATCATTTTTAATGATATACGTTATTAAAATATTTAAATGCTTTATATAAAATTACACAACTGAAATAACAGTAATTAAGTCCGTAGTCAACAACTCTATTAGTGCAATGCTAACTTGTAACGGAGCGTTTTCTCTCTCTGCAAAGTCGGAATTATGGTTTTAAACCGATAAAATGCTCCACATATTCCGACAAATATCTATCTTTATATTGCGGAATATTTCAAACTTCCACTACCATATTATATTACAGCATTATCTAGTTTAATGTAACTTAATCTCGCTCTACTTAATTTATCGAAATCCTATCTGCGCTATTATTTAATATCAAATATTACGATGTTTGTGTTGGTGTTTACATTTTTATATGCGGTAAATTGTCATGATAACGATTATTGTTTTCTTTGGATTCTTTTAGCATAGAAATTTTCTCGTTATTATATAATGAAAATTAAATATATTAAAATATATTTCTTTAGTTTTTAGAATGTAGAAAACAAAAACATAAAAAAAAATATAAAAATTACACTGCAGAACGGATTGAGGAAAATATTTGTGAAATAGCAAAGAAATGCTTTCTTAGAAATTCATATAGAACTTTCATTGTGTTTGTGTATATAACGGCGATCAATATTATAACGATATAATATTTTCAATAGTAAAAATAAAAATCAAAATTGAATCAAGTCTTTATAACAAAATATTAGATGTTTTTGAATATAAAATTTCAATTGAAAAAAAAAATAAATTTATAATTGATATTGCGAAAAATGTTGGTACCACGTTTTATATTAAAATTACGAGGATCGAAAAATAAATATTTACTAACGCTAAAATAATAATATAAACTCCATTAAATGTAGCTTAAGTGGTTTAAAAGGGATTTAAAAACCATTATATTTCTCAAAAAATATCATAAAATTACACATTATTTACAATAAATTCATCGGTGATAGACGATTTCGCGAATATAATACGTTAAAAATAAACGCTTCTCTTATAAATTCACAATTTTAATAATCAATGATCTTGATAATGAATAAACAAACCCGGGAGAAAATCGATATGCAAAAGAAAATTTGAATAAAATTTTCAATCTTCCGCTTCAGTAAACATCTTTAATTAATTTAAGGGACGCCCAGTTATGAATATCAATCAGAAATTTAATAGCAAAAAAAAAAAGAAAACAAAAATAGCAAACGAATAAATCACACTTTTCGTATGGATAGAGAAACGAAACGGAAAAAAAATTGCACTTTCAAAAGCTGCGCAAAATATGCCTTCCTAGAACACAGCACATACATACATACATACATAAATTAATGTTGAGCTCTCACCGAAAGGTCGTAAAACAAACCAAAAACGTGCTTAGAAAACGTCAACCACTATTTAATTTGCAGTCCATCCTTGTTCAGTGTAAGAAACATGGTTCAACGACATCGATGCACGTGCTTCATACACGAGATTCGTGCATTCGAAGTGCACGCATTGAATAAACAGCACGAAAACTCGTGTCCGAAATTATGCGAATATCGTCGATGCCAATTATTAACGCGTTTAATTGTAAAATTCGACACCCTTTTACGTTTTAATAGTAAACGTGCGGTTAAATTGTCATTGATTCGAAATACAAAAATACTACTAAACGACGCCTTAACCCAAATAAGCGGCGACCCAATTTAACCAATATTTTCGAATGTCGGTGATATTATTATGGAAAATGAGAAATATACGTAATTTCACAGACTAAATTGTAAAGTAAACGTTCTAATTAAGACGAATCGTTACGTCATCGTTCAGGTCTATTTCATTGTTATTTTTAAACCTGAAATTAACATACGTTAGCAATTTATGTGACAACGTACTAAATTTTTCATTCGTGAAAAACAAAAAACCTAATACTGTATTGTAATAAATGAATATTGAATATAAAATTCATTGAAAATTTATTAAAATCATAGAGAACTTCTTCACCAAAATTCAACATTATTATAAAAATATAAATAAATCAGACTCACCTCTAAGTATATCGAGATGCAATTGAAGAATAAGTAATCCAAAAAAAAAAGAGTGAAAAATCACAAAAAAATATACGATCGTATATTTTCAATACACAAATAAAAGAAAACACTGTATAATACCAATTGTCATATCACAATTATCACATGATCTTTACAAAATTACAAAAAACTGCGATTAGAACAATAAAGCACATACACATTTTACACAAATTGTAGAATTAGGCATCGCCGTTACACTAAATTTAATTTTATACAATTAAAACGAACGATTAGTCAATGCGTGCCTTCGAAAACGAGTGCACGATTCGTGAGTAAAAATCGAAATACGTAATTGTCTATAATATATTACTTTATATGTTCGATGCTTATTTTATCATTTATAGATTTTAAAGTATTTCTATTATTATTTTATAAAGATTTTTTTTATACAAAATGTATGTCTATATTAATGGAATTCAAGTCTGGTATTGTACCGATTTACTTCAACTGCAGACGAGAAGAGTACGAAACTGGTAGTTGTGATGACATGGAATAAACGGCGATCTAAAAATAAAAGAAAAATAAATAAATAAAAATCTTGACGATTGAAGAAAAAGAATTTATATTTAAGGATATTTTTAAATATAATTTTACGACATAAATTCATAAAAATATGAATTTATGAAACATTTATTTCTCTCTATGCGGAAAATGAAAACACTTCTCTGAAAACGAAATTGAATAATTGCAAACTATATATCAAAAATTGTAAAAATTCGACAATATATTATAAATTCTTCAGAAAGAAACGATGTATATAAATGTTAAGCATAGAGTTAGCAACTCGACTCATTTTGCATTTCGTAAAATAATAATGAGTTTAATTATAAGATATATATTTTACAAAAATATTACAGTATTAAAAAGATAAAAAAATATGTTATACGGAAAGATTGCACGTAAAATTAAATAATGATTTTTATAATCTCCACCTAAAGGCGGTTGTGTAAAATTGATGGTTAAAATATGAGCCGTTTTCTTAGAAAATGTTGTAAGTTTATTTTTGACAAAAAAATAATGATAATATTGAATGCTACAGTCTATGAACATTTAATCTATTAACAATTCTCAAAAAAACCTTTTGTAATGTGAATTTACATAGTTAATGAAATTACAAATGTAATTACTTTAAAATGGTTTTATTTACATATAATATAAAATGGATTACACCACTTAAAATGACTACTACGTCCTTTGATTATTTTTTGAATATTAAAGTATTCCTAATTTATTTGTATATCAAAATTATATTAAAATACTAAAAAATTGGAACTGCACTGTACCACACAACATACAAGCACGAATGCAATAAACGCGAGGGAAAAATAACAAAAAATCGTATATTTTTATTGATATAACTTCAGAGCGAGTTTTCATTGAAATTCCTATTGTCTATTTGCGGCTTTTTTTTTTCAAATATAATAATATAAATTTCTATGCAATATTATCGGTGTGCGGAGTAGGAAATGACGCAATAGCAGACGTTAAATGTGCATTATGAATGCAAGCGACGTCATTTCCGCAGCTTCTAGCCAACGATCCTCAACAGTGCGATAAATTATTGCAGCGATTTGTATTCAGTGTACACCCTTAAAAATCCTCCCCAGTGAAAACCGAAGACAACAATGAAAATTGAATATGTAAAAATTGACCGCAAAGAGCCAAATGACCTCATCCAATATGGATCAAAAGGTACATTCGAACCGTTAATTTAAATTCTCAACAGTAATATTTGCATCATATCGAAACTGAAATCGTACCTGACATACATTTAAAAAAAACTGTTTAAAGATTGAAAGTTGAAACTTTTTAAATAAGAAATTAACCGATATTTTTTTATTAGACCCTATAAGGACATATATGTGAGTAAGCTTAGAAGAAAAAAAAAGTCGCAAGGTAGACCGGTGCGATTAAATAACTGGTTCCGTTTTGCTCGTTCGAATTATTAGGACATTCAACTTTATTACTATAATAATAGTAACATATTTTTTATTTCCAATACAAAATGGCTGCATTCGTTTTTCAAATTACGCTATCGCATGTAAATTCCGTATATTCACATATTAATGATTTTATTAATTATGCGAATCGAAATTATATGACATGAAAATCGTACGCCATTATGAATATAATTTATAAAAATAAAATAAAATAGAAATATTGTAATACAATTGATTTATTTTTGTATTAAAGCGGAATTAAAATATGATCGTGTAGCGTTTATACGAAATTGTTCAATAGGTAAATTCTACGAAATATTCAACGGGTAGGCTTTATTGTAATTTTACCTTTAGAATAACGTCATACTTCGAATTTTAATCTAAAACTGGAAATTTGATAAACTTATTTATATTTTAAACGAGTGCTTTAAAAGTAATATGTAAATTGGAATGAAAATATTATGTAATAATCTCATAACAATTAATGAGATAGTTTACATAATTTTCTTATATAAATTTTATGGTGTAATGAAAATTTAAATTGTTTTCAAATTGAATGAAAATATTGATATATTTAGTATTATTATTAAACATATGTGACGATGTTTCAAAAACGTTTATACGAATGATAAATGTATTTGCATAGTATATACAACAATGTGACAATACATCACGCGACTAGTACAAACCGTACCTTGGCCTAGTGAATCGGAAAAAGACGAAATTTACGAAAATACAAGGGAAAATCAAGGGAAAAATACGGGTCACGAAACACACAATAGTGGAAAATTACGGTCTAGAAAATTAAACCGACATTATGCAAACGGATAGTTTTCTACGGCAAAAACGAGTCGCCGCGTGCCGCGATCGTACTGTAGAAACTATTTAGGTCATATATATATATGTATATATATGTTCGTGAACATATTTATGTACATGTGTACATATATAATTTTTATATGTGTGCGATTGGATCAATTGAAGCAATTACTACTACGGCGGTGGCAGTTTGAAATCATGCAACACGGCCTACGACTACTTACTTACTGGCTTGACGTGTGTTTTTTTAGAAATCGTACTCTATTACAAAATCAATATATTTTATTATTATTATTATTATAACACGACAACATATTGTTTATATATTTATGAATACGTGTAGTATAAGCGTATAAAAGTTCACGCTCGTTTATATTGGTGAAGTCAAGGGGTGCCAAGTTCATTTCGTATTTTAATCATGAAAACGTAAAATTTTGTTCCAAAACAAAAAAAAAGCAAAGAAAATGGTGTAAATAAGCGAGTTTATATGGTTGAAAATTCGTACGAAAATAATCGATGCATAAAAACGTGATGTTTCGAAACGTTTTTCGACTGAAACGAAACGCGTTTAAATAATAAACAAAAACGATGTGAGATGTGTTTTTCTTTTAAAAGCATATAAACCCTATAATTTGATTATAAAATTTAGTTTACAAATCTAAATAATGTAATATATATATATATATATATATATATATATACTAAACGCAATATAACGTTATATTAATATTCTAAGAACGTATTAATTAAATAAAAAAAGCAATATTATAAATATTCATAAAACTCACAATCAAATATTTTGAAAGCAATGCTTTCAATAATTCTCGAAGAAATGAAAATATTCAAATATTTCTTTTAATTATACGCCGTTCGAGAAAATCTGAATAGAATCGCAAAAGTATTGTAATTGATGAAAGTTTTGACATTCTTTACGTTTAATTTCACAATAAAATTCAAAAACATATTTCATTCTCATAAAACATTGTTTCGATTAGCAATATTTTATTATTAATAGAAATTATCCTTACGTAGCATAAATCAATCTGAAAAATAAACTAACTTCACAAGTCAAGAAATAATTACAACAAAAAAATAAATAAATATATACGACAAAACAAAACAATTTTCTTTTGATCGTATAGAAAACGGATTACATATCACATCGAGTAGAAACGTCTAATAACTAGAAACTTGTACAAAAAGTATCGATGTAATAAAGAGGAAAAAAGCTTAATAGATTTACGACATTGATTGATGAAGAAGGAATAATTAAGAAATCAAATCCAAAGTCTTCAGGAATAAAAAAAAACTTATATATATATACATTTATATATAAAGATGCGATTTGATGGCAAAATTACTAACGACTATGGTAACGCTAATTTAGTAAATTGTTAGTATACAATAAAAATTAAAATATAAAGATTAAGAAAATATTTTTATAATTCTCGATCGAAAACAATGAATATAAATCAAAGAAAAATTGTTCAAATTAGTCGATGGAAAATTGCAAAAAGTAATTCGGTTAAAAGCAGAATAATCGTATCTGAAATAACTTTTATTTTAAATTAAATCGTAATTTTAATTGATATGAACAATTGTACATACATTCAAATGTACTGTAAAAAAAGAAGCGAATTTCTCCACACACATACACATTCACTATTATATTATATTGTAAGATTTACATTGGTTAAAATAATAAACAACGGAATATAAGATATTTTTACATTATGAAGAGAATTCGCCTCTAGGTAACATTTAATATAATAGAAGCATAATAAAATAAACATGTGAATAAACATAAGGATTTCTTCCATCAACTTTGCGACGTAATTTGATCAAATGGCAGTGTTCTCATGCAAATATTCACATACTGAAATGACGATCTGCAAATTGATAAAATAAGGGTTCTTGTAATACTTTTTATCTCTAAATATTTTATAAGAATTGTAAAAAAAAAAGATTAATGTAAATATAAAGGACGAACAATGTAAATATTGATTACAAAAAAAAGTTAGACTTCATCAATTTCATACATATATATATATATATATATATATATATATATATATATATATATATATATATATATAATAAAATTAAATTGTAAATCTGAAATATAAAATTTAATATGTACAGATAAAATTACCACAAAAGATCAATTAATATGTATAATAAAATTTATACGATATTTAAAGATAACATTGTATGTTAAATTATTTTTAAACCGTCGTTCATCAGTTTAGAAATTTTTCATTCATGTCACTTCTTAAAATAGACCTAATTTGAAATTTCGATTGCCAAACGATATACGTTGCCAAAAATTCTAAACATGAGCTAAAATAATGACTATTTAAATAATGAACGTCTAGAGAATTGAGAGATAATATATATATATATATATATATATATATATATATATATATATATATATATATATATATATATATATATATATATATATATATATATATATACACTTTTAAACAATAAATTCCGTCATGAAACGGATGAAACGGAAAAATCCACGAGGAAAATTTCTATCACGTATCTATCAATAGCAGGAAGTCCAATTATAGATATCTTACACTATATGGGAATGCAATACTAGTAAATGTATTATGAAAATAGTTATTCTTGAACTTTTTTTTTCTTCAAAAAGCGTAATCCGCCACGTGGCCTTTGAATTGTGTTTATATATGTTATTTGATAATTTTTTTTCGGAATGAAACACAAACGACGATTACATAGATTATTGTTGTCATGCGATCCTTCCATTAAGAAGTAATTCACCTGTATAAAACCTTCATAATTACAGTCAAAATACATATTGTTTACGTGTACATAAACACACGTATACTTCCCGAATCAACGTTGAAATATCGACGGAATCGTAGTTTCATCCGAATAACCTTTCGAGTAAATTACGTGGATCTCGTTTCGTCAGATTTGGATAATAGAAGCTTAATCGAATTTAAAGTGAGGTCTTTCTTCCGATCTCTATTTTTTTTTTTTTTTTTGAACGTGGACGATTGACGAAATCTAATATGACACTCTTATTAAGTGTAATGAATGTAAAGAGGTTAAACGAATAGTCCAAAATATAAATTACATTTGCTATTAAAATTAGATGATGTTCTTTTTATTATGACGTCGTCTACTTCCGAAGTTTGACGATTCATATGCAATACAATTTTGGATTCTGTCAAAAGAAATACGTCCTTCGAAGTATGTAAGTCGTCTTCTAATATCATTCATTCGTGAATTTTGGAGACTATTAATGAACCTTGTCCTCAATAAATACATTTAGAATTTATACCTTTTAAATTACCGATATAAAATATTTTTCATTTTCTTCATTACTAAAATAAGTATTTTTTTCAATGGGACTAAAAATTTCGTACTTACTAAATACGCAATATTCATTGATAAAAAAAATATTTTGAAAGCGCCTCTTTTTTCTATAGATAAGTCCAGAATCTAAATCGCAAAATCATATAATAAAAATGTAAAACATACGATATCTAATCATATAATTAAATATTATTTAAATAGTTAATCAGTATAAACAACTTTTAAGTTTCTAAGTATCTTTATATCCAAACTTAACATATTTTAAACGTTCTAAATATATTATAGATAGTTATCAATAACTTCAATCGTTAATATATGTATATATATAATTATGAATAATTTTAATAGTGTTTCTAATTTTAAATATAAATTATATTTATCGCGCAAAATATAATATAAGTTAAATTACTATAAATCTTTACGAATTAATAATAATACGCGTTTGTCGGTCTGAATATCCTCCGCAATACGTATGTAAATACACGATCCCATTATGCGGAGGTGTCGAGCTGAAATTTAAAAGCCCATAGGGTGTTGCCATGGAAAAGCTTGAAAATCACTGTCGACCACAGTGCTGCAAATATAAACACACAAAAAAAAAATAATAATATAAAGATATGTAGTCGAAAAATTTTGTCGGCGTATTGAAATGTCGTCAAAGGGGACGTGCGCGACAACTAAAAAAAAAAATGAAAATAGAAAAAATTACCAAAAGTTGAGGCCATCAATCATCGGTTATGAATAAAGCGTGTACACTAAGGAAAAAGGCGATGTAAAAAAGGCGACGATGAGAGGAAAAAGAAGCGTCGTTTGGTTATTAGATTGTCATATGGTACGAAGAAGGTATAGAGATGAAGAGTAATCTTCAAATCGTGACCAAGAGGGAAAGGCTACACGTGTATTTATTATGGTAGTTGGTTTTTCTTTTTGGGAAAGGTATGAAAAATCTAGTATGGAGCTTATAGTAAAAAGGGGACGGAAAAGAGAAAGGGAGTCGCTTTCCAAGCCCATGAATGAGGGTGGAAAAACTCGATCAATAGTCGAGCTCGTGGGGCAAACGCAGCGCCGCGTCACACCACGCCAAATATTATTTATTTAAACGGATATCCGAATAGGAAATGTGCTTCGGGAGCATTTTACGATTTGCCGAGAATCCAAACAAAAAAAAAAAAAAACCGGTTGATAAGTCGGGTTGTCGTCATTAGCGAAATCGATTAACCGCCCTCCTGAACCGTGGACGCGTTAAACGAGCTCGCTGATGCTGAATATGCGTCCGCTGAATGCACGCCGTTAAAAATCAAAAAAAAAAAAAAGAAAATGGACGATTTTATTTGTCGTTTGTCGTTAAAAAAATTCTCAATGTTGTAAACTTTTATGTGAACGTTAAATTTGCACAATAAAACACCCATTCGGATGTTCAATTAACGCTCAATTGTGAAAAGGAGGTGTTGCATTATTTTGTGCGAAACAACAACGCATCCTATAATTCTAAAACAAGGATACTTAACTTTTTTTTTCAATACACTCACTCTAATGAAAATAAAGTGAACTATAAACAAATATAAAAGCTATAAAGTTGATTTATATAATACTTTTTAATAATAAAATTAACTTATATTATGATATAATAGTTAATAAAATATTCACATAAAAATGTTATTATATTAAATTAAAATTTTGAATAAATTTAGTCATGCAAACTTTTGCTAGATTGTAAAGAAGACGAATTCGACTGAGATTAAAATTTTAGCCTTCAACTTAAATTTAAGTCTGAGATGACTTATCTTAAATCTAGAACACTAATAAAAGTCATATGTAATATTATATGTAAAAATGATAAAAATAAAAATTTGAAAATCTATTTGATAAATAGGTTAAACCAAAAATATCAGGAAAAAATGAAATATAAATAAATATCATTATTTTGATTATATATATATATATATATATATATATATATATATATATATATATATATAATACAAAATATTAATCTTATTAGTTATAATTTCATTTTGGCGACAGGAAGGTGAAGAACATCAAAGTTCTCAAAACTTTTAATTTGAAATAAGATAATTTAACGTCTATAGAAATTTTTCACGAATTATGAAATTCATATACGTTATTGACGTCGTTAAGAAAAATATTCAAATTTCGTCTCCGGAACGCTTTTTTCGTAATATCAAAAGTAATTTTGACAATAAAAAATTTAGTAGAAATGAACCTAGAGCAGTAATAAAAAAAATAATCTGAAAGTCGCTGCGTACAGATTTCATCTGAAATTTGGGATGTAAAAATGAACTTTCTCGAGTACCAAAAAAAAAAAAAAAAAAAAAACTCCCAACGAGGGTGAAAATAAAAATAAAATGTCTCTTTAAAGAAAATAATACACAACCGTAATATTATATTATAATAATATAAAGATTTTTTATTTAATATAAAAGCTCTTTATAAGAAAAAAAAAATGATACTCGAACAAAGTTTATAGCCGTAATCGCGCAAGTATGAAAAGATTAATTACACACTGTCTTCGTTGAAAACTTTTAATTGATGACTTAATACTTCTCGAATATTTTTCAATAAACGATAAGTGTATATTTTCGACGTAAGCGAACTTTTTTCATATAATTAAATCAATCAAAGTCCGTCCGGATTTTTATTTCTAAATTTTCGATCGCCGTTAATTAAACGAAACAATCCGGAGAACGTTTATATTATATTGTATTATTAAAAACGGTTTTAAAATTGCTAAATTTTCGATATCCGAAACGCTCTTTAAGCACGTATATAACGTAAAACCGTACACATTATACACAGTATAAATATAATTATGGCCGTTTTGTTTATCGAATTTTACCTTTAATGCTATTCAAATTTATTAAGATGGATTAACATAATAACGCCGAAAATTATCCACAATGTTTTTCGCCCGATTGAGTGCGAAACGTCAAAAATGTACGCGTTGTTCACCTTGCCCTTGTTTGCCACAGTGGAATATTAAATTCATCAATCCGTCCGGCAATAAATTATATAAATTAAATTATTCATCGAAAAACTTACTTTAATTCTGGTATAATAAGGAAAAATAGTCGTTATACGAAAATATAATAAAAAATATCTGACGTATAAAAATGATACCTTTTCCTTGATTTATCTTTCATTCGTATTTATACCACTGTCTTGATTGCAATATTTTCTCAATTATAATTTCAAACAAAAACAAGATTTTTTATAATTTAATATATTTTTTTAGTATTTCAAATAAATATCTGTATATCAAAAAAAATATTTTAATTATAATATTTATATTTTAAAATTAAAATATTATTTTTATAATAGTGTCATATTTAAACTATAAAAAATAGCTCGTATACGAGATAAAATCTCAAAGCATTCAAGTTAACTTCAATCGTTAAAATATTTATTGAAGAATGGCAAAATAAGTGAAGTATATACGTATAAAATATCAACTTCACAATTAATTTCCGTAAAAAGCCGTGCAAATTTCGTACAGCCTTGGACGCTGAAGAAACGAAACGCGCAATTTTCAGCCATTTGAAAAAGGGAAAAGACGTGAAAAGACAAAATGTGGAAGTGGAACATTTCGTTTTGAACGATTTCCATTTTCAAAATACATATACACAACAAGAACGTGTGAATGAGACGCGGAATCGTGAAAGACTCGATTTTAATTTGAAACGTAAAAGCCTCTTACTGAATACGAATTTAATAATGCACGGCGTAAATATCTTCGAGCATTTAAAGCTTCTCGTCGCCTATTCTCATGTAACATAACACTTTGTGATACTAATCAAACGAGTACTTAAATTACTTGTAATTGACAATACATATATGGAAATAAGTCGATTTATTAGTTATAGATTAAAAAAATACATTTATTATATATATATAGTCAGTTCAATTAATTATAACATATTTGATTTGTAGCTAAATAAATGATATAAAAATATAAAAAAAAAACATCCTACATTAAATATAATGAATAAATAAATCGATTAAATTCTGATATATACGATGTTTTTAATGCGTGTCGATTAATCATTATTCATTCGAAGCCAAAACGCAAATTCGTCTTATTCGCCATGTTAATAAGTCCGTGCCAAATTTTATGAATTTTGTTTGACCGTTGTGAGATACTGGATTTTTAAACACGACCTCAATTTTTTAATAACTTCTTGCTATTTTCCAACTTTCAAAATTTCGTTTTCGATAAAAACGCAACGTGGGATTGTTCAATTTTCTCGTCTAATTTTTCCATTTCAAAATTGTGACAACGAAATGAGGATTATTTTTCTTCTCTTCTATATATATATTATATATTAACAAGGTTTAATATTTATATTTTTTTAATATATTATATTTTTCAATCATTTTTAAAAAATATATGATTTAAGCAATGTTAAATTCGTCCAACTCAAATATATTATATCAACAAAATCATGTTGCGTAATGTTTGAGCTAAAACATACATGACTTGAAAAATATTAAATATAATTAATATTTAAAAATTAACAAATTAATAAAAATAAATAATACCATTCACATAAAAAATATTTTAAATTCTTCTTTCTATTTTAATTAAATTTTAATTTCAAACTTGAATTTTGATATTGTTTTTCTTTAATAACTTTAAATCTGAAATAAAGAGTAAAAATAAATATTATATTAAATAAAAACAGAAATTAATACATTAAATTCGACAAGCGCATTCTTGGCATAAAATAAATATTCATAATAAATAAAATATGCAAGCTAAAAATATGCAAATTTATAATTAAAAATTAAAATTGTCTTTATTATAAAAGTCATACATTATATTTAATAGAAAAGACAATATGAAAACATGAAAAATGAATGATATATTTATAAATGGTGTACATACAAAGTAATAATCAAAATTTATGATACAAATATCGGATCGTCAAAGAAATTAACGACTTGAATACTTTCACTTTTGTCGAATATAAAGGCGCGGAGAACTCAATAAATCATATAAAAGGGTAAATCTATTTGACAAAGATAGACTAATAAATATTATATATATATATATATATATATATATATATATATATATATTCTTGTCATTAATATAACTACCCAAACCAAAGAAAATATAAAGGTTACGTTGTTAATGCCGAAATATGAAAAGGCACGAAACAAACCATCGTCGCGTAAACAGCAACAAGGGATGAAAAGGTTACACATCCCCTATACCAGTATTTCTCAACTGTTTTAGACCCAGCATTTATTCCGATATTTTGCTGCGTTAGTTAAGGGGTCAGAGAATGCAGTAATAATAATGTATATAATACATATATTTATAAGGATATAGGAGCGATTTTCGGATTCAAAGTTGTCCGAAAAGTTAGGAACCGCTGCGTGGAGCTCCCCTAGAAATGCAAGAGGGTAAATTCTGGATTATGTGCGGGGGTTGAAACGCAACCCCAATCCGATGAGAAGGCTTACGGTTTCAAAAATATTTTTTTCGTTATATTCAATGCGGATAATGAAACAAGTTTTTTTGGCGCCAATACATTTCAAATAAAAATATATATATAATATATAAATGTATATTTTTATATATAAAATAGTGTACAAGTGAGGATTCGCAGAGGCGCGATAACCAGCTCTAGAGCTGATAAGTGCGATTCTGGGTCAACACACAACTGCCAGATAACATGATTTTCTTTTCTCTTCGACATTACAAATTGTACGCATATTGCTATATAAACGTATAATCACTCTATTATAATTTTCATGTTTATTCAACATTACACAACAACGATACACTCTCGTGTGACTTGACTACTTGTTTATACTGGAACACATGAAAGTCGTCTATATAGAACAATATTAATTATTACATACCCATTAATCTCGTTGTTTTCGTTACCGTAAATAGATTCGACAAATAGTAAACGTGTTCCGAGTTCAATTTTGATTGTGTGCTGCAAGTGTATGAGAATAATTAGGAAAAGGATGGACGTTTAAATGGGGAACTCTATGCGACAATGTTTCCCAAACGTTATTTTTAAATTAATTAATAAGTCACGATAATATACAATACATATATATATATATATATATATATATATATATATATATATATATATATATATATATAATATATAGAATTATCTTGAAATGTTTTATATATAAAAAGTGATTGTGTGTGATAACGAATGTTTATATTTATCTAATAAAATCAATTTAACATTCTTTATAACATAAATAAAAATAAATATAATGCAACATATAGACATAACGATAGAATCATATTAACCTTTTGCACTCGAGAGGTGCCATTTGGTCACCAATTAGATTAATACAAAAATATAATAATAATCATTGCCGATATGCGGCAATGATTATTTATTTTAATTTCTTTGTAACGAATTGTCATATTTTTTCTGTATAATATTATAAAGTGTAGTATAACACACTTTTTAATAAAGATAAGATTTTTTTATCTTAAATTAGTCCAAATTGCATTTTTGGTATTGCAACTTATTTTAGTTCAAACTTGACAGTTTTGGCAGAAAGATTACTAAAGTTAAAAATTTTAATTTCTATAAATATGGAATATGTAGATATATATACTTTAATAATATTTTTTGAACATGAATATGTATACTTTAATAGTAATTTTTAAGAAAATTTCTGAAATGGTAGCGATTACTATAAAAAAATATTATTTTTTCTTTGGGTTTAGAAATTTATTCAACAAATTTATATATTATATAAAACCATTAAACAGCAGAAATATATAGTAAAAAATTCACCAAAAACGCTGTGAAACGTTTCGAATGCATAAGATTAAATCACAAAGTTTTCAATAAATAAATTGATATAGTTCAAACTGAACACGAAAATAAATTAAAAATGCTAAGTATTATTATATGAGCATGTAAAAAAATAAAATTAGTATAATCAATAGAATTAAAAGTGCAACAATGGGTCCACACCCTTCAGTCAAGTCAGCTGTGGACTCTTCATTATTGGATTTAGAAGGGTCACACGCGTACCGACTGACACAGAAGAAGGGTGACGTAAACATGAACATACTTCAACCCCTAAAAAAATAGGAATTGTTAAACACATATATAGTAGCCATGCATACGAGTCCTTAATTGCACAAGGGGGAGAAAAACTCCAGGCCAAGCTCAAGGCCAAATAAGGAACCCCACAAAAACCTCCATTAGACTAGAATGAGAACGAGTTATATATATATATATATATATATATATATATATATATATATATATATATATATATATATATATATATATATATATATATGAATATTAAAAATCGTTGTTTAACATTGCAATGAATTGAAAAGTTCAGTACACGCAATATACAAGAGAGGAGAGAACCGTGATCAAACCGTGTGTATATAACAGGGATAACCAACAAGTCGATCGCGAGGTCAATTTCGAAGTGAGTTTTTTGGCCCTTTAAATAATTACTATTTTTTTTTCATGTAAGTAGATAAGCCGTATATCTATATTTCAATACAAGATGTACGCAGTGAGCTAACGATTAATAAAAAGCAAGTCATATTAACACATTTTCCTGGTAAAAAAACCGCAAAATTCTGTGCATATTTATAATATTTTTTTTAGATTTATGAATAAATAGTATAAATAAAATAAATCGCATGTTAAGTTAGTAAAAATTTATCTTAAAAAAGTGTCAGAAAATCGATATTTTTAGATACTGTATATACAGAATTTTGTTATCAAAAGTTGAATCTGAAAATTTATTTTCTACATTAGTCTATATCTCAAAAATATAATAAGTTATTTAAAAAATACAAATAGTATTAAATGTATATTTTACTTATCTACCAATATTTAGTTGGAATGCACGTTATACTAAAACATAAAGTATAAATATAGTATAGTATGTAGTATCCCTTTTTCCCCTATTTTTCGTCTATGACAACAAGTCGATCGCGACACACTTTTAAAATAGCAAATAGATCTTACATACAGAAAAGTTGACTACCCCTGGTATATAAGTTCGTTTTGAGAGAGAGAGAGAGAGAGAGAGAGAGAGAGAGAAAGAGAAAGAGAGAAGCAAAAAAAATGAGGGGACCGTGAACGCACGTGGTCACAGTTCAAGGACATAAACGTATTTTTTTTCCACGATTTTCTCACCGCTTCGGAAAAAATGATTATTCCGAGAATAATTTGGAATTTTCGTGTGACGTCATCACCAGACTAACTTTAGACATTTACGACCAGGAAGGTATTTATAATCGTAATTAAGCCGAGAGTGAACGAACGCATGCAATTACGTTTAATTTACGAACGCAAATATATAAACTTTTCAACCGGTGCAATTTTGCAATATTACAATGGAAACAATTATATATTTTTTTTTGTATATATGAAAATGTAAAGGTCAATCTATGAAAATAATATTAGATATATTTGTTAAAGATCAGAGACAAACAATATACATATATATATAATATCATTTTTAACCAAATTCATCGTCGATATTAACGTATTTTTAATACGAAATAATAATAAAAACGATTATATAATTATTGTTCGACTATAAAATTTCCAAAATAGTATTGTGTATTCTAGAGTACGCTTTGTGAGAAAGGACTCTATTGATGTCAAAAAAAGCAGACAAGCAACATAATGTATAAAACTTAAGGTGTGCTCATTTGCAAGTTAAATTCGTTTAAGGCCATCGAGGTCACTTTTTTTTTCGAAAAATAAAATTTAAAAAAAAAAACAGAATACAACCATGACGTAATAATCGATTGGCGAATGTTTTATTTTATGACGGATGGACACAATGACTGATCGTAACATAAACGAACGAGCTCTTTAAAAAGTGAACCGATCTAAAACAGAACCCGGAATAGCGATAATGCCGATTTGTACGTGTCGCTATTTCCATTTTGCAATATAAAAGTAGATTTGCGTCACGCGGATAAAATGGAATGTAAAAGATTTCAACAATAAAATAAACGTTGAAAATTGATGAAGACCCACCCGAAATGGAGCGTTTACTGTTTAAGTTTACGACAAAAATCGAACTGTTCGGGTTATCGCTGGATAAATTTAAATAATGACCTCTGGCAAGATATGTAACACTGCCATAAACGTCAAATCTGAAAATGATTAATTAAAATATTTATAAATAGATAAAAAGACGGTATATAAAAAAAATACCATTTTTTACACCACAATCACATCAAAAATTACTAAAAGGTTAAAATAGAATATTAAATCTAAGGCGATAAAAGTCGAAATTCGAACCTATTTGAATAGAGATCTCGAGATATTTTATTAATTAAAAATTCTTTTGTTACTAAAAAATAAATATATACACACGATAATTGCGATTTTTAGACGGCACTTTTTTATTAAATAATTTACATGGAAAAATTTATTCAATGGATTTCTATTCTATCCAGTTTTTTATATGGCCTTAAACAAATTTTTAATTAACAGATCGTTTTAAAATTCGTGACCGTAAAACGAATATCCATGGATCAATAATAGTAAACGTTTCGTGAAAATATAAAATAAAAATAGAAACATAAAAAAGAACACACTTGGAATATAAACTCACAATTAGATAAGAGTGAACTCGGTAAATAAACAGACACGCACGATTTTTTAGATACTTTTTTTTTATAAAATCGAACATATTTTCCAATTATATTATATTCGTTGAATAACGTATATAAAAATAAAGTGTTGATAAAAATTCCAATATATATATATATATATATATGAGTAGCAACAGACTACGTTCTTAAAATACCGACTGTCTTACCAATTGCATAAAATTAAATATAACAAATTTAGATCACACGTAACACAATTTGGATCATATATAAAAAACGATGAAAAGAAAATGATGGATTCCAATTGATTGAAATCAATTTATACTTGACGTGAAGAAACTATCGAATCAAACCGGTGAAATGAAATAAGCTGCTTTTAAATAGGCAAGTATGTAAGAGCGCATTTATGTGTCATGTTGTTGTTGTTGTTTTATTTAGTTCATTGTAATACCCGGATATACTTTCACGGTGTGAACGCATACAAAAATACAATGCGATGTCAGTTTCCATCATCAAATCGTCCACTGTGAATGCACGATCAATGAAAAATAAATGGAAGGTCTAAATCTGGCCGCCAAATGGATGAAATCTGTTAGAATATCAAAAGAAAAGTGGCCTAACGATGCCTGTCTTCGACTGTCACGAAACTTTCACCATATAATAGACGTACAAAAATATTATAGATCAGATTAAAAAGCATAAATGTAACCATAAGATTTTCCCTGTCATATAAATTTTATTTAAATCCAAGTAAAATTAGGACAATGAACTAAATATTAAAATATGAGCACAATAATAAAATAAACGTAATCAGAATAAGATTATACGCTAAATCAACTACTATTTTTTTTTTATTTATCGTTCGAGAGTAAAGTTTATTACCCCTGATTTGTAAATAGGCATTGCTTATTGAGCGCGCGGCGCGAATTCAGTGCCAAGTTCAAGGCCGTGCAAAAACGACAAGCGGCTTATCTGGACTCGAACATACGGCAGGGAATCTAAACATTTAGGCGTCATTATATTTATTTTTAACACAAAACAGTCCCAAAAATATATTCGTACAAGTGCTGTTTTTTTTTTCAAATAAACCGTATCAATAGAAAATAAATAAGCGCGATATATTGCATACCAATAATATTAAATAAATAATGGTGTTTTAAAATACTTTTTTTTTCATATGAACTATAATATTATCGATATTTGATAATTAGAGGAAAAATAAAAATAGTGAAATCACTGAAATATAATATGGAAAACAGTTGTGAATGCCATCGTTTAACACCTGTCCATCATTTTCTCTAAAATCCATCAGTTTGCCAAGTCCAACAAAATGCATTACGTAAAAATCTAGTCAGGTCGTTGCTCTTCGTACACAAAATTTATTAGTAGATGATAACATCTAGAATACTGAAAAAAAAAATCGTATAGAGCTGCCGCGAACAAAATAGAACTAAATATAACGAATGGTACAAATAATGATAGACTTTAAAAAATAAAACGTTAATTTTCTTTATTAATATTATAAAATGATACTAAATGATGAATAAAATATATATATGCGATAAATAATAGATAGAAAATGAAAAATATTGGATTTTATCCAGAAATAATCCTCGTGGGAAGAACGACACAAAACATAAGAAATCTACACGCATTACATATATATATATTGTAATGAGAACAATTCTTACTTTTTCAATAAAGTATTTTAGCTAAAAATAAAATATTGATAATAATATTTTTTTATAAGCGATAATGTACCAACATAATAAATTACAAAAAAATCTCACGATTCTTTCTCTTTTTTTTTTGTTCGCAAAAATCCGATTACCCAACGTCGGTTTTTTTTCCTAATTTATTTACAAGAGACTAAGCGCGGCATAGAAACTATGCTTCGTGATTACATTACCGCAATCTTAAGTTTAGATTTCGTTTTTAACCTTTATATACGTCAATTCAATTTCATTCAAAAACATTTATGTATTAACAACATTTATGTGCAATTAGATGATAATAAAAAAAACATTTCGCAATTCAATCTAATATATGTATAATATATATATATAATAATTGTCGATAAGCCGGTGAAACTATTTAAAGACTCGTGGCGTTTGATGAATGCTGCGTAAAATAATTACTAAAATATCACCGTAGTGAGATGTTACCACATGACAGATCAAAAAGAGTTGGCAATAATTCAAGGAAAAACTTACAAAAAAGTGCAGACGATTAAAAAAAAGGCACATTTGTGAACCGACCCAAAAAAAAAATATATATATATATAATGAAGAACCAACTCGTGAGATACAAATCCCAGAGTACAGCAGTGAAGCAGTTAAATGTAGCTGCTGAGAAGATGAAACATGCTGCAACGACCCAGCAGCAAGCAGATGCACCAGCCACTGGGTCATTAACGAGATGCAATCGAGAGTAAAAGTGAATTACCCGTGGCACCGCGGCTACAAGATGTTTGATTTAGATTTAAAAACAAACGTCTAGTGGCATCACGTCTTTGCTCGAATGTTAGCAATCGTTTCAACCTGTATTTCTACTTCACGATTATTGTGGTTTATAATATTGCTACGTTTGTATCGAGTTACGATCGAGAAAATGAGCAAACCAGTAATTAGGTCTATGTTTGGCTACAATAAAATACAAGATGTTAATTATCATATATGTAAAATATTTCAGCATTTACGATCTAATTTCACTTTAATTTTGACAGTTGGCTTCTTGAGATATGGCTATAAACGCGATTTGCAATACTTTTCGCCACCATAAATTTAATAAACTATCATAAATATATAATAAAAACGAGTGTACTTCAAATGATTCATGTGCGAATTTGTACACGGATCCACTAATATTGGATAATTATTTTAGCACGCACGTATAAATCTCAATTTTTCCTCCTTACTTAAAAATCTTGTAATATGAAATTGTGTATCGTTTGCACTTGTTGAGTTACAACTTAATAACAGTTTAATTAAAAATATAAAAAGAAAAAAATAGATCTTTTACGATAATGTATCACATGTGGTTTATTATGAAAATCGAATTATAAGAACGATTAATAATAAAGATAAAGAAATCTATTATATTGCATTGAAAGGCAATAATATATAAACTGAATTAAGATAATGAGATATTACTTATTTTATTATTGTTAAAATCTTTGTAGCAACTACTGTAATATATTATATAAAATGACAAGGTGATTATTTCAATAGAATCCACTAGTATAACGAATTTTGAGATTTTAAATTGTTATTATTTCAACATAGTTTGTTTGGAATATTTTATAGATTGAACAAAAATGTAAATAAAATTTATCATGTTTAGATAATTATTTTGATTTCTAAACATTATGTTTTCAGATCTAAACATAGAAATCTAGAAGAAAAAAAGGTGTGTGCAAATATGTAACCAACTTAATACGATTGATCTAGAAAAAAATTACCAATCTCCTCTGAAATAAAACATAATAAATAGATAAGAAAAAAAATATTTAATTTTGAATCCGCATAATTTAACTACAGACAAAATACGATTTTTAGTGAAAATTTGACATCAAATGTAATATAATAATTTTAACTAAAATTGAGCTGAAAGTAGGAAATAAATCATAGAAAATTTTGGTCTATTAAGAAATGAATTTTGATAAAACGTTAGTAGATTTTTTTTTCACACTGATAAATATTATTGTATCATAAAGATGCATTGCACATATGAATATCGTGAAACCCGATAGGAATACATCTGGAAAATGTTGTGGATACACTATAAAATTTTCGTTAGTTAACTTTACATATCTTCTTTGCCGACATAGAAACGACCTCGAACAGAACACGTGCACGGACACACTCATCACCTTACATACCATTATCATATTTTACATACATTCTAGTGTCTTATTTCGAGTGCCGGTCACATTCTGACCGTGGACGTTACCAAAATATATAAAAACGATGACGACGAAATGAAGCCTCCGCTGGAAAAATGTAATCGTTTTCAACGGACAAAAAAAAATTAAACCATTTTCACTTTGATAAATCAATGAAAGAAGAAGACAATATTCTAAAAAATGCATAAAAACATAAATAAGAATATATAATGTAAGGATTATTATAAAATGGAAAAGTGTTACGTAGATTGAAATGATTATACAATTATTTCACGTCGTCGAAGGGATAGGGCAGTATTGAAAAAAAGCGTCAGTCAACATCTGAATAATGAAAAAGACATTAGAAGAAAACTTAACACGAAAGATAGGCCTCTTTATCCATTCAGAATTACACATTTGAATAAACGACACGATAGAAAGAGAGGGTTCGCTTTTTTTTTTTTTGATTTTTCAAGTAGGCGACAAAACTCGCTTTTAAAATACAAAATAGACAAATTTAACATACGCGCGCATACGACGAGTTGCCATCGTGTCTAGTTTGAAAATATTTAAAAGAATAAATAAAACGAGTAAAAAAAAAAAATACGAGTCCGTGTTTAGAATCGACCGAGCTCATTTGTATTCTGGCCCCTCGTTCACGATCACCGAAACTTTTCCTTTAGCCGTCAACTCTCGAACAAACAGTAAAAAAATACTGTCCTGCGTGTGCGATGAAAATCTTATATATGCTTTTAGGAAAAAGTTTTTCCAGTCTTCTTCGGGTGAAACGAGGAAAAAAATGTCGGAAAAGTTCGGGCAAACTAATGCAATTTATGCGATCTTACGATCGACGGAATTTTTTTTCCTTTTTTTTTGTATTCATATTTACGAGTCGATTTTTTTTTCATTCATTTTCTAGAAACGAAATCGTTTGACAATTAAATTTTTAAATGTGTGTTTGTATGTTAAAAACCGTAACGATAGATAGATAGATAGATAGGCGGGAAACTTGCGGCTATAAAACAATTCGGCGTAAATTCGATTAAATGAAGCGTTAAAATTTTACTGCAGACAAAACGGAACAAATCGCACTTCGGCACGAATAATAACGCAATTCAAAATGATTTTATTGTTTGATGCGAGCAAAAAGCGTACATCGTTATAGTAATAACTTATTGATTTGAATAAAACTAATCGCTAGAGATAAATTATGAAATTGGGCATCATCTATATGAATAGAGCAATAACTCAAAACCGTCACTTTTTTAGATAGTTTTGTTTTGTATGATGAAAAGTTATTTGAAGTTCGCGCTTAAAAAATGTTTTTTGTCGATTTCACTTTTACTCTTTACAGTATATAAAAAAATTACATTTATTTTGTTTTCATTCATATAAACTTTACATATAATATTATATTATTTGTTGGTAAATTAAAAACCAAAAACACCATACATAAATATAACGTTTAAATTTTAAGATAAAAATAAAATTAATCAACGCACATATGAATTTGAAATATGAATAGATTATATATTTTTAGTATGGAACTATCGTAAAAAAATATATAAACATGTAGTCATTATCGATTTAAAATAGCATACTACTATTGAATACTTAAAAAACACATCTGTTTAAATAACTGTAAAAAAAATAAATATATGGAAGTATTTCCAATATTTTGTATATGTTTTTGACTAAAAAATATAATTGACAAAAAAAGATGTTACAAATCACATATTATGAGATCTGAAACTTTCTTAATAAAAAGTTAAAAAGCGATAAAAGTATAATCAATATTTATGACAAAATTCATTTTATATGATATTATAATATTGTATAATAATATTTTATTAAAAATATATATAATTTGTATAAATAAAAACAATAAAAATAAAATCAAGAATAAATAAATAAATATATTTTTATACTGAATTTATTTAAATGTAATTCATCGAAAAAAATCTCTTAAATAAATAAAATAATAACAATTATAATGATGCACCCACTTGTACATTATAAAATAAATTCGTAAATATGTACATAAATTTATCGCATCATCGCCGAACACACAAACGCATAAATACGACGTTATAATAATAATAAAAACAAACTATTTATTCGATTCGGTGTCGCAAATAGTCAAATGTAAAAATCACCTGTTGAAAATGAAATGGTCTAATAACACGAATCGACTATTAAAAAGCGTTATAAAATAGTACGGTGATATTGATAGTTTTCGAAAAAATAAAAAGGATTAAATTGAAGACAAGATTAAGATAGATAGAGAGAGAGATAGAGATAGATAGAAAGAGTGAGAGAGGAAAAAAAGTACATTTTTCTTGTACACACGACTTTACTAATCGATATTACGATGCGCAACGCAACGCCATTAAATGAATGAGAATCGATACACGAATATATATGTTCACTATATACATATAAATTTAGTATATAAAAGATGCGTATGTAACAAAAAAAAAGCAGCCTTAAATTAAATACTACGAAACGTATAAATACAAGTGAAATTAAATAGAGAATAAAACACAATTCATTGTGATAATCAACGATGGCAACGAACTTTTTCTTTGTTATTTATTACGGTTTGATTACATATAAAAAACGTGTACATATTGACTAATATATCGCTAGTTTATTAATTCCGTTTTCAATTAAAAAGTCATTGCAGTCGCTTTCTAATTTTTTTTTTTTGTATTTATAATTCATAAAAATAAGCGCGCGCTCGTCGAAGTTATAAATTTCAAACGCGGTCGTTTGTGGATTAAAATAGAAGATTATCTTTAGTTATAAATATATATCATAAAAAAAAGTTAGATAAATATTGAAATGCGTTCAATGCACTGTCATTCCATGATGATAAATAAAGTTGATAATGAAAAAAACAATATTGATAAAGCAATCTGAATGTGTACAACTTGTTTTATTTTATTAAAAAAATATTTTCTTGTTACAATTAAAATAAATTGATTTAATAATATCAAAACTACGGAGAATATTATAAATAATTAAATAAAATAATTGTATTATTTTTATATAATAATATAAATATGTCGATAAAATATACAATATTATTAAAATAATGTGGAGCAAATGTAGATCTCGCTTTAGCTGCTGATATCTTCGTCTATTATTGTTCGTTACAAAACGGAATGACCCAATTTAATAATAGATAAATGAGATATGAAGCAACTAGGTGTCACAAAATAAACAATCGATTAATCGATTTAATATCGACGTGCACCTAAATGCTAATTGTTTACTCTGCTAATGCTACTAATTTTAAACAAACGCTGTTTTATAAAGAATAAAGAACGGATTGCATTAACAAAAAATAAATAAATTCGATAGCTTTTCCGATAAATCAAATAGTATATTTTATATAAATAAACGTAATGGATATTAAATTATTTTAATGCGATGATATAAAATATTTCAAATTGAATTTTAACGATATATAAAATTTATGTGACCGCGTATTTGCTTAAGAGTGAAAAATCGAAGCACTTTAGACTGCACTAATGCATCGATAAATAATTATCGTTTATCAACTGTAGAAGATCGGGCACAAATACAATATATAAATACTTGAACTCTAAAGTCAATATACTAAGTGATAAACCTCTATTAGATAAGATGATCCAATTTATTACTATTTCTAGTTTTATGAAGTTTCACCTGTTTTACATTGTTGACGGTCAAAGATTATTCTATATAGATTCAATTTTAAAATTATGTTATTGCTAATTAATTGATACTATTTTTTTATACAGTAAAAGATATTTGAAATAAAACGCGTTGAAAATCCTTCTCATATTCTTACTATAATCTAGCATGTCTTTATATTTCAATTCCACTTTAAAACCTTATAAAGTACCCTAAGGGATAATATTATCCACTTTAGAAATCACTGACACGGTATATATTGTCTAACAACAAAGTGAGCGCTTATTTTAATCTTGTATTTGTGTACCAAATTATTAAAAATCGATACAATATAAATTTAAAATATAATTATTTTATAGAAAATTAAAGTTATTATAATACAATCTAATTGAAAAAAAGATATGTAAATCATTATTATATAGCCAATCAAAATCCCTATATAAATTGTGTATCTAGTATATGTCAATTTAGCAGTGATAATTGTTTAATAATTCTCGCGAATTACACACAATTTTACGAGATATCTCGACCGACCGAGATAAAAAAAAGATCGATTTTTCCATCCCGCGAAGTGGTTTAGAAAACAACCCTCGTTTAAAATTCCGAGAAAACTGTGGAGTATTTTTAGCCGAGCACATTATATATTTAGATTGAATGCGTACTACGTATAGTAAATGCATTTCGTTCGCTGTCTATTTATAAAAACCGATGCACAATGTTAAATAATAATAATATGAAATTTATCGAACGATAAATATTTCGTCGTAAAGTAAACTTGGTACAAATATGTAATAAATATATATTTCTAATTTCACAAAAAAAAAAAAAAAAAGTAAATATTACACATTACGAAAAATATTACTGTAACAATTTTATCTATAATATTACAGTTCATAGTTCAGAATATTATATTAAAAAAAAAAAACATTTATCAAATAGAAACGGTGACAGATTTAATACAGTATAAAGTCAAACTATTATATGTAATTTTGTAGATTTAAGTTAAAAATGGCAAATCGTCGATTTTCGTTATATTAGAAGTTTGCTCATTTAAAAGAACGACGATAAACAAAATAAAAGCGTAAGGGCGAAAGTTTCAAAGGAAGCGATAAATGGAATATGCAAAAGAGAAATTTCTTTCAAAATTCAAAGCAATTAATATAATAAAAATTCGTTCCCTCGATAATCGACTATTTTGAAAGTTTCCAAAAAAAAAAGAGAAAAAAAGAAAAGAACGACGAATATTTCGAGCGTTCGCCTTTTCAAACATTAGTTCAATGATTCTCAAAGAGTGCAAATTATTTATTAAATCTTTGAATAATGTCGAAATAACTTACGAAATATATAGTGTAACCAATGTAAAAAATAAACGGAATGTCGAAATAGAACGGCGAATTGTTGCGGGAATCGTTTTTGGTTTTGATCGAACTATATAAACCGTCGCAATTCATAAATAAAAATTGCTCGCATCCGTAAACGTCAAAATATACGGTACGAATATTTTGAAACTTTAATTTAAAACTTTTCTTATTATTATGCGCTAAATAAATATAGCCGTACACAATAACAACACAGCGGTTCTATAAATAAATTAAACGGCGACAGTTTTTGTTTTTGTTTCGATTTATCTACGTTCGAATTAATTTTCTCATGAATTCGTATTATTATATTATATGAAATGGAAATAACGCACAATACGTAATCGACTGAAATCGTATTCAAATAAAATTCCAATATAGGAAACCTGAAAATAATAAAAGATAGACGATGCGCTCTATTCGAAATGGAATTTAAAATGCAAATAGTATGCGCGATTATTTTTAAAGTTTAATTCAAAATAAGGTCCGATTTAATCGATGGCAAGTTTCGATCGGTCGCAGTTTGAGAGTCGCCGTCGCCGCTCGGGGGACGAATTCGACGAGGATGCATTTAATTCGACGGGGGGGAGGGAACGGGGGATGGTGAGGGAAGGGGGCGCCGCATCGGTGTGCGCGCGTGCGTGTGCACATATGCTCGGTGCAAGAGCGCGTTCGCGTGTGTGCGTGCGTACGCGTGCACATTATCGATTGCGCGGGGGAGGGGGAGGACCGTCCGGGGCGGCGGGGCGGGGCGGGGGAGCGCGCGCGAGAGGTCCGCGTCACGTGACCGACGTCGCTGCACCGCCGACCAAAATAACAGAGCGCCGCCGCGTGCGCCTCTGTTTACATGCGACGCCGACGCGCCGTCTCGCTCGGACCGACGTCGGTTCGCGTAGCGGCGTCCCTCTCGCGCGCCACGTTACATAAGCGACGGCGCTCGTCGTGCTGCAGTCGCGCGCGCGCTTCCGCACTTTCGCGCTCGTTTTCAAAAGTGCGAACGCGCGACGAAGGGAAGCGCGTTCGCGAAAATTGAAGACGCGACGAGGGCTCGCAGCGAGGAGTCGGCCGTCACTCACCGTGCGTCGTCGGGTTTCGAAGGGGAGGAGCTCCGTTGTCGGGATTCGTTCGCGCCGGCAGTCGGTCGCGCCGATCGCGCACGACGCCGCACTCGACGCAAACAGATCGCACGCTCGACTGTCGTCGTCGTCGCCGTCGCCGGCGCCGCGTGGAAGGGGAGCGGGGGGCGTGGTCGATCAGATGCGCGCGCAGCGAAAATCCTCCCGCCTTCCTCTCCCCTTTGTTTTCGTCCTCATTACGCTCGCCGTCGACCTCTCCGTCCTTCTCCGACTTCGCTTTTCTGATCCGCCGTTCTCTTTTGTCGCGTTCGTTTCCCTATAACGTCGTCTCCGTCGCTTCGTTTCGATTCCCTTCCGTCGCTCTCCCTCTCTCTTTCGTTCGTCGTCGGAAATCTCGAGACGACCGTAACCGGCGCGTCGCTTTTCGCGCTTTCTCGTTCGAAAGATTTTCGCGACCGTTCCCAGTAAGCGTCGTAAAAATCTACGATTTCCCGCTGTAAATTTAAAAAGTTAACTTCCGATCTTAAACTTTACGAAGCCGGATCGACATAGGAATAATTACATATTTTATTCCGATAACTATGTCGCATAGTTATCCGCGAATCGAATCGACAAAAATATTTCGTTTAGATTAGCGGTCTTTCGTTAGACCCGCGGGTTAAATATTTAATCCGTTCGCATGTTCGTAAAATAAACGTTAATTTGTAAAATTTTAAAATGGAAAATTCGCAACAAACTTGAAATAATCCTCCCGTCGTTAAAAAAATTGTCAGATAAACGCATAGTATTTTCACTTTAATAACTTTCAACTTTAAATGTCGACTTTCAGAAATCTAAATCTTGCAACGCTTATATTATTAATCGACAAAAAATTTTCTTTACCAAATGATTAAACTAACCAAAAATAATGTGAAGTATATTCTAATTAAATAATATCGACTCTTATTATTTACTTAGAATCGATAATTTAAGAAGGATTATTGTAAAATTTATTTATTAATCGTTTTTAAATAGATTTTTCTAGTTATTTCTGTGTTCCTCTATTTTATATGCAACGACGTGTTCAAATAGAAAATGCGTTTAAGATAACGATTGTCTTCGCACTATTGAATTGATTGAACCGTTTGGAATTCAAATATATTCAGATACGCTCAAAAATGCTATTATATGGAGCAGATGTTTAAAACCTCGGCGTTAGTTAGTATTTCTTATATTTTGTATATTATAAATCATTTAAAATAAAAAATATTCGTACTTTTTTATATCGTTTTTAGAAATTAAAGGATATTCAATTTTTCTATTATATTCTTAAATGAAAAACGATATCTAACTTTCGAGTAGAAAGTTCGTATATTTATCATTATAATTAATATTACTATACGTGGTCTATCAATAACACTTTCAATCGGATAAAGTAGGAAACGAAAGAAATATTATATAAATCATTCATAAACGCATCGTACAACGTATACAGTTAATTAAAATAAATAAAATTATTTTAACAATAATAAAGATTATTTTCTTTTACAAAAATTTGTCACAAAATCATTGAAACTTAAAATAATGTTTTGATAAATTGAAATTATTTTGTTGCATTCCATTTAGAAAGTATGAAAAGTGCCCGTGGCACGTTATGAGTGTTGAATAAGAAACTAGGTTTAAAGAATCTTGTGAAAACATGAATGTATAATACAATTCAAGATTCCTAGTTTCTTTCTAAAAAAATGATTTTAGACTAATAAATTTGGTCTGATATTTCTCGATCCTATCAATTGTGATTATATTTAATGAATGGTTCGGGCAAATACATTTAAGATTAATTAAGCAAACCCTTTTCTTCACATTATATAATTTTCATACAAATTATTGTTTATTGAAAACGTCTGCCGTTTGATTTTGCAAATTAGAAAGTGTCTTGAAATGATCCGATGTATAATATATTTTTTTTTAGGTCAAGAATCCAACCAGAGGACTTGTTTACGTGCACGTCTACGTGACCGCGAACATTCTAGACTCCTTTTTTTTATTACCAATAAAGACATCCAATTAACGGATTCTGTCGTCCAACAGAGAAAAACAATAATACTAAGGCGTTTAGCGTTTTTTTTCTCTCCTTTATATTCGAATAAGAAAAATTTGAAAGTTCGCAAATTTTTTCATCCTCCGATATTGGGAGTTTTGCTTTTGACAGGCGTTATTTTTTTTTCTTGTAAGGATGAAAATCCCTTTTCACGACACGTGTTTCTCTCGACGTTTTTCAATTAATTTTACAATTGAGCGCTACGAACAAAACCGATTGTCTAAAGTGAATTTTCCGAGCTGTGGCTCGAAACGGATTTTCCATTCTTATGCGAAAATATTCGTAATATTATATATTATATTTATAGAAACACACATATTAATGCGGTGTGAAGTATAACATGTATTTTTTATCATTTACAATTTTCAACATTGTAAAATACCATTTAACTTTATAATATTTTCATTTTCTTTTATTAGTCTGGTCAAATACGATGCTCTTTCAAAGATTTCGAGAGTTCAATATTTTTTTAAAGAATAAATTTTACATAACAAATTTAATAAGAGATAAAAATTTGAATCGTGTAGAGAAGAAGCTTCAAAAATTCGACCGCTTTTAGTCTTCCGAATTTATCTGCAAAACTGTAGTTCATATTAAAAAAAGCGTTAATTAATTAAATTCTACATTTAAAATGTTTAATTCATAATTTGCACAATTATTATCAATTGGAAAATGAACATTTTGCCAATATTTTTTTATTCCTAGATTTTATCTATGATTTCTATCGATATAAAAACAGTTGTATTTGGCAAAAATATTAATTTGATCGTTATCATAAAAATAAACAATAATATAAATTATGAAATAAATAATAAAATTAAAATAAATGATTATCCATATAATCAGCTCTCATTCTTTGTAAGAGAGACATATATTTTCAAGCGCACATATTTCGTGATACTAAATTTTCCGAAATACGTTATCCGAAATAAATCCATTTAAAAAGTTAGACGTACATCGTTGCAGTTCTGTCAGCTAGATGTAGTTTTGTAAGATTTATACTTCACCTGTATCAGAACACGAATACATAACTCTTTTTTCATGAAACATTCCGTCGGCGTTGAATTCTCTGATGGCAGCTAAATCTGCGTGAAATTTATGTCATTCGCCGGAATACGAATTAATTTGTATACAGGGTAAACAATTATTCATGCGAGTCCGTTTTAATCAATGTTTATGAAAATAAATTTCTCTCGCTGTGCTCGGTTTTAACGCAAATTAAGATATTACGAAATTTTTTTTTTGACGCTGACGGTTGCGAAGGATGCGAGAGTAAGTTTCAAGGAAATTCTGAAAATGAGGTCGATATTAAAATATAATGAGAAAATCGCTGATATATATATATATATATATATATATATATATATATATTATATCGTTTTATATAATAACTGTTGTAATTAAAATAGGAAAAATATATTTAATTAAATATAATATATTTTTTTAATTAAATTCTTTTTTTATATGTAAAAATTTATATTTCTAAACTTTCAAAGGTAATCAAGAAAATTCTGTCATCAGTAAGAGTCTACAAATTTTATTTGTGGATTTCAACTTTTCACAATATTAATACAGAAATTTCCATTTTTTTAAGATAAATTTTCCAAGAAACACTATAATTCAACACAAATAAATAATTGATTAGTTAGTCAAAAAATCCTCACAAGGTTATCAAAAATATTATTATTTAATAAAAAGCAATATTTCAAAGAATACAGAAAATGTTATTTTTTAATAATTATACTTGATCTAAAAATTTCGCTTCATTATTATTTATATTAATTTGAATACAAATGGATTTAATTAAGAAAAAAATATTTTAAGTAAGATTCAGTAAGATTCACATCCAGCGTATCTAATGAAAATATATCTAATACATTCGTCAAATATTTTAATGATAATTATAAAATTTAAATAATGACAATATTATTTTTATTAAAAACTGTTTCAATTTTCATGACATAGATACACTTTTTGAATAAAAAGTTGAAACTCAAATCTAAATATATAATAAGTATATTAAAAAAAACTTTTTCATCAAGAATGATTCAGTAACGTGTTAAAAAATTGTAAAAGTTGAATCCTTAATATATAAAACAAAAACAAAGAGACCAACAAATTTAAATATAAACGAATTGTATATAGAAATTGAAATATTTTTTTTTTATTTTGATATATCTATCAAAAAAAAAGTAAATAAATTATATTGATACGAATTATATAAACATAGAAAATTTTCTTCTAAAAATCACAATATCAGTATAGTATATCAAAGTTTATAATAAATTTTATGAAAACTGGTTATCTCGTATAATTAGTAAAATAGGTCAAATAGAGTAAGTATTTAAATTATTTTGCTCTTTTTCAAAGGATACTTATATTTATACGTAAAGTAACTGAAATATAACTATAATTGGTATTTAAAGATAATACAAACGTTAATATATATATATATATATATATATATATATATATATATATATATATATATATATATATATATATATATTTAACAGCGGTGTCATGAATGAATGAATTATTGATTATTCAGGCATATCCGTTTCCCGATTTTATTTTAAAAGTTACTCTTTGAATATTTAATTTAAAATAATAATAATAGAATTTATTTTTTTTCGATACAAATTGAAAAATAATTTAATATAAAAAATTAAAACGATAATCGGATAAATGGGAAATATTTATAAGCGACCGCGTTGTGCATGTTTTCAGTCGAAATTTTCAGGGGGTATGAGGGGCGCCGGATCGCCCTTGAGACGTCCCTGGTCAACGCACCCCCCATTCTCAGGATTCTGAGGCCCGTTTGGGCCTCGGGGTCCGAAGTGTGAGTATGTCTGGGGCCCTGCAACCGAACGCGCACCTGTTCATTCAAAAGTGACGTCAAAGCATCTAAATTTTCAGATACTTATTTCAATTCCCATTATATATATATATATATATATATATATATATATATATATATATGTGTGTGTGTGTGTGTGTGTAATATCTGAAAATGTATATTTTTATTAAATTATCCGATGCAAATATTTCAATATTTGCTACTTACATAAATTATGTTCGATAAAAAATATATATATACACAATTAATCATATTCAATATTTGAATAAAAAAATATGTATAATTCAATCATAATAATAAATAAATTGAAATAAAAATCATAGATACTCTATTTAATTTACGTAGATCATTATAATATTTTTGTTTGAAATAATATTTAAATTAAATAAAAAGAAGTCGATTATTTTACTAATGGTTAATATTGTATGAAATATAATTAAAAAATACAACACTATCAAAAATATTTAATAATATATTTTTTAACTATTTCTAATTTATTAAAATATTGAAAAGTTTCGATTTTTTTATGTTATCGAAAAGCTACAACCCCTATTTGAAAAGTTATTTTATTATGATGTTTATGTGCTGACCTATTAAAGTTTCTTAGAAACTTTATACAGTACTTCAATTAATATGTATAACATATAATATATAATTTCAAAAATTTTATTTTAAATTAAGATTATGTAAATAATATAAACAGTTCGAGAGTTTGTTATCGTTAACTGTATTAGTTTTTGCGTTAAAATATTTAAAAACTATAAATTAATACAAAATATTTTAGAAAATACTATCAATATTATGAATATTTTAAAATAATTATTATACAAATATTTATTTTTTTAGTCTTGGAAAAAATATTTATTTTTCGTATTGTAAAAAAAATAAAATTGATACATATGTATAGCTTAATTGTAAAATTTGTTATGTTAATTTATATTATTATTTATAAAAATTATATAGCAAAAAAAGCTCAAAGTACCCCTGGTGGGACTCGAACCCACAATCCCCGGCTTAGGAGGCCGATGCCTTATCCATTAGGCCACAGGGGCCGCGAAAATACCAGTGTCCTGGAATAGACTGTATTGGAATTAGAAATTTAGAAAAAAATCTTTATAATTTAACGAATTTTATTTAAAATAGTTAATTCAAAAAATTATCTAACGATATCATATTTTTTTTAATTGAATTTTTTCCAATTCTAATCTATTTATTTTCACAGGATCGAAGTCTTACATATTTTATATGAAGGCTTAATATATCTTTTTCAATTCATTGAAATTGTATTTTAAATTAAAATATTGATATTTTCGTTCGCCATAAATGAAAATAATAAAAATCTAATTATTTCAAATACACGTGTGCATTATCATCGAATTTAACATATTTATGTTAATATTAATTTAAGAGGTAAAATTGTTGATCAATAATTTTCATTTTAATGGAAATGATTAAAATCAATATGTTTTAAAAATATAAATAATAAAATAAAATATTTAAATTTATAAATTATATAAATTTCGGGCCAATGTCCTACACACCTCAGATTTCATTCATTATAATCAACCGCCGCCCCTTTTTCTCTATGAAACACGAAACGCGACATAAATTCGGATAACGAGGAAAAATCCTTCGTTTTCTCGCTAATGATAAATATTCAACGGTTCAAAGGACGACGCGTAGACAATATGGAATACATATAAATAATAAAAAGCGGGTGAGTTCAAACCCCCCCCCCCCGTCGGAAAATGAGATGTTCGCAAAATGTCACCCCAGAAACTGAAGGGTGGGTTTCTTTATGCAATGGAGAGGATAACTAGCATGAGGGTGGTTTTTCAGAAGGATGAGGCATGTCTGCGACCTTGACTGAGGTCGCTCCAAAGCCTGGCTCCAAACTCTTTCCAATCGATTCCGTTGCACTCAATGTTTACATACATACATAAACACACCCATACATTTCTACCACGATGAAATTTCAGTTTGTTTTTGTTAGCTGAAAGCTTAATTTAATTTTCAGCTATGTTTAAATGTATTGTATTTTATTGATGTTTCATTCGAAATAATACTATTATTTTAAAACAATATTATAAATTCTTCTGTTATTAATTATATAACAATTATTAATATATACATATTTTGATTTCAAATGTGACAATAAAGTTAAATTATTATACTTAAAAAAAAAAATTAAAATATTGTACGTAGAACTGATGAAAAAAAATTAAATTGACGTACACAATTTTATTATATATTTTATTTAAATAATAAAGTTTAAAAAATCAGTAGCGTCGTTAGGACACACAAAAATGTGATTTTAATTAATTCTATAAAACATTCAATAAGAACCAAAAAAGATTATAACATATGAAATAAAAAACTAAAAAAAAACAATTATTTAAAAACATTTTTGTGTGATTTTTGAATAATCGTTAAAAAGTATTTTAGATATTTTTTTTAGCAAAATGAACGTTTTTAACAATATTAGCAATAATTATAAACTATTTTTCATCAATTCATACATTTTAAAAATTTAAATGATTCTTTAATAATTTAAGGATATCATGTTACTATTATTATCTTTGAAATGAACGACCTCTTTTGAATTTTTTTTAAATATACAAACATTATCTAAATTAAATTTCCCTTATAATACACAGGTTTTTCTCACAATAAAAAAACAAAAAGATAAAATATAATTTTTATTTCCATACTTTTTTTATATATAAAATAGTATTTGTCGAATTTGTTATTATATTTTAACATTTTAATAGATCAGTGATTCTTAACATAAATTAGAAAGTTCCTTGAGAAACCATAAAATGATTTTAGAATTATTGGAGGAATTTTGACGTCTGTTTTTTTTTACTAATAAAAAGACGTCAACATCTGAATAAATATTTAATTTTTTAGTACGAGTTTTGCGAATTTTGTATTATTATTATTATAGAGATCTTCAAATTAAAAAAGATTAAGAACCGCTGCTTCGAATATATTATTTCTTTTGTTCACTTTCGATAATGATAAACTTGTGTCGTTAAATTAGTTAATCTTTCTAAATAAAATCAGAATACTTTCTTATTCTTTTTTCATATTTTTAGATGAAAGTTAATCTAAAAAAAAAATAGGTAATGTTTATTACATATATCGGCGGTCATGATTATCATGTGTTGTAATTTATGGTTTTATTTCTACTTAAACTCGTACTTACCCCAATTACCAAAAATAAGGAAAATTATTAAAAGACAAAAATAATCAGGTATAATAATAAAACTGAAACTGTTTTTAATAGTTGCACATTTTATTTAATAATATTTATAGCATATATACAAAACATATGATGATTTCTCATTTAAAAGTTCTCAATAATTCATTCAAAAATTAATTCATTCTGTAAAATCGATCAAATTTAAATAAAAATAACAATAAAAACAATTAATTCATAATAAAAGTTTTACATAGGCTCTTTCCATTAATATATTATATACAAAGAAAAAAAATGCATTCTAAAAGGACATAATTATTAGTATATCTTTATTTATCCATAAATAAGATTCCGAGGTTGCCTCAAAATTACAACGCTAAACTAAATACATAATAAAATTCTGCCAATGGTACATTAGTGATGGTCACTTGAAATCTTTTTTTTTAAATATTTATTTTATATCACATACATGGATATAATAATCTATTATTTTAATATTTCGTAAACATTTTTTTTTTAATTTCTAATATTTAATTAAATTTCAAGATCTATAAAACACTGATTTCTCTATATGTTATATATTTATATATTTAAATTTACGATTTAACGCTCATTGGAAATATTGGACTAATTTACAAATGGATACAATTATGTACACAACAAATAATAAATTATTTTTTTTTATTAAATATTTACATCAAATAACACGCATGTAAATCACATACATACATGCATACTCATATTATATACATACACAATATGTCATGATAGTGAAAGGTAATACTGTATATACCAACTATAAGTAAGTGATATAAAAACGAATTACAATAATTGTATAAGATTCTATACACGTAAAGCAAATTATATTTATAATGTTAAAAATAAAACGAAAACGTGTTACTATTATTGAAAAGTCTTCCATGTTATTTATATTGTTAGGCAATATATAAATATGCAAGCAAAAAGATGGAATTACATTTGATATTCCAAATTTAGTAGAATACATATGTATTGTTGTTATTAATTGAATTGAAATAAATTGACGTTGAGATATTTCATTGGTTTTTTTTTATCAATTTTGTTTATTATAATCAGAAGTTGACAAAGAGGAAATAAAATAAGTAATAATAAAATCCTTATTATATGATAGATTTTTAAACAATAAAATAGTGATAAAAAAAAGTAGAAATGCTGTATCAGATGCAAATGCAGTGAAAATTAGACTTTAAAAAAATCCCTTTCAATTATTTAAAAAAATATAATATTATTATTATTATATAAATTTCATCGACTCCCGATTTAATAATTCTGCTTTTCGCTTGTAGGTTTATACTTGGCCTCAGATACTGTGTCAACGATTGCAATAAATATTTATATGGCATTGATAAAATTAGAATTAAGTGGACTAAATTGTACAATGTAATATATATAATTAAAAAGTATTTCAACATCTCATCTTTGAGAATACAATATGCCTTTGAATACCATTTTTTTTAATAAACATATATCTATTGAGAAATTTGTCATTTCTTCGAATAGGCTTATTATTATTGTCAATAATTCAATTAGTTTTGACTAGAGATCATATATGAAACATTTTATATTTTTTTTAATACACAATCGGTCAATAAAAAGATATTTAAAAAAGATTCGACTTCTTTCTCTCTTTTTCACCCTCTGCTAAATGGAAAACGTGAACGTGATAAAACAGCAGCAGAATATAAAATATTTCTGTATAACGAAGAAATAAATAACTACGACATGAACGACACATCATATTTATAAAATAACGCGTGCTATTCTCCGATATATTCAGAGGTAATGAAATTTGTCATCATTAAATAAGTACGTACATTTATATTTGGTGTACATATATAGATATATATATATAAAAAAGTAGAATGTGACTGTACTTATACAATTACATAATCAGACTATTACTGTATTTGATACTATATGCCACCTACAGAAGAGCATTAATTACTTATGGAGTAAATACAATATAAACTAATGATGATGATGTTTGAGGAGCGATAGGGATAGAATCGCTCCTGTCTTTATGTCATCGATGACTGCTTCTAAGCCTTCCTGCCACTTCGTTTGGAACGACTGGATGAGGTGCAATCTTCACAATTCCCGATCCGTTTCTGTTCTTGTGTTGCGTTTCCCTTTTCGAAGTGGTATTTTTACATTTAGAATTCATCGTCGTGCTGTTTTTGACGACGCTCTTCACGTTCAGTTTGACGATTTTGTTCGAATTTCCGTTTATGTCGGCCATCATCGTGTCGTCGTCGTGATGTTTGTTGATGTTATCGTCCGTTTTGGAATCTGTAGATTCGGAGCATTCGGTTATGCGATCCAGTTCGCTCATCGCCTCCTGAATCGCACGTTCCAGTTGACTGTTCAATTTCCGGCTTCTGAATAAAAATAAAGGCATTTATATTATTTTTTCTTATAAATTTTTATCACACGAAACCCATCTTATTTCTATAATAATAAAATATATTTTTTTTTATGAAAAAATAATGTTAAATTGGCGATGTTTTGAAAAATGAATGTTCATTAACTGTTTCGTTGTCGGTTTTACATTATAAATTCATATAAAGTAAATTAATCATACTAAAATAAAATTACAAACATCCTAACGATAATTTAGAAATTTTAATAATAAAATTTTGACAAACGCGAAATTTTTAATTTGCCTAACCCTTTGAATCGAACATTTAATTTTTTTAAATAACTATCGTCGATAGTTTCGTCTTAAAACTTAAATGTTCTAAAATCTAAAAAAAAAGAATTAATTCAATACTTTTTAGATATAAGTTTTACACTTTTGCTACAACGAAATTAAAAAAATACAAATAAATAAAAAGTAAACAAAATATTTTAATAATTAAACCTATAAATCATTACACATTTAATAAATATCATCAATAACATTTAATATATGTAATCAATAAAAATAAATTATTTATATTTGAAATATTTTTAGATTACATTTATTATCTCAATATATGGGAGTCCAGTATTCAAAGGGTTATAGGCAATAGAATCACAATTTTGATTTCATAAAATATCAATGTCTCGCCATTATTTGAGTGCATTTTATTACAAAAAAATAAAATTAATATAATATCAATTAAAACATTGAATTCTGTAATAAAATTATAATTTTCGTAACATCAATATAATAAATATAACATAATATAAAAAAAAATATACAAATAAATATAACGAATACATATCAATACATATTTATAAATGTGGTGATTTTGTGTTTCTTGGTTTTAGTCCGTTAAAAAATAAACTAGGGATAACAATTGAAAATTTCTAACGTACAAATTCACTATTCAAGCAATGCTCGGCAGGACACTGTGCTAAATATCGATATATATGTATATAATTATATATTTACATATAATGAGAAATTTACAATGATTCTGTAATTAAAAATGAACAAATAGAAAATAAAATGATCCAACATTACGTCCGAGATCTGCTAAAACACTGAATTTGTTACTCATTCGAATATTTTGATGTGCGAGTTGTGTAAATGATGATTTTTAATAATCGTTTTGATAATTCTCACTCAAAAAACTCACTTTCTACATTTAGTTCTAGCGGCATGGTGTGCTTCTAGGCCCTCGGAAAGTGTCTTCAGATTAAGTGGATCAACAGCAGACAGACACTTGTCACCGCCAAACCATCTAACCAGAACCTTTCCATCGCAAACTCCGTTTACAATATTTTTGGATACGAGTTTTCCGGGCCATGCCGGGAAACCTTTTGCCGGTCCCCATACTAAATCACCTTCTCTAAATTGAGTTATAACTGATGTTATTTTGTCATCGTTTTCGTCCGAATTTGACGGAGTGGGATCTTCGCTCGATGTTTCTACATTATTAATAATTACATATAACTAAGCAATTTATAAGACATAAAATAAATAAATTAGAATCATAAACTATGTTCTCTAGTAATATGAATCACCATTGATTGTAAATCATTATTTTCGTTAATCAATCTAGGATTTGAAAAAAAATTAAATTTTCTACTTCTTATTTATCAAAAAGTAATTCATACGATATTTTACAATAAGTTTTCAGATGTTAAAATTAATACACAAAAATTAATATAATAAGACATTTTCTGGTGTAAATATAGAATAAAATAGCACAGGAGAAATGAAGACAAAGCAGGGCATGTGTAAATATCATGCTGTGTTTATATATATATATATAATAATAATAATAATAATAAATGAAAGCCTTCAGAATACCACACTCCCACACTATTAATTAAAGGGTGACGATAGGTATGTACATTATTGGTATATATAAATATGAAAATAATAACAACGTATTCATTATACAAATGCCATAACAAAAGTATAAATGATGATGAATGATGAAATGAGGCGAGCGCTTCTTCTTCCATATGAGACAAAAAATGTATAGCGAGTGACAAAATGTTATAAATTAGCCAATTTGAAATTAGTGCTTGCAATGGAGCTTTAGTTACAACAAACCATTTCCAAAGTTAATTTCATTTTTACTATGAACGCTGTTAGTTTTTAATCATTAATCCGAAATCCGTTTGTTATAACTAAAGGCATGAAATGTATCTTGTATTAACAATTGTTATCCCTTAACTGTTTTTTTTTATATATATATTTTATTTAACGAAAATTGTATATAAGATTTCACACAAATCACCACATTAAATATATAAATATTATACAACACAAAATATATTGTACAAAGGTGACAAACAAGGAATAGAAATGGATTCTTTTTTTATTATTATTTCTCAATACCAATCCTTGAACTATATAATAATATATACATTTCAATATAAAAACAAAATGTGTACATGTTAAAATTGTATATGTGTGCGTGTGCGATTAGTATTAAAATAATTGTAAGCTAATTAATAATTGACAAAAAATATTGTTATGTTTACACGTAATAAATAGCGAAAAAACACCCAAAACCATTTAAATACAAGACACAGTGTATATATAATAAAATTTTTGCATCGTATAATGCAAAAGAAAAAGCAACCAGCAGTTAATGAACATGATAGGTGATAAAACAAAACCAGTTCATGACTGAAAATGAATGAAAAACAGAATATACCGTAAATATAAGATATATACAAATGCATATATATATATATATATATATATATATAGGAATTAATACATGTGCAATGGAGTAATTGTAAATTTAAAAACTAGACTTTACAGTTATTACGTTATAATTATATTTAACTTTAGGCTGAATAAATTACTTCAATATATTAACGATATTTTATATTAGTATTATTTCAATTTACTTTATCCAGTCTACAGTTAAAATACAATAACTTTGTGCAATCAATTATTTGGAGCAATTTAGTTAATAAATGATGTGAATATTAAATATTAAATCGTTACTGAATAACTAGACATGAATTTGAAAGTTTATGGATTTTAATTAATTTTTTAAAATTCTAAATTAACATTGAATAAAAAATAATAATAACATTTAAAAGTTAATGTTAGAAACAAATTTTATTATGGAAATTAATAACAGACAAAATTTGAATTATATATGATTTATATGAGGTTTATACAGGATGGCTAATGAATAAACCGGTCGTGTAAAGAGCTTATAAAATTCAAATTCAATATTACAAATTTTTCCCAACTACACCATTGTACATATATTGATAAACAAAATGTTTATGAAAACAGTAAATATTAAAAAAAAATCAAAAAGCGAAGGTTATGTTAGTTGCGCATTTTTTTAGTACATATTATGAATAATAAAAAAAATATCAACATCAAAAACTCTTTTAAAAAAAGTTATTTAAAATGCGATACATGCAAAAAACATGTTAAATATTTATTATAATATGATTTAGAAAAAAATCGAGTAATACGTTTTAAACACGCTTTAAACTGACGCATAAATAAAATCAATTAATTGCGTTAACGATTAACAGTCTCAGAATGAAATGCATTTCGTTAATTGCATCACAATAAATCAACACTACTGGTTTCTAAATTGCAAATATAAAATATTAATTCGTTTACGTTATAGTATGCATATATTAAGAGTGATAAGGAAAATATGTCAAAGATTACATACCGTTTCCACTAGATATATTCAATCTTTTCATAGGATGTCCGTTTCCAATGTCTTCGATTTCATTACATGATCTATGTAATTCATTTGTGGTGATAAATTTCTCACAATTGTCGTGCATTGTCATAACTTGTTTATGATAATTTTGTAAATCTATGTTCATGTTATTCATCATGGTAATGTTTTTATTTTTTTCGTACGACAATTGATTGTTTGTATTCATTAATGTAGTAGTATTTTGGAGAAAATTTTTAGTAGAATTAAACTTTTGGAAATAATTCATAGCTAGAACAATATAAAATTAAAGCATTATATATGATAAAAAAGGAATGTATATACTTATATAATATTAAAAAAAATACCTGGCATATCTAATGAACCATCATTCTGATTACGACCCCATATATTTCCATCACGATCTGCATCAGGTTCACTACTAGATACACAGTGAACCATTGGCTAAATAAATATAAAACTGTTATAAAAAATGTGCATTAAAAATTATTATATATTATTTAATAAAACTTACCAGTGATCCGTTCTCATTGGGCTCTGGACTGCCAGTAGTTGTATCCACCTGATTTCCTTGAGATGAATTTGAACTTCTTCCACTGATACTATTAGTAGGACTCCCAGAAGAATTTTCCAAAACTCCCAAAGGACTGTGTGTTGTGGTATCAGGAGGACTACTGCCAGATATTTGTTGGTTGTACATGGTAATGGGAGATTTGCTGTCATTGTTTTGCTGATTCACAAGTGTTTGAGTTGAGACTGAATGCCTGACATTGGGGTGGAGCATATTTTGAAACTGCTGATGCATCATATTATTTTGATTCACATTAGTTAAAATCTGTTGAATCTGAGACTCGTTTTTTATCATGTTGTTCGTTTGAGGCACTTGATTTAAAACTGTTGGATACTGAACAGCAATTCTCTTTATCCCTTGAGATTCGGAGTTTTGATTAATTGATAACTGCTGACCATGTATTTGACTACCAGAATGATTTTGAATTTGAACAATGTTATGTCTACTTTTAATTAAGTTACCAGGTTTACCATTTTGATTAATAATAACACCTTGGTCAATATTTAGTGATGGTACAATTGCACCACCAGAATTGTTACTATTATTCTGCAGTTGATTATTATTCGGATTGTTTGATACCATCGTAGTTTGTTGTTGAACAATTGTTGTATTTTGTTGGACAAACGTAGTATTTTGTTGATTAGACGCAGTCGATATAGCAATTTGATTTGGTGAAAGAGGCAACATTAAAGTCTGTCCCATTTGATTACATTGAATAAATTCTTGTTGAATATTTGGCCTTACTTGTTGCGGACTAGTGTTAAATGTGACAGAATGATTTGGACTTACATTAGCCACCATAGGACTAAGTTGGCCATTAAATGGGGATCCACTCATTACTATCTGATTTCCAGTTGGCGATAAAAATTGAGCTCCTGGACTATGTTGTGACTGAATTATTTTATTGTTTGGAGTCTGAGTTCTAATTACCATTCCAGCTGTACCAGTGGCGAGTATTCCTTGATTTTGAACAGGAGTTAAAACGTTCTGTCCATTAACATTTTGGATTTGTAATTGTACTGGCATACTAGAAGTATCTTGGAAAATTGCAGTACCATCTGCAGTCATTACCATACTTCCAATACCAGGGAGTATAAATTGTTGGAATGTTGGAAAATTCTGGACGACACCCGTGCTATTCAATAAATTAACTGGTTGTAAAAGATTAATTTGCTGTGGTCCTTGAGAATTTGTGATAATTTGTTGTGATCCAAAATTATTATTGGTTCCTTGACCGTTCATAACAATATGTGCAGGTGTTCCAGGTTTTCCTGGTACAATCGTTAAAGCTTGAAGCATGGGTGTTGTAGAAATATTTGAATTTGGAGAAACTTGAAAACTTTGCGGTGAAAATTGCGATTGTTGCTGGGAATTGTGTTGAACTAAAACACTGCCAGGACTATGTTGAGCTGCAATATGTAACATGGAAGTTACGGGTTGATTTTGCGCTTTTCGTTTTTTGCCTTTCTTTTTTCCTGAATCAGGAGACAATAAATTAGATCTAGCTGTCATATTTGGATTTCTATCATTTTCTTGAGAATTTGAATTATCACCTATAATTCGTCCTTGAGATATTAGATTTCCAGCAACGATTTGTGGAACTTGTACATTTTGATTTACAACTTGTCCTTCAACAGTCATGACTTGAGGTTGTATCATGAATGGAGCAGGTAGTGTGTTTACTAAGACTGTAGGTTGATTAATAACTTGTTGAACACCACCTACTGCAGGAATGGCTTGAGACATTGAAGCAGTAACAGTTGTAACTAAAGGAGACGAAGAAAGAGGAGGTAATGGAGGTACCGATTGATTTTTAGGAGGAGGAGGAGCCATTACTGTTTGATTTCCATTAGCTACCAAAAACTGTCCATTTGAAGGCATTAAAATATGTCCTTGTTGAATATTATTAGTATTCGAAGTGATCACATTTTTTCCTTGGAATTGAGAAGATTGTTGAGATATTAATGGTACATTATTACAATTAGAGGCTTGAGATATTTGAATACTACTAACTACACTTTGAACCATTTCTAATGGAGATTTTGAGATCATATTTTGAGGCAAACTTCCAGCAACGTGCATTGGATAATCAGGAGGAACATTTATATGTTCAAATTGAATATTTTTATTTATATTAGATGTAGATGGATTCACATTCTCAGAATTACTTGGGGTAGGATATGAAAATGGTAGAGCTGATGATGGAGCATTGATAGAAGTGGTAGCAGTTTGTGCTTTTCCTGCTAGCACAGAAGTTATTGTATTGCGGCTTAACGTATGACCACTCGCCATTGTAGTTACAACACCATTAGAATTTATATACATCATTTGTCCATCTTGATTTATATTCGCTTGACCAACGTTTACATGAGAAGGTAGGATATAACCTGGGATAGGAGTAGGTGTCAATCTTCTCTGGTTAATATTAATTTGAGTGCCATTTTCTGCATTTCCAGACAAATGTTCGTTCGTTATTATGTTATTTTGCATATTGGCGTTTGATAGCACAATGTTACGAAGTGGAGTATCGTTATGTACATTATTTCTAATACTGAATGGAGTAATAATTTCATTGTTTTGCATTTGTGAATTGATAGCAAGAGAATTGGAAACCTGATTCATCAATGGACCTGGTGAACTATAAACATTATAATTAGAATTATTTTGACTTGGTGAAGGAGTAGCTGGATTACTTTCAACACTTTCTCTTGAAGAGCCCTGATTTGAATACGCTGGACTAGGAATAGTATATGGACAACTTGAAGAAATATGCATACTTCCACTATTTTTACTTAGTGGAGTATCCGTATTTCTAGAGCAATTCGATGGAGTAGGTGATAAATCAGGTAAAACAAACGATTCCATTGGAGATCCATTGCTTGTGGTTATTAAACCGCCTTGAATAGGCCCTCTCAAGTCTGTACACATATTTGAGCGACTTCCAGGTCTCTCATTAAATGTAGATGATGTAACAGGACTTTCATCCATATTTTGAGTTGGACTAGGTGTATTCGGTTGTGAATGAATTATAGTTTTAGCTGTTGACATACTTTGTATATAATTCTGAACTTTAAACTGGAAATTTGGATTTTGCATTTGCTGTTCACACACATTCTTATGATTACATGGCATATCATTTTGAGATTTTTCTAAACAGCTTTGACAATGGCTCTTTTGCTGCATGCTAAAACTTTTATCGAAATTTATGCTACTATCAGGAATATTGCTTTGACTAGGTACATTGCTTGAAATATTCTTATCACATTTCTTAGAATTACTATACTGTTCAAAGTTATTCTTTTCTGAATGATCAACGTTAACATTATTAGAGTTGTATGCTTTTTGAGGTATTGAGGCATTTGTACTAATAAGAGGAGAAGTGCTCTTTAAATGGGAGCTGTTTTCCACGTTGCTATTCATCATATTATTAAAACCCACTTGTCGAGATATAGTATTGTTTAGAAGTGCTGTTTGTTGCGCCAAATATCCACTCGGGTCATCCATAAACGATGGGCTTGAACTACTTGAAAAATTATCATTTACTTGTAATAGCTGCCCACTTCTACTATCGGGAGAAGTCTTTCTAGAATCAACATTATTAAAGTGCTGATTTGAAACTCCCTGAGTTACCCGATGCAACCTTTGATTAGTTTTCTTAGTTGCCTTTCCGGGTTTATTTTTCTTTTGTTGAATTTCGTCACACCAAACAGATTGAGGAGTATGTTGATGTAGCGGAGGGACCCGTGAAAATACATTTTGGCATTCCATATTTTGGGAAGAGCTAATTCCTTGGTTATCTTGATTTATATTATTATCCAATACTGAAGGTGAATTTTGAGATTTATCATCATTTTGAACTTGTTCACGACATACATTTTGTTTATTTGTCAATAAATGTTGTTCTTGTTGTACGAAATTTGATGACATTTGCATTTTGGCAATTCTATTTAATTGCCATGGAGGCATCTTTTGCTGACTAGCAACTACAACAGAATTATTTGTAACTATTAATGCCCCTTGTGGTGCGGAAGTTCCCAAATTTTGATCACTAAATGTAAAATTGCCTTTTGTAGTAACATTTGATTGCGGGCTACTTGCAGCAATTTGTGTTTTTATTCCCTTCATTGCCAATTCCATTTGTTTCTGATTTTGTTGAATAAAAATTTGCTGTTGTTGGTTTATTTTTTGGATGACTTCAGGAGTTAGTTGCTGCATATTTGGATTAGTAGTAATATTCACATTGTATTCATTCAATTGTGAATTTACACCAGGAGATTGCGATGATGGTACAATGACACCATTTGGAATGAATTGAATATTAGGCGATTGAAACTGTTGAATAGTCTTAATACTTTCATTATTCATCACTTTGCAATCTTTCATATTTGGGTAACCTTCTGATTTTATAGTAGGAGTAAAATTAATTCCATTATTTTTAACACTAGGCTTATCACTACTAGCAGTAATATTTTCTAAACTTTGACTTCGACAAATATTTGAAGAAGTTTGAATACCAACAATTTGTCCATTAGGACCAACAATATGATTAACTTCAGTAATCTGTCCATTACCAAAGTTATTAGGAAGTCTGCGAACAGCATTATTTTGTTGTCCACTAAATACAAGTTGCTGTTGTAGAAATTTATTTTGAGGATCAGGACTGCCATTTATTGTTAAAACTTGAGAACCAAATTGATTCCTTTCTTGTAATTGCACTTCATTTGAATTACACACATTATTATTTGATAAATGAATATTTTGATGAGTATTTAATGATATGTTTTCGTTAGAAATACTAATAGTCTGGCCATTTATATTAAATCTATTTTGTTCAATTATAGGCGATGAGGGTTGATTTGGTAGAGGGCTAGAACTTATACTAATTTGGTTAGAATTTTGCCAAACCTGAAAAGAAAAATAATATATTTTAATATAAACAAATAAAATATAATATTAAAAATATAAATATTTAAGATTATTATTAATACTCAAATAATAAATTGGTTCAATACTAACCCTTTCTTTAAATATTTGATTTTGTTTATTAACTTGTTGAAACTGTTCCTGTTGTTGCTGCTGCTGTTGTTGTTGTTGGAATGACAATGTTTGTTTTTGTTGTTGAACATTTTCCCTCTGTGCTATTAACTGAGATACAGAAACACCTGGATATGGATTTGTTTTTCGTTTCTTTTTCTTGCCCAATGTAGAATCTGAAAATATTAATTAGTAACATATATTAAAATGTGCTGTATTCGTTTAAAATAATTGGGTTAAATGTGAAATCTGCACAATGAATTATTATAATAACGTAGAAAATCCTTTAAATAAATCATATAAGAATTGTAAAGGAATAAAGTTGCAACGAGGTAGAAGGAACCGATAAATTATCATTTCCATGTATGTAAGCATTTATAAGCATTGTAATAAGGTGCTTGCGGTGTCTGGTATTCCAGTTATTGGAAGGGAAGAAGTAAGGGAGTCGTGCTCCATCAATTTATTATGTTGGAGAGTAAGTCCAGGGACATAAATTTACTGAAGCGTCTTACGTTAAGCCGACCATTTTCACCCCACCTATTCATTATTCATGAATTCGCCTCTATTAATTTGTTAATATCAGATGATAATACGCTCGTACATTTTAGCAGAAGTGAGAACAGTCGTTTCTAATATATAAAGCAACACATTTGCGTACGCAATATAAGGCAGAAAAGAATGCAATTTCACAAAAGAAGACAAAAAAAAACAGAATATGCCTTTCTACTAACGCTTTTTCCACATTACGTCTGTTCGCTTCAAAAAATTTAACAAATTCGACCTATTGTAATAAGCACTTGTTCGAAAAAACCAGCCGAGAGCAAGATCCATGACGATTCTTGTTCCGAAATAGTCGATGGAAGAACGAGTTTTAAGTAAGTCCAGGCGCTGGGTTTACATGGTCAAATTTTTATAGCGTGTAATATTACAGTGATTAAAACTATATGTTGAGATAACACAGGAGAGCAACTCAAATAAAAATTAATATACTTGTTCTAACGTATATGTCTTTTAAGAACAATCATTATGTTAATTATGTATTGTTATTGTTTAATTTTATATGTTTTTTTATTGAAAATTCATATATATGGTATAATAATATATAGATTGGAGAATAGGTTGTCGGAAAACCGAGAAGATGAATTTATCAATA